>OZ059838.1:40361361-40943559 GCA_964057195.1 Orthosia cruda
TCTTTGGATGCACTATGAAAACCGCTCTTACTACGTAATATAGCGCAGTCAAGATCAAAGTGTATACAGAGACGTGTGGCCAATTGTTCATGTCTATACCTATACGTTTACTTGCCGATGTTTTATTCAAAAAAATAATTAATTAAAATTAATATACGGTTCTCGTTCTCTTTTTAATAATATTAAACATATAAACCTTCCTCTTGAATCACTATCTATTAAAAAACTATATTAAAATCTGTTGCGTAGTTTTAAAGATCTAGAGCATACATAGGGACAGACAGCGGGCAGCGACTTTGTTTTATACTATGTGTAAACTTTAATTCGCGGAACTCGGATAAATAAAACACCGGATACTTTGACAGTATATGTAATCGCATTACATCTGTACTCAATCTCAAACTCAAATAAAACAATCTTAACCTTAATCCTATATATAATCATGGGGAACTTTTAACACCGCGATTCAGAAATCCTGTCTGTGCGAACATACCGCCCACCAAGGACATTATGATATGTCCTTCATTACACAAAACCGCCCGCCTTGATGTCAGGGGCTCAAACTAGAATCACAATAAATTACGAGTGCAACGACAATTGACAAAAAAAAAACAATATTTTATGAAAAGTACCTATTCCTTAGCACAAAACAAAACAAAAAAATACACTTACAATAATTGTGGACTGTATAAACTTATATAACTTACAATAAAAAATAGCTTAATCAAAACTTAAATTGTGCTATACAAGGGCTAAGTACTCATTTGACCATCGCCTCCAAAAGTCTTGCAACATGCGTTGTGTAACTTGCCAACGTCTCAGGTTGCTGATGTTTGAATTCTCATAATTACGTTCAGGCACTGCTATCAGAGGCTCACCTATCAGGAAATGACCTGGTGTTAAAGGAGTAGGATCTATGGAATTGTCAGGCACCATTGATAACGGCCTGGAAATCTGGGACAAAAGTGTTGATATTTCTTCAAACGTAAGTGTAGAATTACCTATTACGCGTTTTAGGTGGAATTTGGTTGATTTCACCCCGGCCTCCCACAAGCCACCGAAATTAGGGGAATGAGGCGGAATGAAATGCCAAGAAGTGCTGTTATTGCCTAACCACTCTTTTATCTCTACAGCCACGGAAGAATTTTCCTCAGCGACTAAATGCCGAAGCTCCTTGGAAGCGCCAACAAAATTAGTTCCGTTGTCGCTCCAAATATTACTGACAAAACCTCGCCGAGCCACAAATCTTTTGAAGCCAGCGATGAAACCTTGCGACGTTAAGTCACTGATGGCTTCCAAATGAATAGCCTTGGTCACCATGCATACAAAGACACAAATATACCCTTTGTATGATTGGTGGCCTCGACCCTTTGACGTTCGAATGCTGATGGGACCAGCAAAATCCACGCCACTATTTAGGAATGGTCTTGCTGGAGTGACTCGACTAGACGGTAACTGCCCCATAAGTGGGGTTTGAATAGATGCCGAGTACCGCCTGCACTTAACACATTTACGTAAGTGAGCTTTAATCTTTGTTTTGGCCGAAAGGATCCAATACTTAGTTCGCAGCTGGCTCAACATTAGTGTTGGTCCCCCATGTAACGTTCTCTTATGAGCTTCATCAATCACTAGATTGGTGAAGTGACTGTTAGGTGGTAGGATGATGGGATGTTTGACAGCTTCGTCTAAATTAGTATTTTGAATGCGTCCACTGACTCGAAGAATACCTTCATCATCAATAACTGGACAAAGACTTTTAAGCTTGCTTTTTGCTGTCACGCTTCCTGTTTTTCTTACATCCTTAATTTCTTCAAAAAACTCTTGACTCTGAACAAGTTTTATACACGTTTTTGTTGCTTCTTCTATTTCTTCCTTAGTAAGATACCCCTCGAATCTCTTTTCACTATGTGATTGTTTCTTCCAACTCAAAACTCTTCTACAGTACGCTATAACCCGAACTAACCTTTGTAATGATGAATACCTTGTCCAGAAAAGATCTTCTTGTAGAGGTTCAGTTACTACGTGAACCTTGATTGATCTTCGCTCCGTGTTGGTGACAATTGACTTTGGTCTTGTGTATTCTATAGTTTCATCATGAAGCCATGGGGGTCCTTGACTCCACAGTGAGCTGCATACCAGTTCTTGTGGTTTAACACCTCTGGACGCCAAATTTGCAGGGTTATACGTAGATTGGACATGAGCCCAATGTGAGTTGTCGACGTGGGAGAGAATAGTAGACACTCTGTTTCCAACGAAAGTAGTCCAGTGACTGGGATGTTTACTGAGCCAAGCCAAAACCACTGACGAGTCAGTCCAGGCGTGTATGTGAGGGGGTGCGATTCTCAAAACTTCAGCGACCTCAGAAATGAGTTCGGAAAGCAACACTGCCCCCATCAGCTCTAAACGTGGAATTGACTGCTGCTTGACTAGTGCAACCTTAGTTCGAGAAGTGATTAAACTGACGTGAATGGTATTGTGGGCATCGATGACTCTAATATACACTACAGCGGCATAAGCAGCAATCGACGCGTCGCAAAATCCATGTAACTCTACCAATAGATTGTCGGTTTTTATGTTAACCCATCTGGGGATGCTGAACTTGTTCGTCTCTACAAGGCTTAAACGGTAAGTTTCCCATTCTGATAGAAGTTCCGGAGGCAATTCTTCATCCCATTCCAGGCCAGCAAGCCAAAGCTTTTGAATGAAGATCTTGGAGGTAACAATGCAAGGTGCCACCCAGCCAAGCGGATCGAACAGGCGTGCGATGTCGGATATTACCTTTCTCTTGGTAACTGGAGTCTGCTGTGGACCAAGTTGCACTGAATATTTAAATTCATCACTCTCACGATCCCACGAAATTCCTAATTTTTTTATAACTGAGTCCAACTTGATATCCTTTCCCTGTTCCTTTTCTTCAGTCTGTCCTATCTTTGTTACCGTATGTTCTTGAATTTTCTTGTTTAATTCATCGCAGCTACTAACCCATTTCTGTAGTTGAAATTGACCTTTGTTAAGTAACTCTGTTAATTTTTTATGTATGTGTAAACCTTCTTCAACTGTCTGACATCCTGTCATTAAATCGTCTACGTAAAACTCATTTTTTATGATGTCCGATATTTCAGGATGACCTCCGCCTGTATCAACTGCCACCTGCTGTAAGGTTTTCACTGCAAGGTAAGGAGCTGCTGCTGTACCAAATGTTACTCTTACTAATTTGTATTCTTTTATTTCAGATTCTGGATCATCGCGCCACACTACTCGCTGAAACTCTGCATGTTCAGGAGCAACCTTCACCTGTCTGTACATTTTTATGATGTCAGCACAGAGACTTATGGGATGCATTCTCCATCTCATAATGATGTGACGTAACGGAGATTGCCACATGGGACCAACCATGAGATCGTCGTTCAGAGACACTCCATTTAACCCTTTCATAGAAGCGTCGAACACTATTCGAACCTTGGTTGTAGTTTTATCTTCACGTACCACGGCGTGATGAACAAAAGTGGCAGATAAACAGCCGTACTCAAATTGCGCTCATCACCGTGTACAGGCTCCATATGACCAAGATCGATGTATTCTTGGAATACTTCTGAGTATCGAGCTTTAACTGTCGGATTCTTCTTAAATTTATTTTGAAGAAGATGAAATCTTTTTATTGCGAGGTCTCTCGAACTCCCATATTGACACTGCGGATCTTGATCGCGAAAGGGAAGATTAACCACATAGCGTCCTTCCTTATCACGGTTGGTAGTCTGTGCATAAATATCCTCACATCGTTTATCTTCGTCAGAAAGGATCTTTTTATCCGGGATAGTAGACTCTATTTCCCAGAACCGTCGCAAAAGTGCGTTGTCATCAGCCTGATCTGAACCTGTCCAGAAAGGATCCAACCCAGGGCAGTATTCTGAGCTACCGGTAAGTTTGGAGGACCTTGAATTAAACCATCCCTAAGAACTTGACCATATATTTCCGCACCAAGTAAGATGTCTATCTTGCTTGGCGTATGGAACTCTGGATCAGCTAAAGTTATCCCCTTTAGCTCGGGCCAATACGACTGCTCTAATTTTTCTGAGGGTAAAAGCGACGTAATGGTACCTAATACAAACGCATGTACTTCGACACTAAAATTTGGATCTAAGCGTGAGTGGATAGTCATCGTGACTGTAAACTTTGAAGCAAAAGCACTTCTCTCACCGCCTATTCCAGATATAACCGACTTGGTCGGCTTCTTCTTTAGTCCGAGCAGCTGCACTGCTGATTCTGCTATGAATGATGGCTGAGATCCCTGATCCAATAGCACTCTCAGCAGTTGTGTAGAGCCACTTCTTGTCTGTGCTTCGACAAGAGCAGTAGCCAACAAAACTTGAGTAGGTACTGACACTTTAGAAACATGTGAAACTATATTTGGAGCTGATGGTTCGCTTGCCGATAACGATGCCTGAACATTAGACACCGCTGATTTAACTTCAGCTGCTGTATTAGAGCGTTCATTAACTACTGTGGAGTTTGAGACCGAATTTGGACGTAGTAGTGAATGATGCCTTCGCTTACATATACGACACGACGCAGTTTGTCGACAAAACTTAATGGAGTGATTCGCGTTTAAACAATTATAACACAAGCGTCTGGTTTGTGCAAAACTATGACGAGATTCGTAACTCTCTTGAGCAAACTTCTTACAATTCGAAATGTTGTGAGCTTCTTTACAGAATGGACAAGTTGTTGTAACGGCCTTGGTGTCGTTACTAACTATATGGTGAACTTTTGGTTTGTTATATCTACTTGACTTATTGTCTAAAAATTCGAGCGCACGAAATCTGGCTTCCAAGAAATCTCTGAACTCCGAGAGCACGGTTAATTCATCTTTGGGACTAATTTGTGTCTCCCATTGCTTTCGTGATTCAGGGTCAAGTTTGGAACTTATTATATAAACAATTATGATATCCCACGTGCTGACGTCAACTCCGAGATTTTTCAGACCATTTAGACATTCCATTGTGGTATCTAGTAAACCCTTAAGGCTATTGGAGCATTCTGTTACATTAGTCTGACTCAATAAGCGCTTTAATAAACAATTCGACAGAAATCGCTTATTGTTATATCTACTATGCAGCAATGACCAACATTCTTTGTAATTATCTGAAGTAACCGCAATATGTCTGATAAGTTGATCTGCTTCTCCCGATAATAAGCCTTTTAAATAATGCAATTTTTGCATGTCTTCTAAACTATCATTATTGTGTATCAGAGATGTGAATAAATCTTTGAATGTTGTCCACTCTGCATAGTTGCCCGAAAACTTTGGAATGTTTATCTTTGGTAATCTGACACTATTTGATATTGTGTGGTCGACATTTGTCCTTGGGTTTCGATCTGAATTATGATCGCTAAACATGTTTAAAGCTTCCCTCAACTGCGTTTTGTGAAAAATGTAAGTTTCTTCAGTAGCATCGTAAATATCATTAATAAAATACACATCAGATTCTCGCTGAGCGTCTGTGACATTCTGAATTATACTTCTATGAGTTGACGAGAATTCTTTCCACAAAACTTCAAGTGCTTCTAATCTAGTCTCAACGTATGTTTTAGATACTCTGTCTTTAGGTGCCTTTTTAAAGTTAATCTGAGCCTTTTCAATAAGAAGTTTTGTGTTATTTTGCAATTTATAATTAGCCTCCATATTTATTTATTTTATTAAGGCCGTAAGAAACTTTACTAATTTAACTAACAAAGACAAAATGTAAACCACTTCACAAAAAATCTTAAATTTACTATTTCAAATAAATACTACAAATACACCAGCAAAGATAAATTCAATTAATTAAATTACTATACCAAAGACAAATACAATTTGTGCAATATTACACAGACTGGTACATAAATATCACAAGTTCAAGCAGGTACACTTTTATAACTTATGAATAAAGTCCAATTAAAACCTTTTCAGACGAAATTTTCTATCTTTAGAAAACCCGACTTGCAAATATGTAACAACAATAAAATGTACTCACGATTTTTCTTCTACAAACCACACTTCACACACAACATAAAATCCGAAATCACGAAATCCGTTTTCACTCCGATGGGTGTCTGCGTAATCCAGACGTCTCGCCCTGCGCCTCACTCAGCTGGTGCTGATGATGTCCAGGTCGCCCTGCTCCAACCCTCACTCCACTGATGACAGACTCCGTCCGGCACCCTCTCCTGGTGCTGGTCCACGCCAACTCCTCTGCAGCAGCACTGGTCACTTCACTGTTCACTGTGCACACCAGCTTGGGTGTGCAGCGCTTCAGGGCGATCCACCCTGGTTTCTACGCCAAAATCACAAAACACTCCTGGTCTCACTTATCCGACTCGATAAGGACCATGTAAAACTTTACTTCGCGGAACTCGGATAAATAAAACACCGGATACTTTGACAGTATATGTAATCGCATTACATCTGTACTCAATCTCAAACTCAAATAAAACAATCTTTTTTTTTTTTTTTTCTAAGTGGCGTCTCGCAGATTCAATCTAAGTGATTGGCTACTGCTTAAACGGGCTAACCTGTGGAGACTAAGCTATATTATAGCCTCCAGCCAAGGCACAAACAAGTTTTCTAAACCTACAGCGATTGCACTAAGGGCTACCCCAGTTGGGGTCGGACCTCGGCAAAGGGCATCGCTGGTGGGACAACTAAGGCTGGATCTAGATTAATGAATTTACTGTCCGTTCGTAAACTACCTACTTGGAGAAGAACGGATAAGAAACTCCTTTTAAATCTAACATTTAACTACTGCACAGCTGACGCGGGCTGGCGTGATTTTACTGAAAGAACACGCGACGGACCTCGGCGGCGAGGTAGGTACGGATCGGTTTGTTTATTAACATTATGTATGCTACTCCCTAAGGCTCTTAAGGAGCGTTGTGGAGGGGTCATGAGGTTCAGAGAATATGCCTTAGTTGGCGAAATGACGGATTTTTGAAGATTACGCCCTAATTGCGTAACTTACAATTGAAAGGGCAAGGGTCGCACTCCTATTTGCGTACCCATTGGCCGTTTCTGAATACTAGGTTGTCTAGCTCCCTAGTAACAGACGGATACCTACTGAATAGGGCTTGGGACTCAGCTGGGTTAGGTCTAATACCTGTAGCTTCGATCTTAGTGATCTCAGCGGCCAGCGACCGTGACTCCTCTGTCATCCAGAACGCATACGCACCGATGATAATGTCGGCGACGCTGCGTCCGGTATTGGGCGTGATTGGGGACGGGCTCGCGGCTGCGGCAGTGGTGGAGGCCACCTGCCGACCTTGAGCGGGCATGGGGGCAGCTGGGGCCTGAGGGGCCGGGCTAAGGGTTGGTGGTGGGATGGGGTGATCCATTAGACCTGGGATAGTCTGCTGGTTGGTCTGGGGGGCCACTTTTTGGTGGTTTAGTTTGCCCCATGGAGACTGCCTCTGAGGGGCTAGACGGGGGGGGTTCTGGGGGGGGGAGCTGCGCGTGCTTCGCGGTCCCCTGAACGCTTGGCCATTTTAGGCGCCAGCTTGGGGGCTCGGGGGCACCCCTTGTAGTTGGCCGTGTGACCGACTTGGTCACATAGCACACAGCTTGGGGGCTCTGTGCACTCGGCGGGGTTTTTCGGGCGGGGGCAATCCTGCGTACCATGATCCCCTCGGCACTTTACGCACCTGGGGGTGGCATAACAGTTTTTCTGGCTATGTCCATAAAGTTGACAGCGGTGGCACTGTCCAACAACGAAGGGACGGTAGGGTTTCTCAATACCCGACAGAGAACAAACAGAGGTAACTCTGAAAATCGGGTTATGAAATTCGGTAGGGCTGCACTCAACCACTACCATATCATACTGTTTACCTCCGCGTGCTTTATGCATGCGGTGTACAGCGAGGACAGGGACTTTTTGTGCGATAGATCGGCACGAATATCTTCGACAGGTATCTCTTTAGGGATACGTCGGATAACAACACGAATGGGCGCTTCGTCGGGTAAAGTGTAGGTATGAAACGCTACGTTCCTTTCCCTTAGAAATCGAGTAGGATTTCTGAAATCGTTCGATGTATCTTAACCTTAATCCTATATATAATCATGGGCAACTTTTAACACCGCGATTCAGAAATCCTGTCTAAATGAACAACGCCATCTATCGACGGAGATGGAACTAATTTTCTTTTAACAAAGTTTAGTTGCACAAAATTTGAATGCGAACACTATGTAAGGATACGTCGCGGGATGCAGCACAGTAACAATATTTTATAGACGCTGAAACTAGTCGTACTCACACCAAAATATGCTGGTCTAACCACCTTCATTGTTAGAAAGAGATAAGCGTATAAATTACCGGTATAACAATTGCAATTTTTACCGGTACTAATACTGGTAATTAGATAACGTTAACTGACTTATGGGTATCGTTATTAATATCGTTACATTTTTATCATTAACGTAACGGTAAATGGTGACGTTATAAAAAAAATAACGGTAATTCGATCCCTGAACATACTTTTAGTTATCTCTGATCGTTTTAATATCTAAACCTTAAATTATATTGCTAATTTGTGACATTTTGGAATATTATCTACTGCGACATTTTCATCTGACATGACATCTGTCTGTCTATTTCATTTTTCTTAAACCATAGACCGTAACATAGGTACCATGGACTAGACCTCCTTTAAGGTCATTGCCGGCCGCGCAATCATCCGGGACGGTCGCGCATATCGATAGCGCTAATTTTGTAAAAATGACGAACGTTGTAAAGTGCAGCAAGTGTAATATTGTGATAGACGAGATGTTATCGTACATCCAAAACAAGGTGTCCGTGACAGACGAAGTAACGTTGGTGCGGATTTGTACTTCATCGTTTACGAGTGAAGAAATTAAGACCTCCAAGTCGCTTCTTTTTGATTCCATACCCACGGAGTTGCGTAAGGTGGTCCGAAAAAACAAAGGGAAGGAAGAACGAGATATGGCGGATATAATTAAGTTGTTTAAATCTGCAGAACCAACCGAAATCCCAGTGTTTGTGGCTCGGCAGCTAGAAAAGCTACCTCCGATCACGTTTGATCACTTGGACTGCACTAAACTTCTAAAGGACATAGTACGTGTGCAAACTACAATTAACGAGATGAAGACCACTTATGCCACCTTAGATGATCTGAACGAGTTAAAAGATGAACTATGTAGAATTAGATGTGACTCATTACCACCAACGTCTGCATTTAAGGTAAACACAAGGCGAGGTGCATGGTTACTCGACAGTGGCCCTATGGGACTTTCAAACGTGCATAATTCTTCAATGGATGAGGAAAGCAACATCAATAATAGTGCCTTGGGCAGTGAAAACTTGAAGAAAACTCCACCTAGATACAGAAAAATTATGCGGGTAGATGAGAAACAAAAGCAAAAAAGTGAGAATTCAAAATACAAGGGAACTCGACTACAACGGTCGGAACCGGCGGGCAGTCTAAATATGATGACGTATGAATGTGACGAAGCATCGAGCGCTGCGGTTACGTCAGAGACAGTGAATCATCATTCGCGAGTACATTTGCCCGGGCCGGCCGCGGCACCGCCAGGGCAGGTAGTGAGGGGGAGTCAGCTGACCGACACTATGGCTTTATTGTGTGCAGATGGACAAAAACATCAAAATAAAGACGAGGAATGGCAACAAGTTTCGTATAAGAAACGGACGAAGTACCGTTTTGCAGGCAAGTCAGGCGTTGCCACGGATTTAAACTGTAATTTTAAAGCAGCTGAAAAGAAAATTCCGATACTCATAACGAATATTCACGGCGAAACAACAGAAGACGACATCATTGCATACATTTACCGTAAAACACAGGAAACTGTATGTCTTGAGAAAATTAAAATGAGAAAAGATAAGGGCCATAATGCTTACAAATTTTTTGTGCCTGAATCTAAAGTATCGGTATATCTAGATGAAAATATATGGCCTGCTGGTATCATATTTAGACGATTCAAGAATTTTGTCTATCGAAATACGAACAGATTCTCCTCTGTGGACGGCTCTCAACAACATAATAATGGCTAGACATGGCTACCGATTTGCTAGCTTCAACTGCAAGAACGTCAAGCGATCAGTAGATGGTGTTCGGGAGTTGTATCGCACCTGTGACCTAATTGCACTGCAAGAAACATGGTTATTGCCTGAAGAAATTACGTATCTAGGCACGATCGACAGCGGCTTCGGATATACAGGAACGTCGGCGGTGGACACGTCCGCCGGCATACTGCGCGGGAGGCCGTTTGGCGGCGTCGCTTTACTATGGAGAAGCAGTGTTTTCCAACAAGTATCAGTGTTACAGTGTGATAACGCTCGTATAAGCGCATTAAAAGTGACAACAAGAGACCGACCTGTGCTTGTGATGAGTATATATATGCCTACTAATTGTGCAGATAACCTACCAAACTTTACGGACTGTCTAAGTGCGGTAAGTGCTATTATAGACGAACATAATATTCAATCGGTTTTTATGTTAGGTGATTACAATGCTGACCGATACGAGTTATTTTATAACGAGCTTTGTAGTTTTTGTAGCGAACAATATTGGTCATGTATTGATGTTGACATTCTCGGTGTGGACTCTGGTACATACACATTCATAAGTGACGCTCACGGTACATGCAGCTGGTTGGATCATTGTATAGTTACGCAATCGGCAAAACGATCTGTCACTAATGTTTACGTTAATTATGATACGCTGTGGTCTGATCATTTTCCTCTAATCATAGAATGTGACCTTGATTTACTTACACCTAAATTAGTGAATGAAATACCATTGAACGATAACACTGTGTCGTGGGGCACCAGAAGTAAGGAACAGATCGCGAAATATACCACAGAGTGTCATAAACGTTTAGGGTTGGTTAACTTTCCTACCGAGTGCATAAATTGTGCTGATTTTTATTGTAATGACCCCTGTCACCATCGTATTCTTGATGTGATGTACTCTGACATTGTGACCGCCCTTCGTGCTGCGTCCTTGGCTGGTCGAGAGGGCATTATGAGGAAAAGGAGTGGGTCACGCATACTGGGTTGGAATAGGCACGTTAGCGAGGCTCACCGGAAGGCTAGATTAAAGTTTACGGAGTGGGTAGCGTGCGGTAAACCTAATACTGGCCTTATGTACGATGAAATGTGTGCCAGCAGAAGAATTTTTAAATCACATTTGAAGTGGTGTCAGGATCATCAAGCCCAGATTAAAATGGACAGTCTTGCGGAAAAGCACGCTAAGGGTGATTTTAGAGGCTTTTGGAAAAATACCGACAAAGTTAACGCCAAACCTGGACTTCCGGTGAGTGTCGAGGGGGTGAGTGATTGTAAAGGCATTGCTGAAATCTTTAAGAGTAAATTTTCTGTTCAGTCACCTTTGGGTCCGGCGTGTGGGGTTTACAATGGGGAGTTACCTGAAGGGATGGTAGGGGTGAGGTTTAGTGCCAAGGATGTTGCCATAACCCTCAAGACTATGACAAAAGGCAAGAGTCCAGGTCATGATTCTCTATCCGTTGAACACCTGGTTCACGCTGGCCCACATATTAATAGAGTATTAGCAATGTTTTACTCGCTATGCTTGAGCCACTCTTATCTTCCGCCGGATCTTATGAAAACTGTTGTTGTGCCTATAGTTAAAGATAAAACCGGTGACTTAGCTGATAAAAATAACTATAGGCCCATTTCTCTAGCTACAGTTACAGCGAAGGTGTTTGACGGTTTGCTTAATACACAGTTAAGTAAATATATATCTCTGCACGATAATCAGTTTGGGTTTAGACCTCGATTATCAACGGAAAGTGCAATACTGTGTCTTAAGCATACCGTCAGATACTATAATGACCGCAAAACCCCGGTATACGCGTGTTTTCTCGACCTGTCCAGGGCCTTTGATTTGGTGGCATATGATCTCTTGTGGAAAAAACTTGAGAGTATCAACCTACCACAAGAACTTGTTACCATCTTCAAGTATTGGTATACGCACCAGGTCAACAGCGTCAAGTGGTCGGGGGCAGTGTCGGAGCCATATCGGTTAGAGTGCGGTGTAAGGCAGGGCGGACTGACCTCACCCTCGTTATTCAACCTTTACATGGACGCGCTGATCGTCGCACTGAGCGGTCAGCATGTCGGCTGTCATATAGACGACGTGTGTCTCAACAATTTAAGCTATGCAGACGACATGGTTCTGCTGAGTGCGTCGATCTGTGGCCTGAGAAGGTTGATTGCGACATGTGAGGATTACGCTGTCAAACATGGACTTGTTTATAATATTAAGAAAAGTCAGTACATGGTCTTTGAGGCCGGAGGTGCTATATGTCCAGACTATGTACCACCTATACGTCTGAATAGTGTCCCCTTAGAAAGGGTGAAACATTTTAAATATCTAGGACATATAGTCACGTCTGACCTCAGGGACCATGCTGACTTAGAACGGGAGCGGAGGGCGTTATCTAAAAGAGCTAATATGCTGGCCCGCAGGTTCGCACGTTGTTCGGATGCCGTGAAAGTAACTCTTTTCCGAGCATATTGCACGTCTATGTACACCTGCAGCCTGTGGGCTAATTACACGCAGAAAAGCTATAACACCCTCCGTATTCAATTTAACAATGCTTTCAGGGCGGTTTTGGGTCTGCCTCGCTACTGCAGCGCTTCGGGTATGTTCGCATGGGCGCGCACGGACTGTTTTCATGCGACCATGCGGAAGCGCTGCGCCTCTCTTGTGCGCAGAGTGCGGGACAGCTCCAATACCGTTCTGAGCATGATAGCAAATAGGTTGGACTGTCCTTATGTGCGACACTGTTGTGACAGACAAGTTACATATAGTGTCGCACGTAAGAGACTAATGTAATTAATTGTGTTGACTATTATTGAATTTGAATTTGTTTCAAGTGTTGTATTTATATTGTGTATTTATTTGGTTGTATTTATCCATGTGTGATTTTGTATTTATTATTGAAAAATTTAAAGCTGTTGGTGATATGGGTTTAAGACCTGAAATAAATGAATTTTAATATTTAAGCTAGATGTACACTATTATAAGGGTAGCGTAGCTGACCCTTTTGTGAACCGTTTTTATTCGTTCTGGTCTTTATTTCTTAATTGAAATTTGAATTTAAAATGCAGATATGACACAGAACGATGAAAAACGGGCGTCCGCTTTTTAGTTTTGAAACGGGACTGAACGCCGAAAGTCGGTTTATTTACTGAGTAATACGAAGTGGACTTTTAAATCTAAAACTCTCTAAACCCTAATATCCAGTTTGTCTATAGAATATCCAGTAATAATATCTGAAGTGCACTAAAATATAAATATTGTAAGTGATATACTGTGTATGATTTTACCTACGTATCTGACTACTATCCGTTTCACTCCTGGCTGCCTGCCTTCCTACCTACTGTATGCCTACACAACTGCATACCAAACCGTGTGCCTGAAAGACCGTCGTGGTGTCTGCTCACCTGTCCCTCTCAAGCTTACCACGACTTTTGAAGAGTTCTAGTCCGTCCAGCTGCCTGCCTAACTGATTTGCTACCTACTCTACTGCCTACCTGCCCGATTGCCTGCTTGTCGTCGTGGTGCCCACTCACCCGCCTACCTCGGTCATACCACGGCTTCCAGCCCGTCCTGCTGCCTGGTTAGCTGCCTAACTCCAGCAACCCACGTCGTGTGAAGCCGGCCCTTCTGTTTTTATACTCGATATCCTTTTTCTTAATTTTAATTACTTTTTTTTTATTAACGTAGTTAACGTTAGCTCTTCGGAGCTTACGTTACGCTACACACACCAGAACCTTTCAGCTTTTCCCTTAGGCCATCTGTTCAGCAAACAATCTGGTCTGCTTAATGCAACCAAAGATAAAGATTATTTATTTGCCATAACATGTGTTTACATAGCTTGTGCATGCAAGATGACCAAAGTTTGGTCATTCTTGGGGCTATGTCGGTTACGTCAGTTTTCCTGTCCGTGTATCCGAGTCGGATTCGATGAATACCTTCTACATAGTCACCGATTTTCATGAGAATGGGTGCTACATGGATATTTAAAATGACCTTGGTTTTATTCATTATTTATCGTAAGACTCGTGCGAAATCTCCAGTGCACTTTCTTCTTCATAGTATTAAATGGTGAATGGTGTACCCGCTATTGATCTTATTGTAAAGCCTCATGACTGAAGTTTTAATGGAAGCACCGGTGGTGTGACTGTTATTTACCCACGAGCCCTTTATTTAGCTAAAACTTTTCATACACCTCATTAACTTTAATGTTCTTAAATCTTAACTTGAACCGTAGATATCTACGATACCCCATTTATTATTGATTTAACAATAGCTTAGTTTTGGTCGCCTTAACTAACTGGACATAATAAAGTCATCTCATAGTACTTAGATGAATAAAATACGAAATCATGTGAACGAAGTAGCGGGCGGCGTGCTAGTATTCACATAACACAAGTTATAGTTAGTACACGCCGTCAAGGATCGTGTTTTAATAGAACACGGCCTGCTAGAAGCACATCACATTAATCGTTATATTAAAACAAAACTGGGTCTCATACCTCTAACAAGATGATCCCGCCACGCAGTAACGTCGCCCCCTCAAGCAGTAAAGTCTGCCACTCAGCCATTAAACCTCAGTTTAACTACTAAATATTTGCACCGGATCGCGTCGCGTCGTATGTTATGTTACGCACTGTTATCCCTCGCACTCGTGCTCGTGTCGCGTGACGCGTCGCATGGAGACATCACAACTGTATCAAACGCTAAACCAACAGCAATAATACGCCATACGTTCAATCATTTAGAATTACCGACAAGGCAGTAATGTGCTAAATAGCTTTCAAACAACATCATAACCGCCAGTAAACCGGCTATATTAGTCCTTACGTGTATGGATGTAAGGTCGCGTGCGGCGATCGGTGACGGGTGGTGATCCCTCAAGTAGGGGCTCGTAAAGCGGTAGCGAGCCCGTTAGGCACAACGACACACTTTGTGTTGTGCTATAACGATGGTATCTCTATATTTCTGACCTTATTGCTGCTGTCAGGTCTATGGAAACACTGAGTTTTGGTTGAATTTCAAAATTGATTGTATAATCTGAAACAAGTTCGTATTATATTAGAGTATAATGCTGTAGTTCGGCACATATTTAGACTGTTCGAATAATTAAGGGGTTCAAAATCTTCAATAACCATAAGGTCGAACAATTACTAAAGGATCAAAACTATTCAAAAAGTTTGAAGTGCTTGTTTCAAATATATAGTTGAAAGTGACCCTCCATGACATTGGGATTTAATCCCGCTATTTGAATGTATGAAAGTGAACCTACGGCTACATTCTTGAGATTTCTATCGTCTATATAACGAATAAGTATGATTTTACAAAGACGTAAAGAAAAGATAAAAAGTTATTTTGACTCTTTACTTTGCAGGAGCACCTTTAAAAGTAATTTTATGGTATGAAATCAAAGCAAGGTTAAACGCAAGATTATTTTTAAAAGCTTCAAAGTGGTACTATGTTTAAGAACTATTACAAATATTTTCTTTTTACATTGTTTACTCATATTTTTGTAAAGAAATTCTCTAAATGGTTTCGTTGTTGTGCTTATAGGGCATCAAGCTAAAGGGTGATGGCGGCCTTTTGTTGGTGTAAGTACTTATTGGCAATCAGCGGCAGCGTTTCGTGGCACACACGACTCGTACGCTCGTACACGTGCCCCCCCCCCCCAGACGGTAATTTGTGTACTGTGGAGATTCCATCACAGTACACACTTAGAAGCAAATCATATCATCAGAGTTGTTAAAATATATGAATAAAATAACAGAAATAAACTATTCACCCAACTTCGAGAAAGAGGTCAACGGTCGAATCCTACTCGGCCGGGCAGCATTCGGGTAGCTGCGCGGTATCTTCTCGTCCAACTTACCACTGTGTCTCAAGTCGAACATATGATTCTGAGACGTGGTCGCTCACAATGGGCCTCATTTGAAAGCTAACAGTCACCCGAAGGGCAATGGAGAGGGCCAGGCTCGGAGTGTCCTTGCGTGATTGAATCAGAAATGTAGAGATCCGCAAGAGAACCAGGGTAACCGACATAGCCCGAAGAATTATCAAACTTAAGTGGCAGTGGGCAGGGCACATTGCTCGCAGAACAGATGGCCGATGGAGCAGAAAAGTTTTGGAGTGGCGACCGCGAACCGGAAGACGTTGCGTTGGAAAGCTTCCCACCAGATGGACCAATGACCTGGTGAAGGTTGCGGGGATCCGCTGGATGCGAGACGCACGGGACCGATCAATGTGGCGACGCTTGGGGGAGGCCTATGTTCAGCAGTGGACGTCTTTCGGCTGATATGATGATGATGATGAACAGAAAGAACATGAGTAAAACTCTTGTCTTTCATAAACCTTCCTATACATAATTGAACTTGTAGAATTTCAATAAACTCCTGGCATACCTAGAAGCAAACGATATCCTTAGTGACTGCCAATACGGCTTCCACCGAAATCGGTCTACTGGGGATCTTCTAGCGTATGCCATTCACATCTGGAGCGAGGCCATCGAGAGGCACGGGGAAGCGCTTGCCGTCTCCCTCGACATCTCGAAGGCTTTTGATAGGATCTGGCACGAAAGCCTTATTGGTAAGCTTCCTTCATTCGGTCTGCCCGGTGGCCTGTGTGATTGGATTGCAGACTTCCTGAGAGACCGGTCCATTTGAGTGGTTATCGAAGGCTGCTCGTCGGACCAATTGGGTATTAATGCCGGGGTCCCTCAGTCGGTACTCTCTGCAACTTTATTCTTGCTTCACATTAACGATCTGCTAAAAACTACCTTTGGGTATGCAGACGACAGCACTGTTGCTGAGAGATACTTGTCCAATGCTCGTCCTACCAGGCTTCAGATCCAGGAGGCCATGGTGGCGCGAACATGTCCTTGCAGGCAGTCTCCGATTGGGGCGATGCCAATCTGGTCAGGTTTAATGCTGCTTAAACCCAGGCGTGTCTTTTTCCCGCTAAAAAGAGGCAATTTCACCCGGCTCCAACATTCCGAGATATGACCGTGTCAATAACTGACCATCTTGAGCTTCTTGGCGTTACGTAGACATCGACTCTCAATTTTGGACCATACATTGAGGCAAAGGCTCAGCTGGCTGCCAAAAAGCTTGGGATCCTTGCAAAGGTGAGAAGGTACTTCACGCCAGAAAAGCTGCTCAAGTTGCATCAAAAGTTGCATCAAGCGCAAGTTCGATCATGCATGGAGTACTGTTCCCATCTCTGGGACGTATCTGCCAAGTACCAGCTTGATGCACTAGAGTCGATCGAAAAGCGAGCCAAGAGGTTCATCGGCGATGAGGCATTGGCTAAGTCAAAGCTCCAGAGTTCGGTGAGGGTGTGATTGAAATTGCATGATCTAACTCCGCCCAGCCCGTTTCATCATCGGACTACTAATTGTTTTAAGAATACTTTTATTATGACTACAGCTAAGGAGTGGTGGCCATTACGGGACTCACTGTGACCAATGCTATGAGAAGAGCCGAAGACAGGATGGCTTGGAAGCAGCTCGTCGTTGACTCCGTCAAGGCTTTTCAAGACGGGCACGACCTTCAGAAATGAAGACAACGACTAAGAAGAAGAAGGAGTGGAATTCCCTGCCGGAGTCTGTGTTTCCCGAAAGCTACAATCTAGGGGTCTTTAAGTCAAAGTGAATAGGTTACTTCTAGGCAAGCGTGCGTGGTGAAATAGTGGTCAAGCGCGCCTATTATTAATAAAAAAAAAGAAGAAAAATAAACATGAAGTATGATACTTCAAGTTTATTTCTGACAGTTATTGTTAATTTTTTTGCCCATCCGCCCCTTGTGCCCCTCCCAGAAAAAAATCCTGGATCCGCCCTTGCTTGGCTGGTAATAGCCGGCTCGCGTGCAAATCAATCAGCCGTCGATCCGACACCTGTCGGTTGGTACTCGGTAGTTCGGTACACCCACACAGCACATTTGGATATTATAGGGTAAGATATACCCGAGCTCACATTACCGACTTCGATACAGTCGTTCAACTTTGAGTCAACAAACCTTTAATTTATTGATGATTTATAGGGTGTTAAGCATGAACTAGACAGAGCTGTGAATGTTAAAATAGGAACAAAATAAAGAAAATGAGCAAAAATATGTGTCAGGAGATGAATTCAGTGACCTTAAAATAGGAAATGCCACTCAGACGTCTGCAAAGCTTGCAAGTCATTGTATCTACAACTTTACGAATATAATTGATTGTAGATGCAACAAAACGAAGTCATAATCGTCCTCCTTCCATAATCGTCATGGGTTTAGTCTTTCTCATTTATGATGGACCTTACTTACTCCTACTTTCAGCAACATGTACACCCAACGTGCATAGGTACGAGTGTAATTGATGTCCAACCGTTCTTGCACGAGGTTAGTTTTCCACGAAAGACCGACAATATCAACACAATTTACCTGCCTGCATCCTCGACCGATAGGTATTGAAGGTTTACAAACTGTTCCATTAGAACACGATGCCTCAACAACAGCGGGTAAATTAAGCGTAAACCATCAGCTGCCAGGTACCAGTACCAGGTGCTCTCCGTGCTATTCAGCGTTTGATCACTCTGGTGCGATTCAATGTCGGATCATTGTCGGAGGTGTTTGGCGTCGGATCATGATCATCATCATGTTTGGGTAAATCGTTGTGCCTCACTCCATGCGTTCCGTATTCATACCGCTGCGCTCATTGAGGTTGAAGTCAATCGGATACACCATCACTATAGGCTTAGATTGCAAAATGGTGTTGCATTAATTCATTATGGACTTTACTAGGTCTACAGAAAGTCTAGACATTCTGTCAGCGATACCGATTGTTAAACATTTCAAAAGAATGGGGTTGACATGCGCTACATGTACGTTGCATGGTAAAATCCTTTGCATTTTGGATTTCTAACAATCGTTACTGCTTATAGAATGTCACTTTGTGTGGTAAGATAATAAATAGAATGGTTCCTCAAAGATTGCATCTGTCACTGTTAGGTAGATCTTTTAAGTTTATGTCGAATAGACCGTTTTGTTATTAACATTTACCATTTTCTTCAACTTCAATATTTATCCATCTAATCTTATTATTTACAGGCTCCACCTACTATCATAATATAATAAAGTATTTAACCACAAAAACAGCCAGAGTTCAGTAGCGTCAGTACACATCTTGACTTCTGCTAATGTAATGTGTGGCATAAAAAGCGCCAACGAAACACGTAATGTGGCATCATTTATCTTTTGGAGAAGCTGTATCTGATAAGTCATAACTTTGTGTTTACTGAAGCCTTATCTAATCTTTTATTTCAGAAGCTTGACTCGAACGTTTACAGCTCAATTTTTGAAGATTGATGTAGGTTTGCTATAAAATAGTAAATGAATAAGAAGAGGTATACCAACTCGTGTAGTAACAAGTGGATTATGACACAGAATGAGCGTCTGTGTGCAAAACAGAGGCGGACACGTGGAACATCAATTATAATCTCAGACTTTCTGTAATAATAGTAATAAACGTCATTTTGTATCGATTTGGATTGTTTTAATTTTCTTTTCTGACCCAAGTGACAAATTTGACGCTTGAGTACCGTTATTTTGTACTATTACCTGGGAGCTGTTCACCAAAGATTTTTCTAAGAATTCTGATAATACCCTATAGCTTGTTATATCTTGTTGGACATCTTATGATACGTAGATATTATTAAACACATCTGCAGTACTATGACTGTCATAGACATTTTTTTAAGATATTTCAGTTTTATTTTTCGTGTTTATTTCATTTTATAACTATCAGTCGTGTATTACCCAGTTGGCTCAGTTAACTGAGATATCTCCAAATAATTGGCAACTAAAAAAAAAACGAAGCTCAATGTGAATATGAGAAATGGACTGTAAATTGTTTGAATTTTGAAATAAATTATTAATATCTTGAAAACGGTTAGGTTTGAGGTACGATATTTCACATTCAAATCAATCAGGAATAATGAAAACTACGACCTCGTTAAGGATCTAGGTAGCCCTGTATAACTATGGCAAGGAACATAATTTTTTCTCCAACCACTATTTTTATTGTGAATGAATTATTTAAAGAGGAGGCTGAGTTTATAATTTATCTACTAGCACTCCGCCCGCGCTTTCGTTCGCGTGATTTCGTATTTTATCCTACAGATGACTTTCATAATAATATTATTATTTGCAGTTAGTGAGGGCGACCAAAAATAAGCTATTGTTAAATTAATAAAATAACCAGCCAAGTGCGATTCTGACTAATGCACAGAGGGTTCCGTATAAACCGCTACATTCACCAAAATAAATAGTTAACATTACTAACACTCACATTGAAGCCACGCGCGCGGCTTCATATTGTGCGTGACGGTATGTATCGAGGAATTAAAAATGTCCTCTGTGGTAAAATGTGCGAATTGCAATGTAGTGATTAATAAAGTTTTGGCCTTCGTCCATAATAAAATATCAGTGATGGACGATGAAAGTATAAGCAGATTCTGTGCTAGCGCTTTCTCTGAAACTAAAATTGAAACGGCGAAGAAGTTGTTGCTCGAATCCTTGCCAACGACAAAACATAATATAACGCGGAGGAAAGCGGGGAAAAATATTCGAGACATAGACGACATCATCAGTCTGATCCGCGGAACCGACTCCGAGGATAACCCAGTGTTCGTGGCCCGCGACCTTGAGAAGTTACCCCTGGTTCTGTTCGACAATGTCGACGCGACGCGGCTTTTGAAAGACGTTGTTAAGCTACGGCAAGATCTAGACATGATGAAAGAAGACTATGCTCGAGTTAAGCAGATGGACCAGTTGAGGAGTGAGATGCAGCATCTTTCATCAGGATGGTGCAATGTTAACCCCAGAAGAGGTGAATGTGTAGCAAGTTATGAGTGCGATAGTGGTCCCATGGGATTGTCGCTAGAGTGCAATGAATGCATTAGTGAATGTTATCCCAATTTTACCCCCTTAGGGGCGAAATTTCCAAAAACTAATAAATACTTTAATTCTTTTTAACAACCAAGAGCTTAAATCTAAAATTTCATGTGTGAACACACATTTACAAACTGTAGAAATTACTTACAAACTTTCAACCCCCTTTTTACCCCCTAGGTGGCATTTCCGGAAATAATTAAACTCATTGTTTTTTTATTATTCAAGAGCGTAAACTAACGATTTCAGATATTTTACCTTCCAAACCGAAGAAATTACATATAAAGATTCAACCCTATTTTATCCCTTTAGGGGTAGTTTCCAAAAACTAATAAATACACGAATTATTTTTATCAACCAAGTGCTTAAATCAAAAATTTCACGTGTCCAACTTACAAACTGTATAAATTACATACAACCTTGCAACCCCTTTATTACCACCCTTGGGGTGGAATTTCCAAAAACCAATAAATACAACAATTATTTTTATTAGCGTAGAGCGTAAATCTAATATTTCACGTGTACAACTTACAAACTGTAGAAATTACATACAAACTTTCAATCCCCTTTTTTACCCTCTTAGGGGTAGAATTGCCAAAACCAATAAATATGTGATTTATTTTTGTCAACTAAGCTTAAATCTAAAATTGCACGTGTCCAACATACATACTGTAGAAATTACATACAAACTCTCAACCCCCTTCTTACCCCCTTAGTGGTGGCATTTCCGGCAATAATCAATCTCATTATTTTTTATTAATCAAGAGCGTAAACCTACAATTTCTGATGTTTTACCTTCCAAACCCAAGAAATTTCATATAAAGTTTGAACCTCTATTTTATCCCCATAGGGGTAGAATTTCCAAAAACTAATACAATAGGTACATGAATTATTTTTATCAACCAAGAGCTCAAATCTAAAATTTTACGTGTCCAACTTACAAACTGTAGAAATTAAATACAAACTTTCAACCCCCGTTTTACCCAAAATTCTTGAAACTTAGCACAAATAGTATTTCTAAGTAAATGATAAAGATTGACATTATTAGTTTTTCGAAACTACCCCCAAATGATGATTAAGGGGATGTTGAAGTTTGTATGGAAAAATCTGATTTCTTGGGTCAATAAACATGAAACTTAACATAATTACCAAACTAAATAAACAATACAGGTTCTCATTATTAGTTTTTTGAAACGACCCCCAATAGATTATTTAGGGGGTGCTAAAGTGTTTTTGAAAATCTTATTTCTTGGGTTAATACATTTGAAAGTTGACAAAAATTCCATCCTAAGTAAACAATAAAGGTTGTCATTATTAGTTTTTCGAAACTCCCCCCAAAAGACGATATAAGGGATGTTAATTTTTTTTTTCTTTTATCTCGGGTTAATAAACATAAAATTTGACATAAATATCAACTTCAATAAACAATAAAGTTAATCATTATTAGTCTTTTGAAACAACCCCCAAATTCTATTTAGGGGGGTGTTGAAGTTTGTATAAAAAAAATCTGATTTCTTTGGTCAATAAACTTGAAACTTGGCACAAATACAAATAAAAAAAATGAATAATAAAGGTTATTATTATTATTATTTGAAACTACCCCAAAAGACGATTAGGGTGTTAAAGTACTTTATTAGGACTTTATTGAAGAATCTTATTACTTCAGTTAATAAACATGAAACTTGACATAAATTCACAATAAAGGTTTTCATTACAAGTTTTTCGAAACTACCTTCAAAAGATGATTTAGGGGGTGTTAAAAGGTTTTTGAAAAATCTTCTTTCTTGGGTTAATAAATTTGAAATTTGACATAAATACCATCCTAAATAAACAATAAAGGTTTTTTTTTTTATCTATTATAGGCTCGCGCTTGACCACTATCTCACCTGATAGTAAGCGATGATGTGGTCGATGGTGGAGCACACTTGCCTAGAAGTAACCTATTCACTCTTGACTTAAAGACCCCTAGATTGTAGCTATCGGGAAACACAGACTCTGGCAGGGAATTCCACTCCTTAGCTGTACGCATAATAAAAGTATTCCCAAAACGTTTAGTGCGTATGGGTGGGATGTCCACCATATATCGATGACGCATCGCCGTACGTCTGGTAGTCCGATGATGGAACGGGCTGGGTGGAATTAAATCATGCAATTCCATCGCACACTCCCCGAAATGTAACCGATAAAAAACCGACAAGCTGGCAACTCGGCGACGATGTTCAAGGCTCTGGAGCTTTGACTTAACCAGTGCCTCATCGCTGATGAGTCTCTTGGCCCGCTTTTCGATCGACTCCAGTGGATCAAGCTGGTATTTGGCAGATCCGTCCCAGAGATGAGAACAGTACTCCATGCATGATCGAACTTGCGCTTGATACAAGCTGAGCAGCTGTTCTGGCGTGAAATACCTTCTCACCTTTGCAAGGATCCCCAGCTTTTTGGCGGCCAGCTGAGCCTTTGCCTCAATGTATGGCCCAAAATTGAGAGTCGATGTCAACGTAACGCCAAGAAGCTCAAGATGGTCAGCTATTGGCACGGTCACATCTCGGAAAGTTGGAGCCGGGTGAAATTTACTCTTTTTTGCGGAAAAAAGACACGCCTGGGTTTTAGCAGCATTAAACCTGACCAGATTGGCATCGCCCCATTGGGAGACTGCCTGCAAGGACAGGTTTAAGCGCTCCACCATGGCCTCCCGGAGAGACTGGATCTGAGGCCCGGTAGCACGAGCGTTGGACAAGTATCTCTCAGTAACGGTGCTGTCGTCTGCATACCCAAAGGTGCCGGGTTTTAGCAGATCGTTAATATGCAGCAAGAATAAAGTTGCCGAGAGTACCGACCCCTGAGGGACCCCGGCATTAATATCCAAGTAGTCCGACGAGCAGCCATCGATAACCACTTGAATGGACCGATCTCTCAGGAAGTCTGCAATCCATTCACACAGACCACCGGGCAAACCGAATGAAGGAAGCTTAGCAATAAGGCTTTCGTGCCAGACCCTATCAAAAGCCTTCGAGATGTCTAGGGAGACGGCAAGCGCTTCCCCGTGCCTCTCGATAGCCTCACTCCAGATGTGAATGGCATACGCTAGAAGATCCCCAGTAGACCGATTTCCCAGTAGATAGTCGAAGCCGTATTGGCGATCACTAAGGATATCGTTTGCTTCTAGGTATGCCAGGAGCTTAGTATTGAGTACACGTTCCATACTCTTACAGAGTATGGAGGTTACAGATATGGGTCTGTAGTTGGCCGGGTCAGCTCGACTGCCCTTCTTGGGCACGGGCTGTACGTTAGCCTGCTTCCAAGCATTCGGCACTTTTCCAGCCTCATACGAAAGACGGAATAGGCGTGTCAAGATCGGAGACGGTTGTCACTATTAGTTTTTCGAAACTATCGCCAAATGATGATTTAGGGGGTGTTTAAGTTTGTATGGAAGTATCTGATTTCTTGTGTCAATAAACATGAAACTTGACATAAATACCAACTAATACTGGTACTGGTCATTTACGTGTATTCAGAACAGATCTTGTTGCGTAAAGATTTACAACCACCGTCTTCAGATCTGAATTCACTTGCTTACTTTCAAAGTAATATTATTATAGCAGTAGATCTCGTGATTGTTTTCCTTACATGAAAACTGAGTTAGTGAGCGATAGCAAAGGGTTACTGTTAATAATCTGATTTTAATGATATTGATCCGAGTTAATTCGTGAACCTCCTTAATATTATCAGGGTTAGTTGTTTCCCTTTTATTAGCCGTTAGTATATTCCAAGATATTTGAGTAAAAAGCGCGAATCTTGTGAGAAGGATACCCGATCACCAAGTTCCTTGAGAATTAAACATCATCGATGATGACAATGGTAGTGAAACCAAATCTGATTAACATGTCTACTCATAAGACAGATTCTGGACCGCACCTCATGCGTAACATGTGGCGATGAGTCTACGAAGAGGTTTCATGAGTTGAGTATGCATTGCCTTTGAATTATAACAAACCGTAACAGCATTGTTACTATTACTTTGCTTAGTTGTTGAACTTGTTGATCGTCTGACCTTTTTTCCTTATGAATAGTGTTGTGTGGGAAATTCTAGTATGAAAATTAAATAGGCCCTGTATTAAGTCCGCGATAGGTGACTATGAGGACAAGACAGGACGGTGATCGTTGTACACCGAAAGCTTTAAATAGGTACGCTTAGAACCTACAAGTATGCACACGGTAGGTTGAGGAAGATGCCAGCGGGTCATGTACCAGTCAATGTTGACATTAAAAGGATTTTAATGATGATGAGTAAGCTTAAGATGTCGAGTAATTGTGTCTATCAGCCGTATTATGTTTGACCGTACCAGTGGATACTGGCGAAGGTCGGGGTCCATTGAGACCGTTATGTGAGAGCAATATAATTGCTGGTCGGCTATAGAGCCGTGGCGTTAGAGGTTTTACTCGAGAGGTTCAGTAAGCTTGGCAGTTTTTGCTGCAGAATACCTAAGTTTTGAAATTTGTTTGGAATGACTGAAATCTGATCTGAAATTTCCCTATTTTCACGAACCCAATAAACTAGTTTGGTTAGGACTAGTCGAGCATTGTGTGTTGGCCTGTGTGGCAACTGGAAGGCTTTATGGCAACTGTAGGCCAGTGTGGAGACTGGAGCTCTTTGTAGCAACCGTGGGCCTGTAGGGCACCTGTAAGTCGGTGTAAAAAACATGTTTGTGTAAGGAACCTTACAGAAAATTTCTATTGAGTTATGAGGTAAAAGAAAGTAAACTCACATAGTCGCGCGTGGTGAGGTCACCATGTTAATGTTGTTGTTGGCGTTCGAATCGTCAAGCCATCATTAAGAATATTGAAATAACGTGGTTTTCTAATTTTGATTACTGTGCGTAGATCGTGTTAGTAAGACAAACAAAGCTTAAGTACCAATATTATTGAGATTGTAGATGAAGTAGTTTATGAATTGACTTACCATAGGACAGACTAAATCTCTGTGTGAACAGGTTCTGAGTTCAGAGAGTAGAGTTGACTCGACATCATGGGGATGTGCGAGTAGAGCGATTGTGATTGCAAAGATAGCTAATGGAGCAGTGAAATAGCCAGGAGAGCTATGTGATGGCTTAAGATCGTGAATAAGACACCTGGTGCCTTATTTCTTTTGTTTCATTTAATGTCAATCAGTGGTACTTGGTTGTTGTAATCATGAAGATTAGGTGCTTTTAGATACCAAATCGATGATAAAGTTGCTATTTTCTTTAAATTGGAAATAAAATAACTCGTTCCTTGCAATAGTGAACAGAGTGATTTAAATGTTCATGTTTGATTGTTTAAAATGTTTCCTCACTCACCTAGAGTATGAGTCAGGATTGGACGAGCGAATACTGTTTGGAAATTGTGTATGTTTCAGAAAAACATCCCTTGCATGATGGGGTTTGCCAGGATGGAGTGGACTAAGACGATGTGTGGTGTAACACGAGGTGACCATGAGATGGCATGGAGCAAGGACAAGAAGATGATGCCTGCGGGTCTGTCTCCTGAGAGAGGCACGAGAAGGCGACGTGATGTGTTCCACGCTCGCCTCTCAAGAGGAACTACGGCCTAGAGAATACCATGTGGTTTTAGTCAGTAGGAGTCTGACAGATCCCTCGGCTTTCCCCAAGGGCTGAGGACATCCATGAGGATTTCCACATGATTCGATACACTGTTAAAACCTGACAATGAGGAACAGACGAGGACGCCTGTCTCGCAGGATGGCCGTGTCGGGTTTAGTCAATAGTACGGACGTCAAAACAAATCGCAAGCACGCCATCTGGCGGCAAAGCAAGAACAACTACGCATTGGCGCGCTTTTACTAAGCGCTTGCGCGGTGGGGACAGTGGAATAGGGCAGTTTAGTACTGACCGCCTCAGAGCTTAGACGTCGTAGAATCAGTGTCGATCCGTAATATTGGTAAGCAGGATTGTAACTGAATATTTGAATAAACCCAGTGTATCGAATAATTTCTGTGATTTCATTTGCACGATTGTACCCAACGACCTGCCCACACATGATGTCTTAACCTAAGGGAATACATCCTGACTTCCCGATGGTTTGCATCTATCGGCCAGCCTTTATGCGACATATAGATAGACTAGCACTCCAACCGCGACTTCGTTCCCGTGATTTCGTTTATCCTATAAATGATTTTCTTATATGCAGTTAGTGAAGGCGACCAAAAATAAGCTATTATTAAAACAATAAAAAACTGAATATCGTAGATATACAGGGTTTACTGGTTTGGGACGATTCTTTATTTGATTTAAAGAAAAATAAATTTTAGTTTACCGCCACAAAGTAGGTAAAATCCTCCCCTAAAAACTTATCAACCCCGTTTTACCCCGTTGAGGGTCGAGTTTTGAACAACCTAAATATGCTATTCACTATTTTCTTCTCTTTTTTATTTATCGTTTATGTAAATCAGATTGCGCAATGAGGTTCCTCAAAAAAAAACTTTAACACACCTAACCCTATCTGGGAGAGTTTTAGAAATGTTTTATGTAAATTTTGAGTAGCAATCTTATCCCCAAGGAATTTGATTTTACATAGGTAAAAGGCATCTTCTGGGTAAGCTCACTCCTTCGTCGACTTTGTCTCTGTCAACTCTGACCTAGACTAGAGTCAAGAGCACCACCAAAAATTTTTTACCCTTTTCACCTCCTTATAGGTTGAACGGCCAGAAAATCACGACTTAAGGCTCCCATAGAACCCTACGTCAAAAACGAAATCCAGTGCAGTAAGACTCTTAGATAGAGTTAGTTTCGAAAAACTTATAATGACAACCTTTATTGTTTCCTTAGATGCCAAGCTACCTTACGTTTCCTTAGGTGCTTTTGTGCCAAGTTTAAAATTTATTACCCCAAGAAATAAGATTCTTCAAAATCACTTTAACACCCTCTAAAACGTATTTTGGGAGTAACTAATAATGACAACCTCTATTGATCACTTAGGATGGGTATTTATGTCAATTTACAAATTTATTAACACAAGAAATGAGATATTTCAATAATACTTTAACACCCCTAAATCATCTTTTGGGGGTAGTTTCCAAAAAGTCATAATGAAAACCTTTATTATTTATTTAGGTTGGTATTTATGTCAAGTTTCATGTTTATAGACCCAAGAAATCAGATTCTTCCATACAAACTTCAACACCCCCTAAATCATCATTTGGGGATAGTTTCGAAAAACTAATAATGACAACCTTTATTGTTTATTTAGGATGGTATTTATGTCAAATTTCAAATTTATTAACCCAATAAATAAGATTTTCAAAAACCCTTTAACACCCCCTAAATCATCTTTTGGGGATAGTTTCGAAAAACTTATAGTGAAAACCTTTATTGTTTATTTAGGTTGGTATTTATGTTAAGTTTCATGTTTATTGACCCAGGAAATTAGTTTCTTCCATACAAAGTTCAACCCCCCCTAAATCATCATTTGGGGGAGTTTCGAAAAACTAACAATGAAAGCCTTTCTTGTGTATTTATGTTAAGTTTCATGTTTATTAACTGAAGTAATAAGAATCTTCAATAAAGCTTTAACACCCCTAATCGTCTTTTGGGGTAGTTTCAAATAATAATAATAAAACAACCTTTATTATTCATTTATGCAACCTTTATTATTTAATTTATGTATGTACATATTGTATGTAATTTTGTTGCTAGGTTATTTTAGTATAATGTTATTTTGTGTGTTTAAATTGTGACTTTTAGCATCATATTGGATCAAACTGTAAATATGTTATAATTGGTGATAATAAATAAATAATAATAAATAAATGTTAGTATTTGTGGCAAGTTACAAGTTTATTGACCTAAGAAATCAGGTTTTTTCATACAAACTTCAACACCCTCTAAATCGAATTTGGGGGTTGTTTCAAAAGACTAATAATGATAACCTTTATTGTTTATTGAGGTTGATATTTATGTCAAATTTTGTGTTTATTAACCCAAGATAAAAGACTTAAAAAAAAAATACATCCCTTATATCGTCTTTTGGGGGGAGTTTCGAAAAACTAATAATGACAACCTTTATTGTTTACTTAGGATGTTATTTTTGTCAACTTTCAAATGTATTAACCCAAGAAATAAGATTTTTCAAAAACACTTTAGCACCCCCTAAATAAACTATTGGGGGTAGTTTCGAAAAACTAATAATAAAAACCTGTATTGTTTATTTAGTTCGGTATTTATGTCAAGTTTCATGTTTATTGACCCAAGTGATCAGATTTTTCCATACAAAATTCAACATCCCCTAAATCATCATTTGGGGGTAGTTTCGAAAAACTAATAATGTCAATCTTTATCATTTACTTAAAATACTATATGTGCTAAGTTTCAATAATTTTGGCTGAAGTAATTTGATTTTTCATACAAACTTTCAACCCACTTAAAGGAGTAATTTCCAAAAATCCTTTATCTACTCTCATATCGTAATTTTCGAATTATAAAATTCAAAACGAGTTTATATTGGCATACTTTATAAACACAATACCGAAATTTAAAAATAGAATCTTATTATAACACTATTTCTCTAACAAAATAATGCTATAAAAATTTTTTTTTTCTATTACGATACAGGACAAATCCAAGAAGTTAATCACTAAGGAGTTTCCATCAATTTTTTTTTTGTAATGTCATTTTATGGTACCTATTATAAAAAGATTTGATTCCAATTTTAAATTGTCTATGACAATGCCCGCTTTAAACATAGCATGCACTGTGATTTTTATTCGCGCGAATTTTGTTTCCTTCTAACTGTTCATAGAGCTCAAAATATTCGGGCGAATAAAATTCGCGCCGTGGTGCGGTGGATTCTGTGGCAAAACACGGATTTCTTGCAGAATTATTTCCGCACGATTTCGTTACCGATGCGAACAACTTCATACAATTACATAGGTCGCAGAATGGGCGGAAAAAAATCGCGCTAATAAAGATAAAGATAAAGATAATTTTATTTTGCAAATATGGGTAACATAAAACGATGACAAAAAAACAAATAATAGTACAGCCATATTTTACCACGTAGGCATGCAAAAGATTTAACATCAACTTACAACTAATACTAATAATTTTAAACTATTATACACAAAATAATTTCAAAATATTCAATAATTATACATAATTATGCACTAGCTTAAAAACTGTTTCTCAATCAGGAACTCATTAATATTATAATATGCTTTTGCCACTAAAAAGCTTCTAAGTCTCTTTTTAAATAAAGGTAGCGGAAGCTCTTTCCATATCTTCGGTAATCTGTTATAAATGACGGGCGCCATGCAGTAGACACTTTTGCGCATAAGTGCTGTCTTGGCTGACTCCAGACAAAGCACACTATTATCGCGTCTATTGCGAGGTACTACATCTGATAGTCGTCTAAATCGACTCGGATTTGTCTTTACAAACACAGCTACTTCAAATATGTACAAACAAGGTAATGTTAATATTTTGTAATTTCTAAAGCATGGTTCACAACTGTCCGTGGGTTTAAGTTTAAACATTGCTCGAATGCATTTTTTTTGAACCTTGAAAGCAGTCTCTCTTTCAGTAGAGTTGCCCCAAAATATAATCCCATACCGTAAATGTGATTCCGTTATCCCATAATATGCAGTCAGAAGAGCATCCGTGTTCAATATAGGGCATAATGAACGTAGAGCGTATGCAGACTTACTCATTTTCTTGCATAAAGTCTCAACGTGTGGTTTCCAGTTTAGATTTTTATCTATTTCGAGACCCAGGAATTTTGTAGTTTCAACTTCTTCTATGGTATCATTATTATAGTGTATATTTAAGTTAATACTAGAGGTCTGTTGTCTAAAATGGATAACTTTAGTTTTACACAAATTTATTTTTAAATTATTTGTATCAAGCCAGTTTACCATCTGTTTTAAACTATTATTAATTTCACTCTCATAAGTATCTATACTTTTACAGGCTATTGTGATCGTACTATCATCCGCAAATAGTGTTATAGGCCGTTCAATAGATTTCGGTAGGTCATTTATGTATAAAATAAATGAAAAGGGACCTACAACACTCCCCTGCGGCACCCCAAATAATACTTTACGCTCCGAAGACCGAGATATCTCTTCACGATTACTTTCTATATTAATTTTATTGACTTCAGTTATTTGTATTCTGTCTTGTAGGTACGAATTAAGCAAATTAAGGACATTTCCCCTAATCCCGTAGGCTTCGAGTTTTTTTATAAGAGTAGCATGATGTACATAGTCGAACACCTGGGTCATGTCGCAAAATATACTACAAACAGGATTTCGCTGATCAACATTTTTAATGACATTATAAATAAAATCATAAATAGCCATATTAATCGTCCTGTGTATCCGAAAACCTTTCTGTTCCTCACACAGAATGTTATGTTTATCTATGAATTTATAAAGTTCCTTATAAATATACTTTTCAAAAATTTTAGAAAAGACTGGAATTAATGAAATTGGTCGGTAGTTTTCCATTAGTTCTCTATTTTCTCTTTTGAAAAGTGGCTTAACTATTGATATTTTTAACGCATCAGGGTATATACCTGCGCTAATACTAAGGTTAATAATGTAACTTAAATGACCACTTATTTCCCTAGACACATGTTTTAGTATTTTTGTAGCAATACCATCATATCCTACACTATTTGAATTATTTAATGAATTGATGATTCTCTCTATATCTGGTGGTGTACTAGGGGCCATGAACATTGTTTTATTATTTGTATCAATTTTGTTACATTTTGGTTTGCTAGTAACATCAAGTTTCCCTTGTACTTTATCGATAAAATAATTGTTAAATGCTTCAGCAATGTCATTGGGATTTGATAGAGTGCTATTATTATTTACAATTTTAGTAATACTACATTTTGGTATGTTATATTTTGCACGATTAATAATTTGCCACGTGGTTTTAGACTTATTTTTCGATAATTTTATTTTATGATTATTTTGCGCCTTTTGTGTTAGATGTATAATTTTTTTGTGTAAACGAGAGTAGGTTGAGAAGGTGGACTTATTATTTTTGTTTGGGTTTAATCTATATTGCCACAAAAGTTTCCTTTTTTTTTGACTACCTAGTTTGATTCCTTTTGATAACCATTTCGGTTTTTTTAAGACATCTACTTTGATCAATTTAGTTGGAAAACACAAGTCGTATATTAATTTAAATAAATCGAGAAATTTGTTATAGGCTTCATTCGGATCGACTGTGTCATAAATCTCTGCAAAAGATAGATTTTTTATATGATTTTTAAACTTAGAAATATGGAGGCTGTAGTCTCTTTTAGCCGTGTACCAATAATTTATGAGACACTTGGTTTGAACTGGACAGTGAAGCAGCTGTGCCGTATGATCTGACAAAGCCAATTCTAATACGTCAGTTTTACACACTTTACTAAAATTGTGGGCAAAGTTGTCTATGCATGTCATACTGGCCATGCGAGTCGGCTGCTTTAAAGCTAGTTTTAAGTTATAGCTCATTAAAAGACACTCAAAAGCATTTGAATGGCAATTAGGCTTAAGCATGTCTATGTTAAAGTCCCCAGCTATTACAATGTTGTTGTATCGTGTGCGTGATATATCACGCAGAAGCGTTTCCATTTTATCAAAGCAGTGATTGAGATTGTTTATATTAGGTACTCTGTAAATACAAACAACAATTATCTTAAAACACGTAAGCTCAATTGCACAACATTCAAATATGCCCGATGAAGACAATTTCGAAATTTTTGGTATTTCCTTATATTGTAGACCATTTTTCACGAGAATACCAGCCCCTCCTCTTTTTCTCCCTTCTCTACAGAAACAGGTAGCCAGACTGTAATTTGGTACATACAGTTGATGTTGGCATCCCTCCATAATGAAATGTTCCGTTATGCACAGAACATCAATATCTATCCCTTTCTCCGACAATTCATCTAAACATACAGTAAGGATATTTGCTTTGTTTGCTAAACCAGCAATATTTTGATGAAACATTTTAATATATTTATTCGAGAAAAAAATCAATCGTGTTATCCCTTGTGCAAGTGGGAGAAATAGGAGGAGACTTACGATAATCCCCATCAATTAATTGAAAATCTTCGCGACTACTGATCTCGCCAAGCATTAAATTAATATTTTTAAATATGTTTACTAAGCCATTATTATTCACTGCTAAACTACTTGGTGAAAACATTTTAAAGTCATAAGATAAATAAAAGTTAGTATCAAACAAATAAGCATATTGATGGGTACAAGCGTCTAAGTATAAGAGACTGTTAAATGTTTCTATTCGTCCATTAAACATCATAGAGTAGTCATCTAATTTAAATGTAGGCGCACAGATTATAATATTAGTATAATCAATTTTCAAAAGAGTTTCCCGTAAAGTAATTATGAGGTCGACATAGTTGTTAGTTCGGCGAAAGTCTGCCTCGCCGATGAAGATCAGGCAGTAATCATCCATAGTGTAGTTCTTCAATTTCAGATCCAAGTTCTTAATAAGCTTCTCTATACCACAGCCCGGTGTTAAATAGTGACAGATTTTGTAATCTGGGAATGTATTTTCTGCAATCGTTAAGATTCTATTTCTGTTGTTTGTACTCAGAATACATACCTTCTTCTGACTTACTATATTTTTTGGTAGTATATTAAGTACAAGATGTGTCTTATCTTGGTTATTCTGTTCCGTTGTTGGGGTAGTTTCGTTCTTGTTGGTCGAGTTACATTTCTGCGAACCAATATGGGGAGTATTCTTTTCCTCATCTTTCTTCTTCTTTTTTCGCGTCGATGTAGGTGGGGTGTACGAAGATTCCCCGTATCCTACCTTTTTGTATAGTTCTATAATGTTCTTACATCTATCCAATTCCCATTTTAAATTAGTATTTTCTGTGTTCAAATTATCAATTTCGTTATTTGCAATTATCAATTCCTCCTGTACAGATGACAATTTTATCTGCAAGTCACGTACTTCTAAAGTCTCACATGGGTCTGGTAGACTTTGGATCGTGGTATCAAAAAGTGACGAGTCTGATGTGTTCATAATCGACACATTATTATGAGAGTAGAAAAAAAAAAGAATAAAAAAAAAAAAAAAAAAGATCGCAGTGCGTGCTAAGCCTTAGCGCATGCGCAGTTAATGCGGTGATGTGCTGGGTTTTGGCACCATTCATACGTTTTGCAAGTTTTGCTGTACTGAATTTCATGAGTTATTTAAATTATTGTGTGTGAAATGTCTGATATCAGTGAATGTGAAGAAAATTTGACTCCGCCCGATATTTTAGATGCGGCGAAGGAAATTACTCTTAATTTATTACCAGCAAAGTCGAGATAACTATATGACAAATGCTATCACGATTTTATGGCATGGAAAATGCAAAAAGAGGTATTTAGTAGGTTCAATCCCAATTTATGAGTGTAGATAAAGTAGTGTATGAAACTGCACATAACTAGGTATTAAAACATTCGTGTGAAAGTTTTTAAAAACCTCGCCTACGGCTCGGTTTTTAAACACACACTCATGTTTTAATACCCCTCATTATGCAACAGTTTCATAAACTACTATTCTTATTGCACACTTACGTCACTTGAGGAACCTTTCTGCCAAATTTCATGCTTCTAGGCTTAGCAGTTTTGGCTGCGCGTTGATTGATCAGTCAGTCAGTGAGTCAGTCAGTCACCTTTCGCTTTTATAGATATAGATAGATAACCCTTGTAACCTTCCATCAATAATAAAATCAAAATAAAATAAAACTGTTTATTCTCAGAAAACTACATAGTCCATAGAAAAGTTAGTTAAATAATACACCTTGTAACCTGCTTACACCTTACACATTAATTTATCATCATCATCCGTTCTCCACTACGTAGGCTCGGCTTCCTAGCCACGCAGATCGATTGATACGACCTAGATTGCAGTGAATATATACATTTTATATTGACGGACAATCCGTTCTAAGACTTTACCCTAGATCTGCGCTCATTGTGCTTAAGACATCGCGGATCGAAGTGAAAGCCGCCATTGTAGCGATATCTTCAACAAAGGCGCTCAAAGACATCTTTCCTTCGACTTAAGACATATTTCTTCAGACTTCGTCATTTCATTGAGCTCCAATATCTCGGCTTCAATGCACCGCGTGGCTTGAGCCCTGATTACATGGACGACTCGCAATTGAATGAATACTTGCTGAAAGGACCACTGAATGAATACATATCAGTAATTACAAGTAAAACTCAAAATTTAAAAAAACCCCGACACATTTATCTTGCGAAAACACCCCGATTCAAACAGTACAACGCCCATAACTTTTGAACGGCTGAACCGATTTTATTCAAACATAGGTAAGAACACTCTCGACAAATTCACCTTTCAAACAAAAAGTAAATCCGAATCGGTTCATCCGTCTGTGCCATCATAGCATCTAAACGGATGAACCGATTTTGATTTAGTTTTTTTTTGTTTGAAAGGTGTTTTTGTCGACAATAGTTATGGGCGTTTTACTGTTTGAATCGGAGTGTTTTCGCAAGATATCGTGGCATAATTACATGTTCAATAAATTGCCGATCGAAGCGTATCTACTATGTACTAGATCCCTCCTAGCCCTTTCCATCATCGGACTACAACACGTACGGCGATGCGTCATTGATACATGGTGGACATCCCACCCATACGCACCAAAAGTTTTGGGAATACTTTTATTATGCGCAAAGCAATAGAGTGGAATTCTCTGCCGGAGTCTGTATTTCCCGATAGCTACATCCTGGGAGTCTTTAAGTAAAGAGTGAATAGGGTTCTTCTAGACAAGCGTGCTTCATCGTCGACCACATCATATCTATACCAATATTATAAAGAGGAAAGATTTTGTTTGTTTGTTTGTACCGAATAGACTCCGAAACTACTGGACCGATTTTAAAAATTCTTTCACTTATGGAAAGCTACATTTTTCCCGAGTAACATAGACTATAACTTATTGTCTAAAAAAATGGCGATCCTTAAGAAAATTGCAATAATGTAATCCAAAGTATCAATATTTTGACTATAAAATTCATTATTTGGCGTGCGCTGAGAAAACTATGGATGATACTGAAAAATTATGTACTACATGATTAAAGTACTCATTATTAAATATAAAAAAGTCTGCGAGAGAATGTATCTCACTAACATAAGTTAAGTCACAATAGCAGCTTTTGTGTTCTAAAATTTAATTAGATCGCCGGTAGAAACAAAAGTTGGTTACATGTTTATTGTAGCATTCATTATTATTCAAATAAATAGTTTAACAAATTGGTAGGTAGGTAGGCAGGGTAGATAGAGTAGGTGGGTATGTAGGTAGGGTAGGTAGGTGCAGGTAAGTAGGTTTGTAGATAGGTAAGGTTAGGTGGCTAGAAGCATGAAATTTGGCAAAAAGGTTCCTCAAATAACGTAAGTGAGCACTAAGAAAGTATTTTTGGAAATTCTCCCTCAGGGGGTAGAAAGTTTGTATGAAAAATCAAATTCCGTCGGCCAAAATTCTTGAAGCTTGGCACAAATAGCAAAAAAAAAACAAAATAAAATGTAGAACATCATTTATAAGTTAAACGAAATCACGCGAACGAAGTCGCGGGCGGAGTGCTATAGTTTATAAAAATATCTGGAGAAGTACTAATACCACGCGGGCGGAGCCGCGGGCGGCAGCTAGTGTAATATATGATAAATAAACTGACGGCTGTCTGGTCCGAAGGCTCCGGCGTCCACCAGGTAGAGCACGTTCCCGTCAAAAGCACTTCAATGTGCGTGAAATATACACAAAATCGACTGCGCGGGCGCCCCACAATGCCGATAGCGCAAGGCGGGCGCAATTACGAATCACAACGGGCGAACCACATCTTGATTAGATATAATTCTACAAAAACCCGAATTTCTCGTGTGCTCGATACAAATTTTCTTTTTGACTCTTGTCAAGTGTCAGCTGTCAATCAAGAGCTGTCAAAATCAAATGACAGCTAACCGACATGGTGTTGCAAAAAATATTAAAAATCGGGACTAAACATAAATCGTAATCATATCGTAAACCTACCGTGCGGGTGGGGGCCGTTACTCATAATGGTTTCCAAAATCGTGAAATGTGCAAGTTGTAATGTGGTGATCAACGAGGTGTTGGCTTTTATTTGTAATAAGCTTGACGTTATGAACGAGCAAAGTATTAGTCAGATTTGTGCTAGTGCTTTCGATGACTCTGAGATATTGGCTGCTAAAAACTTATTGTTCGACTCCATGTCGACAACAAGGCGTAAGAAGATTAGAAGACGACATGGGAAAACGTTAAGGGATATCGACGATATCATCTGCGTGCTCAAGGAGACTGACCCGGAGGATATTCCTACTTTCGTAGCACGAGATCTGCATAGATTGCCGCCGGTTCTTTTTGATCACGTAGATGTTACACGTTTACTAAAGGATTTGGTGTTAATGAGAGGCGAAATGCAGCGAATTTGTGACGAATACGTGACAGTAAAACAATTTGAGGAACTGGAATTGGAAATTAAAGAGCTCAGGAATGCATCGATTGTTAACAATGTTACCTTAAAACGGGGTGTTGGAAGAACTAGATTATCGAGCTTTGAGTACGAGAGTGGGCCCCTAGCATTGTCTCCACAGCATACCATCCTACCAACGGAGGGTAGTGTAAAAACACCGTGCGGTATTTATAACGGACGGCCGCTCGAGCATAAGTTAGCAGGTAGTAAGCCGAGCGACGACGGCCAGTCGCCGCCGCCGCCGGCACCGTCGGTGAGTCATCCGACTCCGCCACTGGTGCCCGCTACTGCGGTACACATAGATCCACCGAATGAAAACAATCGATGTGCTATTGCAAAGAAAAGTTTCTCTGATGTATTGCATGAGGGTGAGTGGAAATCCCAGAAACAGGATGAGAAATGGAACCTTGTTCAAAGAAAAAGGCTTCAGAATCGCTTTGTGGGAAAAACTGGCAACGCTACGGTTGATGCTGACTCTAAGTTCAAGGCGGCAGACAGTAAAGTACCTCTTTATATTTATAATGTGTCAAAGGACGCGTCTGTGTGTGACATCATAACATATGTTAGGAGCAAGACTAACATTGACGTACGCTTAGAGAAAATGAACATGAAATCGATGAAAGATTATGATGCTTACAAGGTGTATGTCCCTAAGTGTAAACTGGATACATTTTTGACTGATGACTTTTGGCCAGAGGGAGTAATATATCGCCCTTTTGTGGAACTTAGTCGACGTACCGCCTCCATGAAATATCGAGATTTGGCTAATTGAACACTCTTACAAAGTTAATGCTTAACAAAAATACACTTGTTAGCTTTAATTGCAAAAATGTCAAAAGATCCGTTGAGTGCGTGAGAAAACTTTGCCGCTCGGCGGACATTGTGGCACTACAAGAGACCTGGCTGCTTCCTCACGACTTGCCTTTCCTGGGTGACATTGACGTCGCTTTTTCATATGCGGGCAAGTCCGCTGTGGATACGTCTGAAGGAGTTTTAACTGGGAGGCCATACGGCGGAGTAGCACTGCTGTGGAGAAAATCTGCCTTCCCGTCGGTGTCGGTTATACAGTGTCGTAGTGTGCGTCTCGCGGCGATTAAGGTGAAGCTTGACCTTGAGCGAACAATAATAGTGTTTTCGGTATACATGCCTACAAACAAAAGTGAAAACCTGCCAGTGTTTTCGGAGTGTCTTGGTGAAATATGTGCAATAATTGATAGTAACAATGTGGAATCTGTATTTGTGCTCGGTGATTTCAACTCGCCCCCTGGCGGTTTATTTGCGAGAGAATTGTTGGATTTCTGTGAGGAACAATCGTGGTCGTGTGTTGATTTGGAGTTGTTGCCGAGTGACTCACATACGTTCGTATGCCAGGTGAGCGGTACACAGTCTTGGCTAGACCACTGTTTAGTAACTGGCGCCGCGCGTTCGTCTGTACTTGCTGCGTCCGTCATGTATGATACCTACTGGTCGGATCATTATCCTATTTCAGTTCAATGTAATTTTAATGTTGTTTTGCCTAAACGTATTGATCCTAGTAAAGTTTGTAGTCGGGTAAAGTGGGGGGAAAGGGATCAAACTCAGATACAAAAATATTTTAATTATTGTAATTCAAATCTTAGAGAGCTAGATTTTCCATTGGAATTTGTTAATTGTGCGGATACATTATGTAATAATCAGGACCATAAGTTGATATTAAACAAAATGTACCTTGATATCGTTTGTATATTGTCTAGGGGCGCGGAACTAAGTTATAGTGTACCTAAACGGAAGCTCAATACATATGTACCTGGCTGGAACAAATATGTGAGTGGTGCCCACAGGGAGGCTCGACTTTGTTTTCAGATGTGGCTATTACAGGGTAAACCTAAATCCGGACATATTTATAATAAAATGTGTAAGACTAGAACAATATTTAAATCAAAATTAAAATACTGTCAAAACAATGAGGATCAAATAAAAATGGACATTATTGCAAAACATCATACTGATAAAAAATTTAATAAATTTTGGAAGTCAACTAATAAATTAAATCCGAGGTCGAGCCTTCCAGTGAGTGTAGGTGACGCTCATGAACCATGCGACATTGCTGGCCTCTTCCAACGCCATTTCAAGGTGGAGTCGCCGCTTGGGCCTTCGGCGCAAGTGCTTGGTGCTGAGTGTCGGCATGGCAACGTTAGTATCAGCTTTACAGCCAAGGATGTAGCTGTCATTATTAAGAATATGGTTAGAGGTAAGTCTCCAGGTCATGATGACCTTAGCATCGAGCACTTGAAGCACGCCGGTGTGCATCTGCCGAGGGTACTAGCAATGTTGTTTAATCTGTGCATCAGCCATAATTACTTACCTGATGATCTCATGTACACGGTGGTAGTTCCGATTGTAAAAAACAAAACCGGTGATGTGTCGGATGTATCTAACTATAGGCCTATCTCACTCGCTACTGTCATATATATATACATGACGCTCAGTTTGGCTTTACGCCTGGTTTGTCGACTGAGACGGCTATCCTCTGTCTCAAGCAGACTGTACAGTATTATACGGCTAGAAACACTCCTGTTTACGCTTGTTACCTGGACCTCTCGAAAGCATTTGATTTAGTAAATTATGACAAGCTGTGGCACAAGCTGCACAGTGAGACACGGGTGCCGGGTGAGATAGTGTCGATATTTAGGTATTGGTACAGTCACCAGCGGAACAGTGTGAAATGGGCAGGAGAATTTTCCAAGGTGTACGGGTTGGATTGCGGTGTGAGGCAGGGGGGTGTGACCTCGCCACGCTTGTTCAACCTGTACATGAACCAGCTGATTGGCGAGCTCAGCAGTGCTAATGTGGGTTGCTCAATAGGCGGAGTGCCTATTAATAACATCAGCTACGCGGATGATATGGTGCTGCTGAGCCCGTCGGTTGGGGGGTTGCGGAAACTCCTGTGCATTTGTGAGACATATGCTGGGGCTCATGGGCTCAGGTATAACCCTAAGAAGAGTGAGTACATGATTTTCAAATCTGGTGCCAAATGTTTCTCTTTTGTACCTCCGATCACTCTTTGCGGTGTTAGTCTGAAGAGGGTTAACCATTTTAAGTACCTGGGCCACTGGGTCACAGATAACTTGTCTGACAATGAGGATATAGAGCGGGAACGTAGGGCGCTGTCGGTGCGCTGTAACATGTTGGCACGTAGGTTTGCGCGCTGTACTGAACAAGTAAAGGTGACCTTATTTAAAGCATATTGTCAGTCTTTTTATACGTGCAGCCTATGGGCCAACTATGTGCAGCGAGTATACGGTGCCATGCGTGTACAGTACAACAATGCGTTTAGGGTACTGATGGGGCTGCCGCGGTTTTGCAGCGCTTCTGCGATGTTCGCGCAGGCGCAAACCGATGACTTTTATGCTATTATTAGGAAGCGAAGCGCCTCGCTACTAAGTCGCTTCCGACGCAGCTCTAACAGTATCCTGAGCGTATTGTCCGAGCGGTGGGACTCGGTGTTGTTGGAGAGGTGGATGCACCTACATGCCAGTTCCTCACCATTTATTAAGTGACAATTGTTTTTATAATTATGATTATTTTATTAAATTACTTATTAAATATTAAATGCTGTTAAGTGAATTTAACAACCTAATAACTATAATATTGTACTCTTCAATCAATTTTAAATTTTGCATGCAATGTTATTAATGTGTTAATTAATGTATATGAATTCTTATGTATATTTAATGTTATTTGTAATGCTTTATATGGGAAAAACTTCCTGAAATAAATGACAATTTAATTTAATTTAATTTAATTTTAATAAATAGATAAATTATGTGGCATGAAATATTTTTATTTATCTCTTTTTAGTTTTCGTAGGTTCCTCCAAATACCATGAAAATCATGTATAGCCGAAGTAAATCTCATGACGATTCCAATAAGCTCAAACACGATTAGGTTAAAAAAGAAATAAAACAATTTATTTGTTTTATTTCGGAGTTCCAGTGTCTACCTTCCAGCTTCATCATCAGATCTTTTCGCTGGTACCATTTTCATCAGTACCTACCTACCAATTATTTATAAGTTTTTGCTTCATCATAGTCGGATAACTGTTCGATATATCTTAACCCGTGACATACTTAGCATTAAGAAGTTCCAGTGGCTATCTGTGGTTTTCTTTATCAGTTCCATTTCATTTCAAAAGATACTTTCTGACTCCAAATGTTTACATTGTTGATGAAAATAACAAAATCGCTGTATGTATGCCTATAATATTTGAAGAGTACCCTCGATTTCTCCAGGAACCCATGATCAGATCCTGACCTGATGACCATGGAACCACCTAGGAAGTTTGCCCTTTGAAACATAAAAGAATTTCTAAATCTGTCCAGGCGTCTTTGAGTAATTGGGGAATACTTTTTTTGAAGTCGGTTTAAAATAATATAATCTCGTATTCTGTACAGTTTGCAGCAGATATTCTTTGCAGGGTAAGTTCTACTTATTCCTTCAAAATGTAAATGTGACTTTTAAAAGATTGATGTGTATTTATATATTGATGTGATTCTTCTGTATGACTGCAATTGAGAAAAACACTGCGTGCAACGATGTTTTTTCATTTCGTCACTGAAGCTGGTTTCGCTTCCTAATTTATAGTTCATATTTTATTACATCACCATAGGGCAATTGAAAGGCATTGGTATGATAGTTCCAATTTATTAAGTAAGTGTCACATATCGTTGTTTTGGTAATATTCCGTGGCGCTACGGTCAATTACGCCGCGATGCCACGATGGCCGGGCCCCAGCGGTCGGCCAGTCTCTTACCAACCAGGGCGGAGGTGCGCGCACTAAGTCACCCTCTCGCCCAAAACTCTTAATTGAGCCTACATGGAAAGTGTTATCTGTATTACCTAGACCTACTGTGTTGTGTACCGCTGGCCAGCATAGTGTACCAAGTCTGTGAGCTGAACTTCTCGAACGTGGCATCTGCATCTGCATGGGAATCGCTGTTTCAAAGGTATGTGGCATAATTAGTAAATTGAACTTTATCCATTGCCTTTCGTCTCATCTGCATACTTTTCTTTTTCAATTTAGCACTGCTGAATCAGCAATTATAGCCTAGATTACTCTAATAATTTAGGTTCAATCGCGTGTGATTTTACTAGTAATCTTCTAGAGGTTATACGCACCATTTTGGTCCTTCGAACTGGATAAATTAAATTTGGGCCTATTTACAGCCTAATTTTAATTCCTAAAAGTCTAAATTTAATCATTTTGGTCCTTCGAACTGGATAAATTAAATTTGGGCCTATTTACAGCCTAAATTTAAGTCCTAAAAGTCTAAATTTAAACAAAAAGTTTGGGAAATTTCCATATTAATTGCAGATCATCACACAATTCTCGCCTCTATTGCGTTGGGAATAAGGCTGGCTGCCTTGCGTGTAGTACTTTCTACCGGCAAATTAATTGTTAACGTAAATCTTTAATTTCACTAATTGAAACTCCGAAAAATACATTTAATTGAATATCAACGTTGATTCATATCGCTAAATAAGTTTATTTAATAAATCAGTTAATTTTCGGCGTAATTACATATTTTTTTGTTCGTGTTTGAAAATTGTGGGTAGTCTGTTAAAACATTCGTTCAAGTTGGCCTACGTGACTGTGGAATATTCCAGTTCTTGTTATCGTACGGTTAATTTTTATTTACGCATTGGAAACTTTTACATATTTTTCTAATCGAGATTTGCAGAATGAATGACATTGATTATTTTACGATACACTACTACTGTTGGTTCGTTAAGTAAATACCTACTATACTCGTATTGCACGAGTAGGTATTTTTTATAATTCTAGACTCAACCGCATTTGATTAATTATTGCAATTAACCAGATTATTTGCGTTTGTTATTTTATTTTGTAAGGTAACTTGATCTTTTGATAGGAACCTTCAGGTAAAACAACAGATTTGTATAAACTTTACGCGTTTAGTTCTCCTCATAGGAAACAGCCGTATATTTATACAGATCACCCCCGCACCTAACTTGTAAGCGTAGTACTTACTAGATAATTTACTTCGAACGGTCATCTGCGTATTTACTTGTTAGGAATTTTATTGTGTTTTACGAAGGTATTTCGTTACGAACACAATCGCATCGCTTACGGAAATAAGTACTATACTTGTTTCTAAGTTTCACACTTAACTTATTGTTGGTTAAGAATCTGTACATATGCTATGTATTGAGTAAGTTAATCTCATATAAATAGAATACTACAAGGAAAAAAATATATCGCTTCGCATCCGACATAAATGTTAATTATCGGGTTGTAGGTATCTCTAAGCTAATCATAAATATAGATAGATGGGTACGTTCATAAGGTATTTCGCGTGCTTACTATTTTATTTGTATTAGACTTTGTTACTTGTACGCGGTTCAAACTTTGTACGTTATTCAAACTTTGTACGCTTTATATTTTTTTCACCTTACAATTTATTATTGTTAGGGTTCGCGTGTACGGATCGTTCCGTACTATTGTTTACGTAAGTTGTAAAATCTTTCGTTGAGTTATCAGTTTGATTGGATCACTAATTTCACTTACGCGGGTTCCGTAAAAGATAAAAATTTGTTGTTTTTTTTTGTTTCCATATTTTAACTTCTGTTCACTATGACGGACAAGGTTAAACTTAGATTGTTGGAAAGTAAACGCGACTCGTATTTCGCGCGGGTTCAAAGGATTTTGGATTCAACAGAATCTTTAACAACAGAAATATTACGTAATTCTTTTATTGCTCAGGCTAAACAAATTGACGGCCAACGTAGCGAATTCAATGAGATAATGGACGAGATAAATATGTTAAAATTGACATTGGATCCAAAGTGCGAAGTAAGCTATAGTGCCTTACATTCATTTGATGACTTGGTCGGCGAGATAAAAAATATTTTAGCTTCATTAACTGAATCAACTGTTTCCAAGGAACCTAACCCGACAGTGAGCCCTAGTGCTCATCATATAAAGGTACCTAAAATTGAGCTGCCTGCCTTTGACGGTGATATTCAGAGCTTTCCGTTCTTTTATGAGACTTTCAAACGTATTATACATACGAACGCAGATTTATCAGATTCTGATCGCATTCATTATCTGTTGAGTTGTCTAAAGGGAAAGGCTAGGAGTGTGGCAGTAGGTATTGTACCTTCTGGCGATAATTACCGCGTGGTCTGGGAAGCGCTTATCGAAAAGTACCTGGATACTCGCGCGCTCGCCACTAATTATCTAAATCAACTGTTCTCATTGAAGTCGTTCGGAACGACACCCGCTAATATTGAACAAGGTTTCGATAAATTAACTTCTACGGTTGCTGGACTCAAACAATTAAAAATACATAACTTGGATGATTTTATATTTATTCATTGGGGTCTTAAGTTAATAGACTCAGATACAGCAAAACATTTTGAAATGTCGCTTCGTAATCAACAAGAGTTGGATTATGATTATTTCGTAAAGTTTGTTCGTGAACAAGTAAAAATCTTATATCGCTCCTCTTCTGTGGCAACTAAGGTCGCCCCCGCAGGTAGACCCAGCGCCTCATCTAAGGTCTCTCAGGTGTTTGTGGCTACCGAATCTAAATGTTCGCTTTGTCGATCCACGCATAAAAACTTGTATACGTGCAAAGCGTTTCAAAAGTTGAGCGCGGATAATAGATTTAAGTTTGTAAAAGACAATAACAGATGTGTTAACTGCCTAAGTAGCCAACATACCGTCTCTAAGTGCCTATCTAAGTCAACATGTAGGAAATGCAACGGTAAGCATAATTCCTTATTGCATTTTGATCAATCGACGCAAGCCCCTGCGCTGGCGCCCGCTAGCGTCCCAGCCTCCGTTTCTGCGGCCGACCCAGCTACTTCTGATCGTGTGGCGTTGTGTACGCATTCTTCTGCTCAAGTCCAGGACACACGTAGTACCGAAGTTCTGGCTACTGCCAAGGTGTTAGTGGCGGGTAGGAAGGGTAAGGGCGTGGTGGTTAGATGTCTTTTGGACCCTGGGTCGCAAAAGAATTATATGACATCGCGTTGCTGCCGTATGCTCGGTCTAACTATACATACGGACTCAATAACTACCGTTCGTGGTATTGGTGGCACATCGCAGGCCGTTCGTGGCTCGGTGAATTTTACGTTCAGCTCACGGTTTTGCTCGCAGCCTAGGTATAGAATTGACGCTCTAGTTTTGGATCAGATAACCGGGCAGCTTCCTCTGGGCGCTATAGATACTGCCGAATTGAAGCATATTGATCCTAAACTACTCGCTGATGACAGCTGGGGTGTGCCAGGTAATATTGACATGTTACTTGGAGTCACGTTGTTCGCTAAGTTATTGCGACCCGGTACCGTGACCAGCGCACCCGGTTGCCCCGATGCATTGGAGACCATGCTCGGCTACATACTTCTAGGAGAAGCACCTATTATCGAACCTTCAACTGACACTCTGTCTTTCTTTGCGAGTTCTTTCGATAACTTCGATCTTCGTAAGTTTTGGGAGATTGAAGATGTTACTGCTTTGTCCGTTGGGAGTGTGGATGATAAACACTGTGAAGAGTTTTATTGTAGCACAATTACCCGCGCTCCAAATGGCAAGTATGTTGCAGCTTTACCACTGAAAACAGACGCGTCAGCGTTAGGAAATTCTTTTGATATAGCGCGCAAGAGATTCTATGGCCTCGAACGTAAACTTAAATCGCTTCCTAACGTCAAGCTTCTTTATGATGACGTCATACGGGATTATCTACAGAACAATTATATTTCTTTGGTGCAGAATATTTTACCTGAATGTGGGTTGCCCAAACGAAATTGTAAGGAGCGAGAAATGGACTACTATATTCCTCACCATGCTGTTATTCGAGAGGATAAAGTGACCACTAAGCTACGCGTGGTCCTAAATGCTAGTGCAAGTACAGATAACGGTACCTCGCTCAATGATATCCTGTACGCAGGTCCAGTCCTTCAGGCTGACCTTTTTAACATCTTGTTAAATTTTAGGCTTTTTAGTGTCGCTATTTCCGCAGATGTTAAATCTATGTACCTACGTATAGGTTTACGCCCACAAGATCGTTCGCTTCAACGTATCTTATATCGGTTTAATGAGGAAGAAGAACTTCAAATTTATCAGTTTTCAGTGCTTCCCTTTGGATTAAAGTGTAGTCCTTTTATAGCGATTCGCACTATCCAACAGTTATGTCAGAATGAAGGAACGCAGTTACCTCTCGCCAGGGACATTTTGCAGCGAGATATTTACATGGATGACATAGTTAGTTCTATACCTAGCACTGCGCTGGCTATAGACTCGGCTCGTGAACTAATAAAAATATTCTCTCTCGGTGATTTTCAGCTAACGAAGTGGTCTAGCAATAGTGTCGATGTTCTTCGGAATATTCCAGAGTCATTACAACTTTCACAGAGCGTGGACCTAAGTAAAGATCCGACACAGAAAATACTGGGACTTCGTTGGTTCCCTGATGAGGATTGTTTCGTATTCCAGGTTAACCCTAATGTTCGCCCTTGCACGAAACGGAATATTCTTTCTTCCATTGCACGTCTTTTCGACGTTTTAGGCCTCGTGGCACCGATAATTTTATACGCCAAGCTTCTTATCAAAGAGCTTTGGCTCGTCAAACTTGGATGGGATGATGTCCCACCACCTCGCATTGTTCGTCTGTGGGAACAATTTCAAGCTGAATTGCCAATTATCTCTGAACTGAGATTTTTGCGACATGTCGGCGTCGTAGAACGCTGTAGGCTCTCCCTCGTCGGTTTAGCCGACGCTAGTGAGAAAGCTTACGGTGGTTCGGTTTACGCCCACGTTGTCAGACCCGACGGTAGTATCTTCGTTTCGCTGGTGTGTGCGAAATCTAAAGTCGCGCCACTGAAAGTAGTTTCGCTAGCTCGTCTCGAGTTATGCGCCGCACTCCTCTTATCTATTGTGATAAAGCGAGTATATAATCTTTTCGCAGCTCGGCACGCCATTGAGGCAGTCGTAGCTTTCTCGGATTCAACTGTGACCTTGAGTTGGATTCATTCCGCACCGCATCGATGGCACACTTTCGTAGCCAATCGTATCGCTAAGATTCATGAGAATCTTTCGGCAGATCACTTCTTCCATGTCAAAGGGTCTGAAAATCCTAGTGATTGCCTCTCTCGCGGTTTAACGCCTGTTCAATTAGTTCATCATCCGTTGTGGCTAAATGGACCGCCGTGGCTTAAACTTCCGCGCGTTGAATGGCCGATAAAACCATTCGTTTCAGGCGAGTCGCAAGAGCTTCCCGAAATGAAGCCCGTGGCTTTACCTGTGCTCTCGCACGAATGCTCGGACAGAAGTCCTCCTTCCGACAACATTTTATACGCTCACTCTACTAGATTCTCGTCATGGTTGAAATATTTAAAAACCATTTGCTTCGTTTATAAGTTTATCAAACGACTCCCTAGAGGGCCCGTTACCGCGTCTGATCTAGAGTTCGCTGAATCTATTGTGTGGCGATCTGTGCAGAGGATCCATTTTGAAGTTGATCTCGATCGCTTAGCCCGCAATGAGTTGTGCTCTAAGTCACTACAACGGCTAAGTCCCTTCCTCCACGAAGGACTTATCCACGTTGGAGGTCGCCTAGCAAACTCTGAGCTAGATTTTGACTCACGTCATCAGATCCTTCTTCCGCGTCAAGATCATATAGTGGAACTATTAGTTTCCCAAAAGCGTATATCTGCCTTTTTACATGCCTGACAACTCGTGCTCTGCATCTTGAGATTGCCTCAGATCTTAGCACTGCGAGCTTTCTGTCCGCTTTTAAACGCTTCCTGGCGCGTAGAGGACCGGTTCAGTGTCTTTACACAGATAACGCTACCAATTTTATTGGAGCCAAATCCTATATACGAGATCTCTACCAATTCTTGGCTAAGGAATATCGCCCTTTGTGGGAAAGAGAACTTGCAGAGCATCGAATAACACTTAAAAACATCCCCTGTAGAGCTCCACATTTTGGTGGTTGTTGGGAAAGTGAAGTAAAGAGTGTCAAAACGCATCTCTGCAAGGTCATCGGTCAGCAAATTTTTAGTTTTGATGAGCTTAACACTATACTAACTCAAATAGAAGCTTTATTAAACTCGAGGCCTCTGTATGCGATCAGCTCGGATCCGTCAGAGCCCACTTCATTATCGCCGGCGCACTTCTTGCATACGAAACCTCTTTTATTTCTCCCCGCCCGCGAAGTCAATGAAACGCGGTTACATCTTATTTCGCGTTATGAATTAACTGACCAAATGGTCCAGTCTTTTTGGAAGCGGTGGCGCCAAGAGTACCTGCACACCCTACAATCCAAACAGAAATGGAACACCCCTGCCAATCCAATACGGGTCGGTATGGTTGTCGTCTCCATGCAGGACAATGTGATGCCGCTGCATTGGCCGTTAGGAGTAATCACAGAAATATTTCCAGATAAAAACGGAGTTTGTAGAGTCGCATCGGTAAAAACTAAAAGCGGGATCCTTCAGAGTCGCCCGGTAGTAAAGTTGTGCCCTTTGCCAACGCAATAAGCTTCGTTACATTAATAATTAATTTTACCGTGCACCAATGTGCAGTATTAGATTTAATTACCGCGTAGAATAGTTAATTGTATATTCTTATTTATAATAGAGAGTCGCAACTTTAGAGTTCTCATAACCTTTGGTAGAGTTGTGATGATCTGCAACTTATTTTACTTCTCCTTTGTGTTTCGAAAGTAGGAACTTTCAAGCCGGGGAAAATGGTTTCGCTTCCTAATTTATAGTTCATATTTTATTACATCACCATAGGGCAATTGAAAGGCATTGGTATGATAGTTCCAATTTATTAAGTAAGTGTCACATATCGTTGTTTTGGTAATATTCCGTGGCGCTACGGTCAATTACGCCGCGATGCCACGATGGCCGGGCCCCAGCGGTCGGCCAGTCTCTTACCAACCAGGGCGGAGGTGCGCGCACTAAGTCACCCTCTCGCCCAAAACTCTTAATTGAGCCTACATGGAAAGTGTTATCTGTATTACCTAGACCTACTGTGTTGTGTACCGCTGGCCAGCATAGTGTACCAAGTCTGTGAGCTGAACTTCTCGAACGTGGCATCTGCATCTGCATGGGAATCGCTGTTTCAAAGGTATGTGGCATAATTAGTAAATTGAACTTTATCCATTGCCTTTCGTCTCATCTGCATACTTTTCTTTTTCAATTTAGCACTGCTGAATCAGCAATTATAGCCTAGATTACTCTAATAATTTAGGTTCAATCGCGTGTGGTTTTACTAGTAATCTTCTAGAGGTTATACGCACCAGAAGCCATTGTGGTAAACCTACTCGGCAACGGAGTTAGATTTGTGGTTTTACAAAGCAACACCTAAAGTGATCCTCAATTTCTTTTTAAATTAAATTCAGTATTGACAAGTGAGTCAATAGTCGCGTTCATCAGTGTACAGACCGCTGCCTTTTCGACGAGTACTCGAGCAGTCGAGACCACTCCTTGAAGCATTTTCTTTAGTACTGAAGCCGTATTGAAACCACCTGCGAGAAAATATTACTAATTAATAAGCGCTATACCTTGCACTCCAGCCAAGTCGTGGTTTGTTTGATTAATTTAAAACTTACTCGAAGTAATAATGTTCAACATAAAGACCATAAAGAGTCTAGAACATTAACAACGATACAAACATGCTGCTAGTGTGAATGTGGAGCATCGTAAATTATAGTCAGTCAAGTTCCAATTTAATAGCTACCACGAACACGTTGTTTCTTAGCATAATCGCGTTAGCGCTGAGGTGAGGTGAGCTTTGACATGTAAATCGCGCCGCTCCGTCCGCACACCACACCACATCGCACGAAGCCGCACGGAAACGCACGAAGCCGCACAGAGTCACACGGAGCCGCACGAGTGCGCTAATACTCACATTATTGCATTACCTATGCATTGTCGGCGCGTGGCCGGGGCGGCGCCCGCCATATTTTTCAATAATGCACGTAATAGCCGAGATCGCTCAGGGTGCCTATATCACATAGCATTTCGAGTAGATACGATCTGTGCTTATCCTGAAACTATGATCGATGAACCCTCTGCCACATCCTCACTTGTTCATGCCTTTTCAATGAACGCACGACCTAAGGAAGGACCGAACTACTTTCAAGACGGAAAGTTTTTTTAGGAATCACTTTTTTCGATTGTTTGAGTTTGTTATTATGAAGTTGAACTTCTTCGACTTTCATAGCTCTTGAAGATCTCGCCGTCACGTTTACTGAATGTCTTATGGAAGCAATTTTCCGGACTTTGCGTAGAGCGAGCAATTTTGAATCTTCGCCTAGAACTGGCAACTAAGGCGGGAATCGGGATGCTATCATTCTAGGCAAGCAGATGGATCCTACGCTTATACGAGTATGTACCTAGACTTTCGTTTTATTTCGTTACTTTTGTGAAACATATTCAAACTGCCAGACTAGACAAAATCTTGATTCGTCTTTTAACCGACTTCCAAAAAAGGAGGAGGTTCTATTTTCGACATTATTTATGTTTTTTTTTTTTGTGGCTGTTCACCGATATCTCAGTCAATTGTGGACCGATTTCAAAAAATCTTTTTTTGTTTGAAAAAATATGTTTTGAAATTGGTCCCATTTTAATTTGGTGAAGATCTGATGAAGAACTTCGGAGATATACAACAGAACTCATCAATAAATAACGGCAAATCTCTCGGGATTGCTGCAATCGCATGTCTGTTTATTGTTTATACCATTTCATAACATAACATCACGCCAGTACGCTCTTAAGGGGTACGCAGATCTCTCATTTCACCGGTTATGTTCAAGTTTCATGAAATCTATTCTGGCGTTATAGTTACATTCCTAACTTGCCTATTAAGTAGGTACAACTAAAATGTGAAAAAAAAAACTTTTTTTGCAAAAAAATACTACCGACTTCCAAATACAAAACTACAAAGTGAAAAACTTTATTTTTTGAAGTCGGTGTCCATAACGCAAAAAAAAATGGTACCTAGGAAAGACACCGACTTCAAAACATAAAGTTATTTTTCACTTTGTAGTTTTGTATTTGGAAGTCGGTAGTATTTTTTTGCAAAAAAGTTTTTTTATTTACAATTCCACAGATATGGTAAGATTAAAAATGCCTTGACCCTGTGTTTTAGCTGAACGGAGACTAAGATCATACAATATTTTTTCAACTTATGTTGTGGGAGAATGATACAAAAAGCCAGTATGCGAACTTAGTTAACCACAACAGTAAGTTAATAACATCCGCCATGAGGAGCCTCACAAGGTAACCTAACCGCACACAACGCGAATCTGATTCGTTTGTTATTCACCGCGTCTCTCTGCTCACACAGTATTTAATTAAACTTTGACGGAGTTTTAAAGTCGTGGCGTGTGGGTAGTGGGTAGCTTCCCCATTGTGCGACACGACGGCGTCAACCCTCGGGAACACGCCGACTTTGTGATAGGCTTTGTTAGTGCGCAGCTGTCAGGAAAACAATACGCATTATATCGCTAAACAATATTGTTCTATTCTTATTTCTGCTCGTGGCTTTACGTGACCACATTTAATAGTTCTCTCTGAAAAAATTATCATTTTTTCGAGAATTTTGTGGTTAGTGTTTTTAAGCGTTCTGCGCATATACTAAATCAACACAGTAATTAAGTACGCAATAGTTAATAAAGCAACAAACAGACCAAGAAATTTCAGATTTATGACAAGAATCTCAACTAATGAATTTCAGAGACCCTTAATAATGTAATAACTTGGAAAGAACCAAGTCATATTTCGAACAGTAAATAACAAAAGGCGTTTACGTAAAGACGTGTTTACAAAAGGCACAGTATGTAACGATAATGTACGTACTTAACAACATAATTATGAGAAACAAATGGGACACCTCCGAGGAAGCTTTATAATGTTGACTTGGTGCAAGACTCATATACGACTAATGGCTGATGTGGAATATCATATATTATTCAAGTATCGAGTTATCCAGTTACTGGCTGTTGGAGGTCTATTATGCAGTTCTTTCATGTAAAATACTAGTGTTCAATTGCATCCAGTTAGCCTGAAAGCAGACCCAACGAAGTTGAGATAAAAAGTCTTTTTGCAAAAAAATATTACCGACTTCCAAATACAAAACTACAAAGTGAAAAATAACTTTATTTTTTGAAGTCGTTGTCTTTCGTAGGTACCAATTATTTTGCGTTATGGACACCGACTTCAAAAAATAAAGTTATTTTCACTTTGTAGTTTTTTATTTGGAAGTCGGTAGTATTTTTTTGCAAAAAGATTTTTTATTTTTCACTTTTTAGTTGTACCTATCTAATAGGCAAATCAGTAAGGTAACTATAACGCAAGAATAGATTTCATGAAACTTGAACATAACCGGTGAAATAAGAGATCTGCGTACCTCTTATGAGCGTACTGGCGTGATGTTATGTTTTGAAATGGTATAAACAATAAACAGACATGCGATTGCAGCAATCCCGAGTGAATTGCCGTTATTTATTGAAGAGTTCTATGTATATCTCCGAAGTTCTTCATCAGATCTTCACCAAATTAAAATGAGACTAATTTCGGAACATACTTTTTCAAACAACAAGCAAGCAAACAAGAATTTTCAAAATCGGTCCACAATTGACGGAGATATCGGTGAACATATACAAAAAAAAAACACATAGAATCTCCTCCTTTTGGAAAGTCGGTTAAAAAGGCTAGATAGACTGATTGATTCTGAGCCAGAAGAAAGTATCATTACTGCAAAAGAGTGACTTTCAATGTTTGTGGCAAAAAATGACAAATAAAAGCTACATCTTAAATATAACACAGTTTTAAATATTTTTTTGTCTAACATTAACCTGCTACAAGAGTTTATAGTAACTGCACTGAAAAGCATCAGAAAGTTGACCAGTCCTGAAGTAAATGTTAAAGTAATTTCACACCGAGTAATTCTTCAAAGGTTAGAGAAAAAGGTCCCTCCCCGATGAGTCGTGACGATAATGCTAATCTCCGTGGTAGTAAATCACTTTGACAGATTTCGTTATAGATAACAACTGAGATGGAATTTTAAGGGCAGCTCTGCTACATTTGTTGCCTTTTAACATCTTAATTTCATGAAAGAATTACGTTTTTACCTAAAATAGAGATCTTGAAGTCTAGTTGTTACGAGAGTTACGTGGTTTCAAATGATAGAGGAGAGGAAACTCCAAGAATACCGTTGCAAAACTCAAGCATGCAATATCTCTGTTCTTAATCTAGCTTAAATTGAAGTATGAACATATGAGTATATAGATCTAGACGCCCGACATAGGTGAAGCACAAGTTCGGCCAAACATCTGTTAGTTTCGCCGGAAATCGACGAACTATGTGCATTGCGCACTTATGAGTTCGATCTTGCATCGGCTTTGTTAACTTTAACCTTGAAAGTATTGAAATAGGGTTTCAATTTCTTGAGTGAAACTCAAAGGCTTTAGATTTCTTGTCTAGTAATTACAGTTGTAACTACTGTTACCGTAATTACACTTAATGTGTATGCAGATATATGTGTATGCAGATATATGGCCGGCCCATTAAATATGCCTATAATAGTTGATCCACTTCTCGAGCGTCGGCGACGGAGGCAGTAAATATGAACCTGTTTGCTTTTACTTCCTCCTGTCAGACGGCGGCCATTTTGTGTTAATGATGTGTCCCTTCGGAGCGATGGCTTCCGTAGTGCAAGTGCCACTGTGCGACACTCGCCTACATTAGCTTCCTATTATTGAACGATACTGAGATAATAGATTATACACATCAAGGAATTAATTAAAGACGTTTATAAATCTTTATTGATTTTTTGTTAAGAAAGCTTATTTATGTACTGCTGTCTTCCTTGATCGTTAATACTTGCTGTAAAACGTAGAAAAGTTTCAACAGCTATTGACAATTTGCGTATTTCTTGTTAAACGATTGTTATCATTCAAATATCTTCTTTATTTGTACATAAACATATCACAATGAGATATACTGGGTACCGGTAACTGGAGCGCAAATCCCGGCCCTTCCTACAAGTACACTGTACAGCCTTGACCGACAAAACGACGGAGACGCGCGACGGCCGGCGGCGGCCCGACTCGTCTCAAACACGAGATTAGGAGGATCATTAATGTACCTTGAATATTAGAGACAAATCATGCTGAGATACTTAGATACTTGTTTTATTTTATATCATTACATTTCTACAAACAATTGAGCAGCTTTTAATACAGAAAATTTTATAGATGAAATATATAGATATTTCCTTTTTTTTTATACCATCTTACTCTTGGCCTCATCAAAATTTGGGGTCGGCTGCTGTGTTTTATATGATATCTCAGTGACCGCTTTCTGTCTAGCTCTATTATTTTTCTCACAGTAATTCACTTATGGTTTTGGCCTTCATTCATTCTATAATAGCCATCTACACTAATACCATAAATAACTACATGGTTCATTTTCATTTAAGTCTTACATCTTGTAATACTACAAGATGGATGGTTAAAGGATACCCTTTACAACAGCATCACATCAGGTAAGTGCTAACACAGAAAAATCTTCCTCAACACGATATAAAACTTGGGTAAATCACACAATGTAGTGCCACACAATGTAAGTGTGGCAGCCTAGTATGTGTTACAGGCTCTACAGTGTAAGTGTGACATCCCACATCCCAGTGTTGCTAGTGTGTGGCTATTCTTACGCGGCATTATACTTTCATAGTTCACTTAGCGGCGGGAACAGGTGTTCGCGCTTGCTGAGTACCTACTGCTGACTGCACTACTATCTCAGATATATCGCGCAGAAACAGTGCCAACGCTCGCTGTATACACGGCGTTTTTGTAAAATATAGCGCGTGGAATGGTTCATTCATATCTGGAGAGAAAGTAAAAATGTTGTTGTTAAACTTTTAAGAATAAGAATAGTTTATTGTTTAAAAATTACATACAAATGCGTTGCTTCCTGGAACTCACACTAGGATTCCCTGTGTCGTGAGATCCAGGCTCCTTCGTTCCGTTTACATTTATTGCAGTTCATGTAATATATAAAACGTTACAATAAATTTCTTAATTAAATCTAATCTAATTGTAATTTGCAAGAAAAGGAATATAAAATAAAAAAGCTAATACTAAAAGAAAGCAGTATATAACCCTTTATGCATGTACCTATGTTGTATGTGATTGTGATGGTGTGTATGTATGAGTGATGGTGTGTGTGTATATGTGCTATTGTGTGTTTGTGCGGGTGTATGAATTAAGACTTTTCTTACAAGCTAATGAAAATATCTTAACAATTTAACCTTCTAGATACTTCTAGATTCTGTCACACTAGTCGGAGTTGAGATGATACTCTCGGAACTATTTCTAAATCTCGATGTGCCATATTATGCCAACACTGACACATATACACGAGGACACTTTAAAACGCTAAAGACGCTAATAAAAAATAGTTTTACATTTTAAGTACAGTACAACTATTTGCTTAATGTCCCTCGGCAATCGTCGCATTGCCGAATACAAACGAATACTAATTTCCATGTCCATCAAGATTTATCGTGTATAATATTTTGAATTCGGAACTAAGTTCTTTATTTATTTATTTCATACTTCATGCACACAAACGTACAGAGACGGACTTAATGCCTTAGGCATTTTCTACCAGTCGACCTATGGGTGATGCAGAGACAACTAGTGGTTGGTGCAATGTTGACAATTAAACGAAACAGGTTTATGCATAAAATATATACAAATTATAAATATAATATAATCAAGAAAATTATACCATACATACTCAAAATAATAAACTAAATATATAGATATACATTAGTAATATTAGATTAATAATTGAAAAACATTAGCGTTGTGACGATACTACTGCCAACTTCTTGCGAATGTGCTCGCGAACTTTAACTTTGAAGGTTAACCAATAACCGGTTGGTTGCCTTCCTGAGGGAGCGCATTCCACAGAGAAATAGACTGAACGAAGAAAGAACAGTGAATGAAGTCAGTGCGGTGAGTGGGACATTGAAGAAGGTGGTTATGGCATGACCTTAGATTTTTATTGTGGTTGGCGCAAATATAGTTAAAGTGAGGTGCCAGATAACTAGGGGAATTAGAAGAGGCGAGAAATGAGAACAACGTAGTTAGTGCCCTTTGATCTCTGTGCTGGCGTATAGGCAACCACTATAGAAGCGATCGATGCGCAGAGACATGATCATATTTACGCAAATTGAAAACGAATCGAATGCAGTAATTTAGAAGACGGTCAAGTTTGTTGAGAAGATCTGCATTCAGGTCATAGTAGCATACGTCACCATAATCGATGATAGGAAAAATTAGGGCCTGCACAAGCATTGCCTTCGTGTTAGATGGTAATAAGTTTTTCATACGATACAGAGCCCGCAGCGTTCCAGTGACCTTCCGACTCACACTAGCGACTTGAGTACGCCAGTTAAGGGTATTATCGATGTGCAAGCCCAAGTCTTTTACATCAGTGCTGAAAGGAACCATTTTACTGTCAAACAATACAGGTGGCAAAGTTGTACCATCCACTTTAGCCATGCTTCGGTGACTCCCAATGATGATCGCCTGACATTTATTGGGGTTTACTGTCACACCGAATCTATCGGACCAATTTTTTATAGCAGATAAGTCCCTGTTTAATTTACTTATAACGTCAGGTATTTCGTCAACACTCCCCTGACAGTACAACTGCAGGTCATCTGCATACAGATGATACGCACACTGAAGTTCGAAAGTAATGAGATTTATGAAAATAGAAAAAAGAAGAGGAGTAAGAATGCCGCCTTGAGGAACGCCAGTTTCCAAATTACACCAGTGAGATGAGGAATCCCCAACGTGAACCGACTGCAGGCGTTCCCGAAGGTTAAAGGTGGACCATTCCAGTGCTTCGGGAGAGACCATCAAATAGGACAGAATGGCTATGGATGTCGTGACTAACGGTATTGAAGGCGTTCGAGAAAACGACCAACACTAGTATAGTGACTTCGGTGTCTTCCAAACCTACCTTCATATCGCCAGTCACTTTAAGGAGGGCGGACACAGTGCTGTGCCCGGGCCTGAATCCAGAACGATGAGGGCTAAAGAGTGAATTACACTGCACAAAGTTTGAAAGTTGTTTGTGGACACAAGCCTCAAGCACTTTGGATAGGAAGGGTAGGATGGAAATTGGACGGAAGTGGGTTGGAAGAGTGGGATTGGAAAGTTTAGGTAGTGGACGAACATAGGCCCTACGCCACAGGGAGGGGAATACTCCGGAAAACAAGGCAAAATTTACGATATGGTTGATGGGAGGTAGAAGGTTATCCAGAATAGCTATGATCATATCACGAGTAAAATTATCACAGCACACCGCTTTGGATTTGATGGAGAGTATGATTTTTCTGATCTCGCCCGGCTCAACTGGAACGAAACGAAAAGGATTTATGAGAGGACGCGTTAGACCAGAGATAAGAGACAGATATAAGTTTTTAAACTGTCATGGTCGGAAAAAAAATATCGGATACTCGCTACAAACAGTAAACATGGTAAATATCCCGCTTATAATGTTAATATAAGAGACAGAGTTTGTTGCTTGGTTAGACGATCCATGGTAGGTACAGTGGAGAAATGGCGGTTGAGATCGTCTAAGTCAATAGAATTTGGAAGGTCTAAATGTCACGGTTTGCCGATACCAAGCGTTCCAAGGAACTTCCAAATATCGGCAGAAGAACAAGAAGAAATATTTTCTAGAATGTGGTGGCGTTTAGCATTGCGTATCATCTGGTTACATATATTCCTTGAAGTCTTAAATAGCGCCCAGTTCTCATCAATACGATCCCTTTTATATTTTCGGAACGCGCGGTCCCTGCGTCGCATGGCCATCTGTATTCCTCTGGTCATCCAAGGCGCAGGAGGATGTTTCGGTTTCACTTTTTTGACGGGAGCGTGGATGTCGTAAAGTTTGACCACAACATCATTAAAGATCGCCAACTTCTCGTTAACCGAAGTGGCTAGCATCATGATTTTCCAATCGATCACAGATGAATCCTCCTTAAGTTTCTCAAAGTCCATCCTGGCAAAACAACGCCTGTACAGAACCTTGGGTTTAGGTTTAGGAGGTTTGAGGATATAGGTAAGGAAGATCAGGAGCGTCATGTTGACCATGGGAAGAGACAAGGGATGGATTTGAGGTAAGGATAAGATCGAGCCAGGTGTCATCGCCACTCTTATTATGATGGGTAGCCTGGAGCGGCAAAACGTGCAGACTAGCTGACTCGATAAGATGGAGAAGCTTACGGGATCGAGGGGAGTTTTGGGAAAGGAGGTTGGTATTGAAATCACCCATGATAATGTGGTGTGCATAGTCAGAACCCAAAGATTCAAGAACTGATTCGAATTCAGTGAAATAATCGACAGAGGGGGGACAGTAGACTACACCGATAATGGTTTTGGCTCCTTTGACGCAAACTTCAAGGAAGATAAACTCCGCAGAGGCAGAGAATTTTGAAGAAGAAGTAGCTAGTATTTTATAAGGAAAGTCACTGCGAAGATATATTGCAACACCACCCCCTCCCTTACCAATCCGATCATTCCGTATAAGAACGAAACCGGTGAGAGGGGAAGTGGTGGACAGAAGATGCGGTTTGAGCCAAGTTTCGGAGATCAGGATAGCGTGAATTTTTGTTGTTAAACGCGTCGTACAACTCGCTATAGTGACTGGGTACGCTTTGTGTTAATGTGACACACATTCACCAACCGACTATACTCATCATTAAAGTTATGTTGCAAGAAGTCACCAATGGTGCCACCGAGTGAACAAAAACTCGCGTCGCTTGAAGAGGCAGCAGTTTCGTTAGCTGAGAAGTAAGATTCACTGTCTGACATAAATAGAAGAAATTAATATAAATAATATGTATAAAATGTATTACCGTATACCTACACAATTATAAATATGTTATCGCCAAAAACAAAACAACTGAGATGCCACTTTGCACCACCCGCCAGCTTACACCAACACTAAAATAGCTATTTAAAGAAATAACTCAGCACTTTCAAACATTATTCTGCAAAATAAAATAAAAAATAACAAGAACACTGAAGAAAACCGTAGCTCCCAAACAAACACACAAAATTTAAAAATAAAAAACAAACATAAAACAGTCGCACACCGCTACATTGCAACAAAAAATAAACTATAGTTCCCAAACAAACAAAATACTCATATAAAATATAAAACAGCCTGACATCGCTAAAGATTGTTTAAAAAAAAGAAATCTGACAAAAAAAATTGTTATTAATCGATCCACAGAATACCCTGTTTCCATGAATACATCGAATGAAAAATGTCTGAACGTTTAGTACAAATGTAATAATAATTTCTGATGTCTATTTGACACTTGACACTGACAGATAAACAAAACAATTTTGAGGGTGTCAACAAAACATGAAAACATTAGTGAAGGTATCGATTAAATTCAACAAATTATCAAATACGAATTTAGAAGTAAAGAAAAACACACAAAAAACGCGAACAGTGAACGGTGAACAACACAGAAGAAGAATTAGTATGAGAAGGGAAACATACACACGGTTACGGTTAGTAAAGCTTTTGAAACAATGGATTGATGGACGAAAAAGACACTCACAACAAATTGAGCTATTTACGTGTTATGTTTTTCAGGCTCCCGGCTGCGTCCGCACCTCTTTCGCTCATCGATGGAAATACTGCAAGTGACTTGGGGTACCTGGCTATAATGAAGCCCCTTCAGCTCGTCACTGGAAGTCACCTCATGCCGACTCCCGTCATAGGCCTTTATGATGATGGTACCATCATCCATTTATTGTTGTTTTGTTTTGATTTCCGTGTGAACTATAAAGAGCTGTAAAACTATTTTTCTTTTTAACTTTAACAGCATTGCACCCATTTTAAAAATAAATTAATATAAGTTAAAAGAGTATTAACATCTCTATATACTTCCAAGTTGATTGAGAGCGTCCGGTCTGCACCAAGTGCAAAGGGCAACTGATAAAAATCTGACGACTGACGAAACACGAAGTTTGCCGAGGGACATTAAGAAAATAGTTTTACTTTAAAAGATTTTTTATAATTATGCTCTTATAAATATGGACATTATAACTCACAAACTAGTGACGAGCCAGACTTAGGTAAAGTTATAACGCTAAGTTATCCACTATACACTGGTGACTATCGTAGTGTCTTGGCTCATTGAAGCGTCTGGCACATAAATACTGCAGGGGAAGCTAAGTGGTGCTCATAAAGCCGGGAATAGAAAACGAGACGTTTCACCTGCCTCAGCCCAGAGTACGCTAACGGTCACAGGAATCGACGTATGTAGCCTTAGGTTTTATGGGACAAGCAAGGAAGTTGTTATAGGTACTTATTAACTGTCTAAGCAGTCAGATGTTTACACAAAGTTGCATAGGACGTATGAGTTTTTAATTAACAATACTCGTCATCATCCTTCTGCCTATTTTATTTGGGATCAGCAAAGTTTGTTCTTTTCCTTCATACATTTTTATTACCTCCTATATCATTTCTTGCAAGAAAACTGATTTTACATACCATAGAGTATTTACTATCCATAGAGTGTTCATGAATAATTATCATCTTTCTTATGTTTATAATCTTACATAGTGCCCTAGTCTATATATTTCTAGACTAGGTAACTCTCGACATTTTACCATCAAGGATAAGCGACTACACATTAATGGGTCGCGCATAAATATATTAAGCAGCACAGATGATACATTTTGTAGTGGAGCAGCGAAGACGCGCTATAACGATGACGACGATGTTACACCTTACTTACTGGCTTGTCTCCTCACACCGAGAGGCGGGAGGCGACACACTCAACGTGTCGGAGCATATTTGTCATCATCTGGACGCCGAGCTAACAATGAAGACAGTACAAACATGTACAAAGCAGATGAGTATTCATCCCGGCTAATGGGACTCGTTCAAATACACGCGTTTACTAAAAGCTTTCAGTTGGAACTGCGGCTGAAACGCGGCCGACTGTTTGCTGCGATTTATTTTCAGAAGTAACACAGCTTGGCCTTGAACCCGTGATCCGCTGACGGAACGGTGCTGAACTTCACATATAATGTGATTACAAGACGCGACGATCAGCGAGTCAGTTCGATACAGCTTGTTGAACAACTCTGAAAGATTTCATTGTTTCAACTTTACTCTCCTGCGTTTATACGACAACGTTATAATTTGCTTTATTGGTTAATTACTACCCTTGAGACTTTCATAACATATTTACAACTGAAATGCTCGTTTGATTTAAGATAATTCAGCATTTGGTACAAGAAAGTTTCTTGTATCATAATTTCCCAAGTTATGTTTGTTTTATTGACGTCGAATGGTCACAAATTCGGTTTACGATCTGCTAGACTGCTACTGGAAAATCCAAATAGAAAATACACGAACATAAATGATTGGCATGCTAGATACAGGATGGAGTTAGTTGTGCGAGGTGTCTCCTCATTACGCGTGCATTAGCCGCGACCTTGCCAGCCCCCCAGCAGTCGGCGCTCGCTCATGAGAACTGATCAGTATCTAGCACTGCCTAGAGCTGGGATGCTGGGACAGGACGCACACATGGAACTTTTCAAGGCTCTTAGACAAGAATGTCTACAGGACCAAGACGGGACAAAGAAAAAATGAAAATATATTTATTGGGACTATGTCCAGCAGTGACGTCTTCAGCTGAAATAATGATGATGATGATTTATTGGGGCTCACACAGGATGTTACATACGTAGAAAAAGACACAACAGAACGAAACTGTACCTATAGCTGCGCCATAATTATTTTTTGTTTTCGCAGGAAAAGCTTCAAATGACTTACGGAGAAACTGAGGAGTATTCAATTTATTTCCATATATATCAGGGCATTGTAAAGTACAGCAGGCCTGTTTCTGTGTCTATATAATGTATCAAGCTTACTTTATTTTACTATTCAATGCTGCATACTAAGTAACTACGAAATTAAAGAATTCTCATTGGCGATCAACTCAAAGCCCTTATTTCAATTAAACCATTTACAGACACCTTTTTATATCTTATTGAATTACCTTATAGCTAAGTAACACCTAGTATTAAATCCTGTCTGTATATGCAAACGGCCACTAAAAACGAGTCTCGGTCGCGACTGTTATGTTAACGGTCTCGCTCGTGATGGACTTGTTCCCGCTAACAGCCATGCGATAGTCTAGTGCTACGGCAAGTTTGCTCAACCAATATCCACCAGCGGTCGATTAAGAGCACACGGGTTCCACACTAATACCAGTTAACAGTCATGATAGCAATTAATTGGAATGAAATGTACCGATATATTAATTGAGTTCAGCTCAAACTATGATCTCACTTGTGGACATCGGATCTCTGACCTGTGTACGACATAAATTGGCATGCACTTGTAATCTCAGATCAAATAAAAAGTCAAGATGGAACGTTGCAAACAACAAAGTGAAGCCGGTTCAAACTAAGCCTTGCCGTACAAATAGACAATTACACGCACTCATGGACAACGAAATTACGCCTAAGCTTGTCATTCGAGCTCATAGATCAAATAATAAAGCTCGACTGACAAGCTAAGGGGTAGTTTCGTTGTCCGTGAGTGCGTGTAATTGTGTATTTGTACGGCAAGGCTTAGTTTGAACCGGCTTCACTTTGTTGTTTGCAACGTTCCATCTTGACTTTTTATTTGATCTGAGCTTGTAATATACTCGGTTCGTCAGGGACTTCGTTAACGGAGGTCATTGATTGCTTCGTGGAAATGAATCGTTCCAAGCAACAACTAAACTAACAGATCTTTAACAACATAATAAAGGTGCGGTTAGAAGTGCTGGAAGAGTTGATGACATATTACCTAGATAGGTAAATGTTTCGCAATAATTGCTCGTAAAAGTAAAGTTTTAAACTAATGAATAAGTACAGTATTGCCTACACGCCCACTGACTAAGGTTATTACGGTCTTGCAACGATACCGCGCCAAATAAAAACGGCAATTTGTCAGGCTGATGGTAATTAATTCCGGAACGCCATTTAACGTGTAATTCTTTGAAACACAAACATTTGAACAGTGTACATGTAATGACACCACTTCAAGCGTAATTAGGTATTAAATCACGGACTGTGTTGTGTTTTTATGACAAACAAAACCTAGATTTTCAACAGTTAAATCAAATTCACATTAGCGTTATTCCGGCTACTACAGTTTACTAGTAAATACGTTATGGAAAAACGCTAACAGACTAAAAAAAAATTAGATTGCCTGTCAAGGTGACTCAACTTAGGAATGAAGTCACGAAGCACAGTTACACTCATTTTCTTAATTGTTGTTCTTAAGTGCAGTGCTGTGTTCTTTAAATTCATCGCGTTTCTGCAGGCGATGTAGTATTAAGGGAATATTAAGTCCCTTAACTGGAAGAAAAAGTCAAAAGAAAACATACTAAGGGCACAAGTGTTTTCATCGATTATCTTTTGGAAGAAGGGCGTCGACGTGAAATGTTATAATTCGTGTAGGGTCGGTCTCGGTGCTTGGGCATCACGGCATCATTAAAATATTCAGTCCGGTCAGGGTTAAGTATCGGGCGAGGAGCAGGGTGCGGGGGCGCCCCCCTCTCTCCTGGGGTCCAGGGAAGAGCGGCGGTAGACTGCGCTTAAACATAAATAGTACACGTGTCCTGCTTGACCTTGAGACATGCTGTTGCCATGCTCGTAATGGGAGAATCTCAAATGTGGTTTAAAAAATCCTCATCAAAAATGTCCTAATCATTAGAATAGAATGGATTTATGTGTCAGAATATTGTACAAAGCTGTGCATTTTTGTTTAGGAAGCTACAAGTGTTCGGAATACCAACAAAAACTTATCTATTTTTTTTTCAAATCTCCTTTCCATCTCTTCACCACCTTTCATTTAGTTTGCAGATCAGCAGCAAATACACGACCTTGTGCAAAGGTCTACCAACACATCAGAGAACTAACTTGTATCAAGTACCTCAAGTCAAGACTGAGAGATCTTAATGAACTTCTAATCCAATAGATACCTTACCCCAAGCCTGGCGTATTCTCCCTTACTTAAATGACATTTTCGTTGATCCTATCTTTTCCAAATGGACGGATCGTTTTAAGTTCATAGAGCGTTTAAACTCGGTTTCCGGACCCGAAAAACAGCTTTGCGGATTCGGACGTATAATTTTGTAGTACCACAAATCGGAACGGTCAAACGCGCCGGTTGTTCCGGGTCCGTGCACGGCCCGGAACCGGTGACACAGCCGGGATCCCGGAGGACGCACAGATTTAATACTATGTACACATAGCTTCATTATTTTTTTTTGTGCCTAGTGTAGAAAAAATATAACAAAAAGGAGCACTTAAAGATACAGAATACTATATTAAGGAAGATTACCCAAAACAAGTTCTTGAGAAAAGAAGAGAACTACAGGAGCTGGTGAAACTGGAGAAACAGAAGGGGAATATAGTTAAAATAAAATATGATAAACTGGTCGTAATAAAACCCAATCAGAAAAGGCAACTCGACACTTCACCGACAAACGACTCCCAAATACAAAGCAAGGCAGCAGCAAATAAAAAGAATAAAATGCTGAAAACTCGCTCCCCTGCGCGTAGATCGAACAGTGTCTCTGAAGGAGTCCTGAAGCCAAGCATGTTAAACTTTTTAGTTAACAAAAAGGCCAGCAACACAACAGAGCCGGACATTAAAACCAGAAATAATAACTTCTAACAATCATGGCCCCCCTCCCGCAATGGTAATATAAACAATTTAGCATATATACAAGTAACAATAATCATCTTCCAACCCGGTTGGTCACCGTGGAAGATTACGACCAAAACCCTCCAAATTTAAACCTCAAGAAAAACAACTAAAGAAAAACCAACTCAAGAAAAAAAAACAACTAAAAAAAAACAAATAAAGAAAAAACAACTAAATGAAAAAAAGAAACTCAAGAAAAACAAATAAAGAAAAAAAAAAAAAACAATAAAAGAAAAAAAAAAAAAAAAAAGCAACTAATGAAAAAAAAAAAACTCAAGAAAAACAACTAATGAAAAAACAACTAAAGATAAAACAACTAAAGAAAAACCAACCCAAGAAAAACCATCTAAAAAAAACAACTCAAGAAAAAAACAACTAAATGAAAAAAAAAAAACAAGAAGAATGCACTGGAGGAGGCCTATACCCGAATAGGGGTTCCTATCCAAGAAAATGAAAATTGTAAAAGTATATAGTGCAAAAACAAAAGTGAAGAATGCACCTAAACATACTAAATATAATGTATACACATATATTCTGTAATAGTCTAAGGATGGGAAATATTAAAGGCTTTTTTATTTATTATTTATTTATTTATTACACATAGCTTGCTTAGCTACATTTATACATCTGTAACCGCGATGGAGCTCCCTTACTTGACAGCTGAATTACGAGTAAACGAATGACAAATAAATTATTGTGACTCCAGACGATTCCTTGTGGAAATACCTGGAAATACACAGAAACCACTTTTGGTAGCTGATTAGGTTACATCACTTACGCTTCCACGTTCAAATCAGAGTTAGTCTTCGTCAACATTTCTTAACATTTACAAAATTAATTTTAGACCCGTAAATAAAAAGTATAAACAAAATTTGAGCTCTGAAAACAACTTTGGAGTTTTGAATTTCATCATAAAATTTTATAAATGTTTTCACCTAAAGCCTGTAAAAATAATAAGCATTTGGTATTCAGCAATCTTTTGCATACAGTCAGCGATTTAAGTGCGACCGGGTGACACTCGCTAGTATTATATGATCTGTGACTCGGTGAAGCTTTTAATTTCATTATGCATTTGTTCCCAGATTGGGGCATACATTTCGAAAAATATGAACATAGGCGGAATGGTCGCTGTCGGATCAATAGCTCGCTCGCAATAGCACGCTGTCGCATGAGTGTGGCTTAATTCAATTGTTATTCAATTAGCTGCATTAGAAAATTTAATGTGACCATAACTGTGGCAATAAACTATACTTTACCTGTTTATAAGTTACCTGCATTAGACTCTAAACATCCGTATCACGTTACGACTATCTGTAGGGCATACAAATATTTGTTCCGTGTGGGAATTGAACCCGCAACACTGCGCCAACCGTGTAGTCAAAAGGTAGTTCTTCTTTAGAGCTTAGGTTGGCAATTTTATTATAATTAGTGTTATTTATTACAGCTTGTTTCAAATACATCAGTTCGTTTCGTATGTATCATGTATCTATGTTTGTTTCATAGCAATGCTTCCATAGCACTTGTCTGTTACTTCACTATAATTTAAGTCCAATCTGTATATGGAGCAAGTTCTAAGTTCATCTGAGGCGGCACCGCGGGCGGATCCTAGTGTGGCGTAATGATTGGAGTTGGGCCGTCATAACTTGAGGCCGGGTGTTACGGCGGGGGCCAATAAATCGTCGGCGCTATAAATCCGTGGCAGTTTCGCAGCCGGGGCCGGCCGCGGCCCCTCAAACTCGCTCAGCTCGACTGGAGTCTAAACTTAACGAAAAACTTTGACAACGACCCCCGCCCCGCCGACATTGAGCCTTCATTGCTGACGGTTTCACTCAGATATCATTTAACGCTATCTGGTTTTATTGCTCGACTTTAACTGTTTAGAATCCTTTCAGCATGTAATCGTAACTTACCGATTATTTGAGATAGGTGCGCCAGACAGCTTGCGTGCGCATATTGGCCAACATATTCCAAGTGTTGGATTCAGGATCAGCAGTCGGGCCGGTGACTGCTCCTAATAAACCAAATAAATACTTTCATAACTTCTAAAAGATCTATTTTAATTATAATTATTAAATTAGAGCTTATCAACGAGCATAATTATCTTAGTTATATTAGAAATGGTTTACACAGTAAGCTTGACCATCATTATAATATGCAGTATAGTCAGCGTTTGAAAAGTTGGTATCTCTTCGTATGATTCATTCTCTTGCCAAAAGGGCCTTCCAAAAGTGTGAAATATTGGTAATATTGTTGGAGCAGGTATCGCACCTTGTAATCGCATTGGCGGTGAATATGTTAACAAGTGCTCTCACCAGATCACCGGCTTTCGATATATCGACGGTGAGCGCTGACGGCGAAAAAACGTTTGATGTGACTACCAGCACTCTTGCCGACCAATATACCGCACGGAATACATTAACTTTGAAAGCTTTGTAATGACTCATGTGTTTGATGTCAACCTAAAAGGTTTAGTCGGGGAACAGACTTTAAAAATATTATTGCCATCATTTATGGTACCGAGTAGATCTCTAGGTTAGTTATGTATTTGAGAATCACCTTTCTTGTCCTACTAATAAAACGTTCAACAACATGTGAATGCTCTGTTTCAGTTTCTTTACAATGTGGTGTATGTAGGTACACGTTTTTTATTGTTAACTCAAACTGTATTTTAACAATTCAATTTCATGCTGATATTTAATCCTATCTTTAGTTAGCCATATTTAGAGCTAAAATAGCTATTTGCATATTCAGATGAGTTCAGTGAAAATTGTGAGTTTCGAGAGTCAGAGAGAGGGCAAGTTGGTTTGCTCGACGAAAGCAAATCATAGAGTTATTGAAATGTGAAAATTTTCGGCTCTTACATCAGCTTCCTTGAAAAACTGTAGTACTGACCGTGTCCTTATTCTGTAAGTTCACCGACTGCACAAAACAAGGTAATGTTTTTGAATCACTGGATTCCACGCCGCCGGCGAATAAGGACACGGTAAGTGTTGTGTGTAGAAATGTGAGGGTAGAACAAGAATTTTCTGCCCCAACGGAGCCAGTACACCGAGACACCAGTCTACCCGGGAACGGTCTGTGCAACACGACCGAAACGTCGGGTGAAATAGGTAAATAAACAATCGAAATCATCGCGTTAAATTCCCGTGATATATTGTTTTTCAATTATGAAACGCGAAAGTTTTAAAGTTAATATCAGCTTCCTGTCTGCACACTCCATCAGTTCGTGGAGCCGTGCCAGTGGGATTTGAGCTCGACGTCTTCCATTACTATCCTATATGCTCTCATGTGCACCGACACCTATTGAAATGTTATTTTCGTATCACAAAACCTGAATTTTATATGGTTTACTATGATGCTATCCTTTGTGAGCTAACCTCTATGTAAAACTTTTAACAGTATAGGAAATGCAGCATCCCATTCATCCGATATATCGCTAGTCTTATTGCTCAGCACGTGCGACTAACAGTCACTATCGAGCCCAATTTATTTAACTATAACATAAGGTTGAGCGGTTAATCGGCGCAATAACGACATCACAGTGCAACAGGAAAGCTTCGAGGCTGCAAAGTGATGACGTTTGCGAGAATAAACAACGGTTAACGATACAATTGTGCGCTACAGCCGTGACGCGAGTATTGACGGCGCAGTCACCGTGCACTGTACCACGACAATAACAATCACTTACGAGCCGTAATTGGATGTCGGGGGAATAGACTGGCTGTCACTGCGAGCGTCCCAAATCACTCGCCATTGCCTAATAACTTGTACCTTAAACAGCTACGGCGGCGCTACGACGTAGCAGGTATTGTAGAGCTTGTGGTAACATGGCGCTTGCTAGAGATTCGCGTGGACCGCTACAAGTGCTACGATTAATTAATAATAATCATTTCGACAGTTAATGCTCATTAATTGACTTTTCCATTGATGATAGGCTCGTCTCGACCACTATCTCGCCTGATGGTAAGCGATGATGTGGTCGACGATGAGGCACGCTTGCCCATATGTAACCTATTCACTCTTGACTTAAAGACTCCTAGGTTGTAGGTATAAAGAACCACAGACTACGTCAGGGAATTCCACCACTTGGCGTAGGATGGAAGAATGGTAATTTTAGAAAATAAACGTTATTTTAAGACAATTTATGTTTCGCAAGTCATAACCTTTGCCTGTCTCTATTGAGCCATTCACTTGTAAGTAATGACAATCTATTTATACGCTTGTCCACATAACAATAAGTGACAGTGAGGCGGCGCCGGGTGGCGAGGCGGTGCGGGGCGTGGGTGCAGATAAAGATAAATCATTAATTATCTCACCAACTCATTATCTATCGTAATGGGCACATTGTTCTTGTTTACTGGCGACACTCCTTGTGCGCATTCTATATCTAGATGTATTGTACGAGTACGTATCGGACACCGCGCTACTTCATTATGAATGGCTGATTGACGGGTGGCGACAACACAAACAATGTACATAATTATGTGGATGCCACAGTATTTCATTTATTCAACTGTATTATGTGAATTGTAATTAGGTACCTACAAAGTGAAACGTGGAATTGCTATCGATAGTCGATACATCGAAAAATGATAAACTAGTAGCGATTGTTGCCACAAGTGCCATCCTACTAACTGTAGTCTCAAGTTTGAATGAAGCTCTTTCAAGGTGTTCGTCTACGATATCAATCGTTCTATCATATCAACACCATACCTACCATCAAAACATTCACTGTACATTCAAAATCATACGTTCCTTTAAGCCTGCTACCTGAGTAGACTAGCACGTACACTCCAACAGTAAGGACGTGCAGATTATTATTATTAGTGTACAGCCGTACAGTTATTAGTGTAGCGATCACAAGCATTATTACAAATTACATCTGGGGACAGCGGTAGTGCTCCCGCCAAAACGAGCCAAGCGAAGCGAAGTTCGTCGTTTGGGTAAAAACGGAACCCTATTACTAAGATTCTGTATCTCATGAACCGTGATAACTAGGCAGAATAAAATAAATATTTAACTAAGGCTCTCATAAAACAAACGTGATTTTTTTGCCGTTTTTTTTCGATAATGGTACGGAACCCTTCGTGCGCGAGTCCGACTCGCACTTGGCCGGTTTTTTTTAACCCTCATAACTTGGGTTTGGGTTATACCAGATAAACAAAATTCTCATGATATGATGTCAATAGTGGACTTATTAAACAAATACAGTCTTATTACAAAAAGCGGTTTAACTAAAAACCCAGGTTTAAATCTCTATAAACTGTGGTTTACACAAAAATGATATTACAAACAATGGTTTAGCGATAAACCATAGACCAAATCATGGTCTAACGCAAAACCTCGGTGGCCCCTAGTCTAACGATGGTCTAAGTCGTATCTGTCAAAGTTTCTCTTTTAGGTTATAGCATCTTTTTTATTGTGTTGTGTTGTTTTTACCCGAAAATGGATATTAACATGGTTGATTTAATTAATATTGAGGATATTACTTTTTCCTCGGTACTCCAATTCTCAGATCGTTTTTTTTTTGTTGGTCCATCACAATATATTATTATATATATTATTAACATACAGGCGATTGTTCTATTAGAGACTTCGATAACTTAAAAAAAGCTTAATGAACTTTGATCAGCTTGCGATGGTTTTGTTTAATGTTATGGTTTCATATAACGCGCGAGAATGTTACGTTTCGTTACACGTACGTAGATGTAGTAATGAATACGAAATTAAGTAATTTGCTTAAATCTAAGCAAAACTTCAATCGATAAATAACAAATGTTTATATCCATGCAAAATAACAACGTCTCAATATTTTTAACACTCCTAAACATCATTTAATCCTTATCATATTATCAAAACGTTTTCTTTTCTGGGCATACGGAACGTTGCAATAGAATGATATTATGGTGAACGAATGATAATTGTATTAATCTGTGGTTGATGTATAGACAATGGTTCAAATGAGGGTACTAAGAAGACCACGGTTTTTATGAGTTTTGTAATACGAACAAATTTAGACCATGGTTTTGCAGATAAGCCTGGACTAGATAGTACAGTTTTAAACCATGGTTTATTTCGTTTTTTGTAATAAGACTGATACAGTTTCATTTACATAGCTTTTATATTTTAAACCCGCCGGCAAAAGAGGGGTGTTATAAGTTTGACGTGTGTTGCTGTGTATCTGTGTATCTGTGTGTGTCTGTATGTGGTAACATCGCGTCTAAACGGGTGAACCGATTTTGATTAAGTTTTTTTTTTGATAAAAGGCGACTTAATCGAGAGTGTTCTTAGCTATGTTTGAATAAAATCGGTTCAGCCAGCCGTTCAAAAGTTATTTGCATTTTATTGTTTGAATCGGGGTGTTTTCGCAAGATATCGTGTCATACGAGTAATTACGTGTTCAATAGATTGCCGATCGAAGCGCAGTACTATGTACTAGATAAATTATGTAGTATGAAATAAAAATGTCGGGGGTATTTAAAATTTTGAAATTTTCTTTTAGATTTTAATGATATCTAAACAAGTAGAATTTCAAAATTTGATAAACCCCCGATACATTTACCTTGCGAAAACATCCCGATTCAAACAGTAAAACGCCCATAAATTTTGAACGGCTGAACCGATTTAATTCAAACATAGCTAAGAACATTCTCGACAAAATAACCTTTCAAACAAAAAATACTAAATCAAAATCGGTTCATCCGTTTACAACTAAAAAATATTTCTAAACATCAAAAAACCCGACAGCTTAAGAAGAAATAAAAAATGCTGTGCAGTCGGAGGATACATATCGCGAGCTGGCTGACCAAAACCAGTTGTATCTCCGACTGCACAGCATGATTCTTTTCTTGTTTACGTCTTTTTAGTTCGCTTTTTAAACAGTCGGGTTTTTTGTTTTTTTATTTAAAGCTTATTAGTTAAAAAAACAATCGAATTAGGTACATTTAAACATATAAGTTTCATATATTTTTGAAAATTCCCTCCTTTATTTTGATACCCCACACGACGGGATTAGAATAAAAAATATTGGGACTCCACAATATGGCACCCAAGAGCCGCCATTTTTCTATTTCCAATTTGAATGTAGTCAGTGACACTCACAAGATTAAGACGAATCGATTGTCATACGAATCATCAAAATCGACCAACGCGATTGGCCTCTGGAACGCCACATAGTAAAAATAAAAATAGTAAAAAGTGAAAAATAAAAAAAAAAAATTGAAAAAAATATTACCCACTTCCAAATAAAAAAACTACAAAGTGTTAAATAACTTTATTTTTAGAAGTCGGTGTCCATAACGCAAAAAGAAAATACCTACGAAATACACCGACTTCCAAAAAGAAAGTTATTTTTTCACTTTGTTGTATTTTAGGGTTCCGTACCTCAAAAGGTAAAAAAGGGGTTCCTTTTTCTCTCCTTATAAGATCACTTTCTTGTCCGTCTGTCCGTCTGTCCGTGTGCCACCACCGATTTTCTCAGGAACGGGTGGACCTAGCAAGTTGAAATTTATATCAGTTACGGAGATCTATAGTTCCTATTAGGTGTATAAAAACCAAGGTCCTGAGTCATCACGATAAAAAGATATAAGCAAATTCGTTTTCCGCGAAAACTTGTAAGTACCAAAATTTTCCTTAATTTTTAACTTTTTCGGCATTTTCTCTTCACTTGTGCTGTAAGACCTTGCTTTTAAGCAGAATTGACAATTCTAGGTCAACCGGAAGTACCCAATAGGTTTTGGGTCGAAAATCTATATGGTAGTTCCCATTGACCTAGAATCACGAAATTTATGTAAATTATGGTACTTTCAAGTTTTCGCGAAAATCTAGATTTGCCTACATCTTTAAAACTTAGCCACCAATAACCAATTTTATTATGGCGTATATGGCGGTAAAATTCAAATTCAAAATCTTTATTTCGAGCGAAGACTTTTAAAGGGTTAGTAACAATATGCATTAAAACTAAGTATTAGTAAATAACACGATACGGTGACATACGTAACTGAAAACAGTGAACTAAGTATATATACGAACAGTCCACTCTGTCAGCAATCATTTTCAGAACTGTTAGGCTGTCCATAACTCGGGCCACCATTGATGTTGCACGCTTGCGCATTATCGCGTAAAAACAAACGCGCCGCAGCCGCAAACATTCCTGACGTACTACAACGCCAAGGCAACCCCATCAGTTTTCTGAACGCGTTATTATACTGGACACGAAGGGCACCATACGACGCCCGTGAATAACTATCCCACAGGCTGCAAGTGTAGAAGGTGGTACAGAATGCTCTAAAGAGCGTCACCTCTATTTCTGCAGTACAATGTGCAAACCTGCGAGCTATCATAATCGCACGCTCGGAAAAAGCCCTCCGCTCCCTTTCAATGACAGCATTCTCCTTTAAAGCTTATTATTGACACAGACACCGTCAATATGACAACCGAAATGTTGACTGCTAAGCGCCTCAATCAAGACATTCATATACAAATAGAAGAGGGCAGGGGAGGTCAATCCCCCCTGTCTCACTCCACACTCCAATTGATAAGGATCCGACAGCACATCCACCCACCTAACTCTGTTGATCTGGCTTCCATACCAATGCCTGAAGATAGTTATAAGCTCGATAGGCAAGCTTATAGGTTCAAGTTTCCTCCATAATATATCTTAGGTAACCAGATCAAAAGCCCTAAACCGATCGAGGAATCCAAGGTCCATCTTTATCTATATCTTTGTCAGTATAATGGGTAGGTACGGAACCCTCGGCGCACGAGTTTGACTCGCACTTGGCCGGTTTTTTATTTGGAAGTCGGTAAAATTTTATTGTAGAAATGTTTTTTTCAGTTACACAAACAAAACAAACAATAGTTCTTGTAGTAACGAAACATGACGACAAGGAGTTGCGCAAACGAAATACATGAAACTTGCAAGTGCGACTTCTAGTAACAAGGCATATAGGTAGCGAAACGGCCGAGCACATGTTTTCATTATGGTGTAGAGTGTGAAGTTAGGGCTTGTAGAGTTAAGGGCGTGTAGAATTACAAGCTTGGCTCTTTTTAACCGTCTTCCCAAAAAGTCAACAACGAACCCTTATAGTTTCGCTATGTCCGTCTGTCCGTCCACAGCTTAGCTCAGAGACTCTTAGTACTAGAAAGCTGTAATTTAGCTATTTTTTTTCTTATATTTGGGGATGAGTTTTTTTTTCTCGTGTGTCACATGGTGTGGGGTATCGTTGGATAGGCCATTCAAAAATATTAGGGGTCTCTTAAAACTATTTTTAACCCCCGACGGAAAAAGAGGGGTGTTATAAGTTTGACGTGTGTTGCTGTGTATCTGTGTGTCTGTCTGTGGCATCATAGCTCCTAAACAGATGAAATGATTTTGATTTAGTTTTTTTTTGTTTGAAATGTGATTTTGTCGAAAGTGTTCTTAGCTATGTTAGAATAAAATCGGTTCAGCCGTTCAAAAGTTATGGGTGTTTTACTGTTTCAATCGGGGTGTTTTCGCAAGATATCGTGTCATAATTACGTGTTCAATAGATTGCCGATCGAAGAGTATGTACTATGTACTAGATAAATTATGTACACAGATACACAGCAACACCCACACCCCACTTTTTCCGGCGGGGGTTAAAAATGTGTGGGTGTGTGTGTTATGTTTTTTTTTTAATTTTGTTCATTTTGTAGTTTTTTTTATAATTGGAAGTCGGTAGCACTTTTTTGTAAAAAGGTTTTTTATTTTTCTCTTTTTAGTTGTGCCTACCTAATAGGCAAGTTGTTTAGTAAGGAACCTATAACGCCAGAATAGACTACCCGAATATCATGAAACTTGAACTTAACCGGTGAAATGATCTGCGTACGCTTTAAGATCGTGATGTTATTTTATAAAATGGTATAAACAATAAACAGACATGCGATTGCAGCAATTCCGAGAGATTTGCCGTTATTTATTGAAGAGTTCTGTTGTGTATCTTCGAAGTTGTTCATCAGATCTTCACCAAATTAAAATGGGACCAATATCGTATATACTTTTTCAAACAAAAAAGAATTTTCAAAATCGGTCCACAATTGACGGAGATATCGGTGAACATATAAACATAAAAACAAACATAAAGTCGAACATAGAACCTCCCCCTTTTTGGTTCCGCCGTTCCCGAAGGGATCTGGTGACATGTTGGATAGACTACAAGAAGGCCTATGTCTCAGTGCCACATACATAGCTCATGATGGTGCTGGAGTTGTTTAAAAAACTAGCTTTCCGCCCGCAGCTTCGCCTGCGTGAACTACACGATATTGGCTGTTTTTTTTGCAGTTCTGATGGGATATTGCAATTATTGTCGAAACATAGATTTCCGCCCGCGTCTTTGTTCGAGTAGACCACAAAATGTTATCAACTTTATTATTTTATCGAATGATTAAAATGACGTGTAAATTGATATAAAATGAGCATATACTGCACTGCCTTCCTGTTCTAATAGTTAGAGCGCCGGACTTTCATTCCAGAGGTCCGGTTCCGGAGGTCTCATGAGCTCGATTTCCACGGGGAGATACAAATAGTGGACCACTTTGCTTTTAATATCTGAATCCTACTACCGACACGATAAAATTAATAAAGGGTGGCGCAAAAGTTATCACCCGATGTTCTTTGGCTGTAATTTTACTTATGAATTAAAAGCTTTGTTTCTGTTTTTAGATAATATTTATTTGGTGTCTTAATTTATTTTCCATTTAGTCTAGAAAATGTGTAAAAATGCTAAGTGGCCGTCGCTTCGCCAGAATTTACAAACATTCGGGCCCATTTATGGCGTTTGCTCTGGATCAGTCTTGCAGAGAACTTAGAACTTCCAGCGGATATTATCTTTAAGGGCTTCAAGAGTCTGAGGCTTGTTGACTTAGACACGTGACTTATAAAAAACCTACAGAAAGAAGTCTGGACCAGTTACATCAGGCTATCTTACTGGCCAGTGCAAGTCCGGGTAGTGCCACCCTCAGAATTTCGGTTGTGGCTCGTGCAGTAAGCGCCGTTGCATTATCCTGTTGGAACCATTATGTACTCTAGTTCAAATTTATTCCTTTTAAGGATAGAGAAATAATATGTTGATCATGGCTCTGTGACTTCGTCGACCACAGTATTGGTTTGGCGGCCCGATGACGCCTCCAGCGTAAAAACGTGTTTCTTTATTTGTATTGAAGAGCATAAATACTGGATTCCAAGTAATTTTGATAATAGACAATTTAGTTTTCATTCAAACTTTAAAACCCCTTTTTACCCTTTTAAGGGATGAAATTCAAAAATCCTTAAATACCTGCTTCTTTAATTGTGTTGGAGAGCAGAATTACTTAATTTAAATTAATTTTGATGATGAACAATTTATTTTTCATTCAATCTATAACATCCCTTTTTAAATCTGTTTACTTCACAAATGTCGAAGAAGAATTTATATTTTTAAAGTATCTTCCGATAGAGTGATGAGTTTTGCGCCACATATACAGTCTCGATATGGGTACTCCAATTAGCTTACACTAACAAACTCGTCATCAAGAAGTTAGAATTTAATTAACCACTTTTTCGTGTCAAAATTACCAGACTGCTAGTGCTGACTCTGGGACAGGCAACGTAAAATTGTCCGTGTCGTAAACAATTTTGCCTTAAATCTATGCCTGCCACCCTTAACGACTGACCTTGAGATTTATTTATGGTCATTGCATAGCGGACCTTAAGAGGAATTGTAATGGTTTAAACTCAAAGACATAGTCAGAGGGTATCAGTGGTACTCGAGTTATGAGAACTATTTCTCCCCGAGCACACCCAGTAACCATTCATATAAACTTTAACACCCCTTGTTACCCCTTTAAGGGATGAAATACAAATAATCCTTAAAAATGTGTTTCTTTAATTGTATAGAAGAGCAGAAATACTAAATTTCAAGTAATTTTGATAATAAATAATTTATTTTTCATACATATTTTAACACCCCTATTTAGCCCTTTATGGGATGAAATTCAAATAAGCCTTAAATATGTATTGAAGAGCATCAATACTAAATTTCAAGTAATTTTGATAATAAAAAATTTAGGTTTCATACAAACTTTAACACCCCTTTTTACCCTTTTAAGGGATGAAATTCAAAATAAGCTTAAAGACGTATTTTATTATTTTATATTTAGAGGCTCAATACTATATTTCATTCATTTCAAATAAAAAATAACAGAGTTTCATACAAACTTTCATCCACTATTTCACCCCTTTAGACGAAAAATTTCCAAAAATCCTTTCTTAAATGACGCCTACAGCATACAACTAACATTCCCTAAAAATTTCAAACTTCTATCATTAGTGGTTTAGGCTGGGCGTTGATATGTCAGTCGGGACATTGCCTTTTATATATATAGATGGTGCAATTCTGCGCACCTTCCTAGTGTCGTGTATGGGGCAGTGGAGGACGGTCCTTCGCTATCCAGGATGTCGAAAGATTCAAGAGGACAGCGAACCTATAAGGATTGAGCGTGGAATATTTTAGGGCGATAGTCTGAGTCCACTGTGTTTTTTCTTTAGCCCTTAACCCTCATACTACACTGTTGGAGGGTTCGGGCCTGGGCTATCGGTTAAGAAGAGGAGTTCAGGTCCTATCTCACCTCCTTTACATGGATGATCTGAAGGTCTTTGCCCCCAACAACTTCCAACTGATGAAGCTACTGAAGGTTACAGAAACCTTTAGTGACGCCATTAGGATGGAATTTGGTGTGGACAAATATGCAGTCATGCATTTAAAGCGAGAGTAGATTATGGTATCCGTGGGATTACAACTCTCGGATTCCATACACCTTAGATCTCTTTCCTTAACCGAAACTTACAAGTATTTTGATATATCGGCAGCACTAGGCATCAATGCTACTGAAGTGAAACAGTCGTTGAAGGAGCACTTCTTTGGCCGCCTGAAAAAAGTACTAAATAGTCTTTTATCAGGTGGGAACAAGGTACACGCCTTCAACGACTGTTGAAGCTGATGCTGCTGGATCATGCCGGTCTTGATGTATCCTTTTGGCATACTCAAATTGACTCAGACAGAACTTGACACCCTGGATAGGAGATTCCGCACATTGCTTACCGCAAATCGTATGCATCACCCACGATCATCGGTGAGGAGACTGTATATCCCGCGGAAGAGCGGAGGTCGTGGCTTTTTAAATGCTAAGACCCTGCATAACCGCGAGGTATACAGTTTTAGGGAATACTTCCAGGCCGCCGACGTGGGTATGCATCGAGATGTGGTGGCGGTGGACAAGGGCCTTACCCTGCTCTCCTTGGCTAACGAGAACTGGCGCAAACCTACAGTCATCATTCATCATCATCATTTCAGCCGACATAGGCCTCCCCCAGGAACCTACAGTGTTAGATACTAATGACCGCAGGGAGGTATGGCAGTTCAAGGAGCTTCACGGATACTTCTACCGGGTCCTACATGGGCCCGATGTAGATCTTTTAGCGTCCGTGGCCTGTCTGCGATTTGGTGACCTTTTCGGGGAAACCGAAGGTTTTGTCTTTGCGATTATGGACGAAGTTATGATGACGAACAACTACCAGAAATACATTGTGAAGAACGGTACAGTTGACATCTGTCGGGCATGTCACCGGCCGGGGGAATCAATCCTTCACATTATCTCCGGATGTTCTAGTCTGGCTAACATAGACTATTTGCATAGACACAACCTTGTAGCCAGGATTATCCATACTGAGAAGAAAACATGATAACATTGATCAAAAAAATTTTTGCAGCTATCAAGGAACTTATTTGTATACGAGCGCATAAAGTATTATGATTATGGAAATAAAGGGCCTACATACGCTTTAGTGCCGTAAAACGGTAACTTTCTAAAGCATACTCCTTAGTAGCGGCTAGGTTAAAAGTTTTGAAAAAAATATATATTTATTATTGATTCATGTACATAATTCGGAACACAAGGTTTTATCGTGTAACTAATAGTTTTGCTTTAAAAAAATTATTAACAACACAATATTTTTTTGCAACTTTTGAAACTCCTCCATAACGACTTGGATGTTTTAAAATATTTTTAGATAGACAGATTGGTGTTTAGAGGTTCTTTCGATGTAACTTTGCTTATAATAATCAATATTTTGCAAAGAAAGTCTTGCAAAGTAAGGTCCAATGTATATATTCTGGCTATCTACGGGGGCGAAGCCAGTCTAGATTATTTTAAATTACTTACTTAGTATTTTTAAACGAATATAATATCTTAAAGCATCAGGAGCCGACCGTAAGATCAGAGCAAGTTTGTTTTGACTGTGCTTACTCAGCCGGCATAATTACAGACACGATAGAAAAACAATAACACGGGTGCCATAAATGGTAGGATAGTTTTGACACGTCATGGTCATGGTACGGGGGCTGTACGTAAGTAGAGTTTTAATGTAACCTATTTTGTTTTCCTTGCCCGACCTATATTATATAAAAATAATGTCTAGTAAAAACTTAATATTTATTTACGGAATCGTAGGCAAGAATGCAACATGTTAGTCAATTTTTTTTTGAGTCGCGTCGCATCTCTGCGTCCACGCATATTCTTTGCTCGCAGTCCGCGCTCGCTATGTATGCGTGAGCCGTGCCGGTGTGTGAGTTTAGCTTCGCCGGGATGCTCAAGGCCATTGGGGCATACTTGCGCCTTAAGCAACAATCAATCAATATAATCAAGTTTGGTTATTATGCCAATGATTTATTTTGATTGAAGTTATAACAAACTTGGTAATGATTATCAAGTATTTTAGTAGTTTCAATAATGACTACGCTTAATTTTATAAGGTAATTTGTATTCTGCTATCAAAGGATCTGATTACTGCGAATCGGTAAATGATTCATTTGATATGTTGCCATTTACAATAAAACTTATTTCGTTTTATGAAGTTGTCTAATTATTTGAATATCGATAATTATAAAAATCTAAGAAGTTTCTTGATTGTTTGTAAAAATGAATATTGTAAATTTATTTAGTTATCTTGTTTAAAGCTATAACGTACTTTTATTGATACTATGAGGAGAGATATTTATTTTTATAAAGTGCACTTATTGTTCAGAGGTATAAAATTTCATAGGTATAAATGTTGTGGAAAACACTACTGGACATGGATACACCTCAACACCTCATGCACCTCCTCAAGGATCTCAACGAAGGGGGAACAGCTTCAGTGCGGACAGATGAGCTCCTCTCAGATAGTTTAAATCCAAGTGCGGGCGTGCGACAGGGATGCATAATATCACCATTACTATTTAACGTCTACACCGAGCTTGTAATGCTAATCACTCTCGAAGATTGGACCGATCGATGATGTTGTGATTGGTAGATGCAAAATCGTGAACCTGCGGTACGCAGATGACACCACCTTATTTGCGAGTAACGCTGACCTTATGGAGGAATTACTTCTCAGGATGAAGCGCATAAGCGTCACTTTTGGTTTGAGAATAAACCGATCTAAGACCAAAATTATGATCGTGGTCCGCGTCAATGACAACTCGCCCGAAGTGACACGTATCACGAAGTGCGACGTGGTTCAGACCTATGTCTACCTTGGGGCTTTGATCTCAAACAATGGCGAAGATGAAGTGAAACGATGTATGGCCATGACCAGAACTGCGATGGAGAAGCTAGGCAAAGTGTGGAGGAATCGCAACATTACCAAATCCACCAAAATCAGGCTCATACGAACAATTGTATTCCACATTTTTCTTTACGCGGCCGAGACGTGGACGGTGCGTGAGTTGGAAAGATAAATGCTCTGGAGATGTGGTGCTGGCAAAAGATGCTCGGAATATCGTGGGCGGATTGCCGAACTAACATAAACGTCCATACTCCAGGAACTCGGCATCACGCAGCGTTTCGTGTCGAACGTAGTACAGTCGCGCGTGCTGCAATACTTTGGACACGTCTCTAGGCAAGATGGCGACTCCATAGAGCGGCATCTATGCGCTGGACTGACCAAGTGAAATCCGCAGAAGGGAGCCGCATATCTGACTGCGCCAAATTAACAGTCCGCCAACAGAGAGAGATGGCGGCATATCGTGCGGAGAGCTGTGTCTGCATTTACCAACGACGCCTCGACGTGACCACGAACGCTCTGCCAAGAGCGAAACGACAGAGAAGAGAGGTATAAAAGATAAGTAAATGATCCACCTTAAGGAATTGAATAATCAGCATTACATACAAATTAGCAATTAAGATGTAACGCGGACTATTTCTGAAAATTAATAATGACAGAAGTTATTGTCTGCGCCACATTAAAATTAGAAATTAAATATTATTTAAACATTTACTCACGCACTCAAATTATTACAATAGCAACACTAACATTCATTTCACATCATTCAATCAAATACGCGAGGACCAATCCCTAACTCCCGCGCACACCCCTTCCTATTTCCTAGTACCGGTCATCCGGTCATTTTTCCGCTCGTCAGTTGTCAAAAAGTCGCAACTCCGGAATCGCGTATGCGCGCCCGTTGCTCCCGCTCTCAAAGAAAACTCAAGTAAAAGTGTTGTGTGTGAAAAACAGACTCTGTGGGTGGCTTACCAGCATTCAACTATAGTGAAAACTCCACTGCTAAAACTATCGAAGGACATTATTACTCAAAGCTCTGTTCCCGCACCCGTAAGTACCTACCTATCTGCCTTTTTTCCCGCTGCGCCCACAAGTTCTGGTCCCTCTCGCCGAATAAAAAACATAATATACTCTCTCAATCACTCATCTAAACGCACACAATACGTAAACGCTTCTTCATACAATTTTTAGTTCGAAATAACGGCAGCCATTGTCGCATTTCGCACCGCATACGCAACATCGCTAAATCGCATCCAACGCACACTATTTTCGCTATTTAATTAGTTGTGTATTCATATTTTGATATTCGCATATATATTTAACGCTTATTTCACGCATTTAAAAACATTTAACACATCCACGCACGTACTATTACTAGATACCTACTCTCAAAATGGCGTCAACAAGACAACCAAAAAAGAAGACAGCCAGTGACGATGAACACGAGGTTGACTCAAAACTATCTCTTCTCGAAGCTAAGACGGAAAATCTTTTCCAGATTATGCAGAATATATACGATCTTAGCCTAAAGGTTTCCGATCCAACATTTCAATCGCAATTTCTAGCACGCATTCAATCGGTAGATATTATACGATCAAATTTCATGGATACCCTGGACTCGTGTGTTATGGCTCGATTAGAAAATGATCCATCCGCAAAACCGAACTACGCCGCCTTACAATCTTTTGATGAACTGTATTGTTACGTAAAACATACAGCATCCACGCTCACACAAAATAATTATATTAAAAACACTCAAGACAATTCTCATAAATATGATTTGTTAAACCGCAAGTTACCGCCTCTCAAGTTAGTTTCTTTTGATGGTTCACCATATAATTGGTCGCCATTTTACGAGAATTTTAAAAGTCTCATCCACGATAATCTACATCTCTCAGACGCCGAAAAAGTTCAATATTTAGTAGGTTCTTTGTCGGGCAAAGCATTAACCGTTTGTTCAGGTATTACACCTACCGCTAATAATTATCTTATAATTTGGAATTCTCTTTTAGATAAATACCAAGATACTCGAGTACAAGCTTCCATTTATGTACAACAAATAATTAACTATAAACCAAATCAACCAATCGATACATTTCTCGAACAATTCTACTCTGCAGAAGCCGCTTTACGCCGTTTAAATATTGACGATCTCTCAGATTTTATTATTACTCACCTCGCACTTACTAAACTCGATAAGGAGGTAGTGAACTTGTTCGAGCAATCGCATAGACATATTCAAATACCTACGTTCGATCATCTTTCTAAATTTCTTAAAGAACAAAGTAAAATACAAACGCTCCGCAATCCTAGCTCAAATACAAAACCTTTCTTGACTCAACGCTTCTCAAATAATAATAATAATACATCAAAATATAAACCTACTCAAGCATTCGTCGCAAATACTCATTCACCCGCAATACAAAATCGCTCATGTAAAATATGTAATGATCCTAACTCGCATCCTCTATATAAGTGTTCATATTTTGTTAATCAAGACCCGCGTGCTAGATTTGAACTAGTAAATAAACATCGTTTCTGTCGTAATTGCCTGGGATTTCACGATACTAAATTCTGTAAATCATTAAATACTTGTTCCACATGTCAACGCAAACATCATACACTCTTACATGTAGCAAACTTTCATAATATTTTCAAAACCAAACCGATGTCCCCGCGATCGGAATTCGAACCTAGCGCTAACGTACCGCTGAACCTCAACACGCAGCCCGCGCTGCCACCGCCCGCTGGCGCCGCGCCCCGCGCCGCTCCCCTCTCTGCCGCTCTGCCTGCCGCGATCGTGTCGAACGTTCCATCGGCCGCCGCCGCCGCTGATAAGTTTGCGCGCCAAAATTTAAATGATCTCGCGTTATCAATGACCGCTTCCACTTGTAATATCGCTAGTAATAGTACTACGGTTTTATTACCTACTGCTTCTGTATACGTTTATAAAAATAATAATCCAAATAAGGTTCGCGTGTTTCTAGATACAGGTTCAATGAGTAACTTTATCTCAAAATCATGTTGTGAGCGCCTTAATTTAGTCATTAATCCTGATAACTCAATCATTCTTGGTATAGGCCAATCTAAAGTATCTTCTATTGGACTTACGACATTTAAAATATTTTCCCGCTTTGATTCACGCTGCTCGTATATTATCCATGCTCGCGTAATAGAAAATATTAGGTACCGACGGGTTACCTAGTCTACCTATAGATACGTCAAAACTAATTCATTTACGCAACTTACCTATGGCTGATGATTCATTCCATTTACCGGCTGAGATCGATTGTCTAATTGGCAACGAGTTATTCCCGTTCCTATTAGGAAGTGGAAAGGTTTACCCGGGTCATCAGTCGTCGCTGTACAGACTACACTAGGTTACATTGCCATGGGTAGAGCAGATGTTGACAACCGCTTAAATACTCGCACTCCTATCTTTAAAAATAATAATATCTATAATAATAAATCTTTTTTCTGCGCTACCTCATCTAACTCACTTGAAACTCTCACTCAACGCTTTTGGGAATTAGAAAACGTCCCTGATAAAGTTCACAGGAGCCCTGATGATCAGGCCTGTGACCTTATCTTTAACGCTACGCAATCACGTGATGATACTGGCAGATATACTGTACAGTTACCGTTTAAAACTCCATATTCTGAATTGGGAAATTCTTACACCATTGCTCACCGACGTCTCATTAATTTAGAAAAGAAATTAGACTCGCATCCCGAAATACATAAAAATTATAACGCCACTATTCAAGACTACATCGATCAAGGATATCTGTCAAAAGTTGATAATCCCTCTCTTGAAATTCCGCATTATTATATTCCGCATCACGCTGTTTATCGCCCCGACAAACAGTCGTCCAAAATACGCATAGTTCTTGATGCTAGTTGTAAAACTTCATCTGGTAAATCTCTTAATGACATTTTATATATTGGTCCTAATTTACAAAGTAACATATTTGACTTGCTCATAAATTTACGCATGTTCTCCGTCGCTGTAGCAGCTGACATCGAGAAGATGTATTTTCAATTAAAACTCGAATCTAAACATCACTCTTTTCAACGCATTTTATATAGGTTCGATAACGCTAGTAAAATAGAAACTTACGAATTCAATAGAGTTTCCTTTGGTGTTTCAAGTTCGCCATACTTGGCTATGAAGGTTATTCGCCAACTGGCTGCTGAAAGTAAAGTTCAGTACCCACTAGCCGCATACGAGGCTGAAAATCATATGTATATGGACGATTATATATGTTCAATAGATGGCGTTGATAAAGCCGAAAATACTCACCGCGAAATGGTCGCTATGTTTAAGTCCGGAGGCTTCAATCTTACAAAATGGGTCTCAAATAGTTCTCAATTAATGGAAAAAATCCCCGTTTCGCATAAAAATCCGCAAAATATTAATTTCGACACAGACGCTAACTCAAACGTAAAAATTGTAGGTATGCAGTGGAATCCTTTGGAAGACACCTTTCAATTTAAAATTAACGCTATTTCTCTCAAATGCACAAAGCGCACAATTCTCTCCGCAACCGCTCGCCTTTTCGACCCTTTAGGTCTTATCGCTCCTGTGACAGCATTTATGAAGGTACTCGTTCAAGAATGTTGGAAACATGAACTTGACTGGGATAGTCCAGTACCTACGCATATTGAAAATAAGTGGAATCAATTCCACAACGAACTCGCTTATCTCGAACAAATTAGAATCCCGCGTCATGTAGGTATATCTACGGATAGTCACGTGACACTCCTCGGTTTTGCAGACGCTAGTGAGCGCTGCTATGGGGCAGCCGTATATTTAAGGGTTAATGCTAATGATAAGGATCACGGATCTGTTACTCTACTCACCTCGAAATCACGCGTCGCTTCACTCAATAAACTGCCGCTGGCTCGCCTGGAACTCTGCGCTGCACTCTTGTTAGCTAATCTTCTCACCGCTGTAAAATATACTCTAAGCAAACGCTGTCAAATTGACAATATTTACGCATTCTCTGACTCAACCGTAACACTAACGTGGATACACTCACCCGCATATAAATTTCACACATTTGTCGCAAATCGGATAACTGAAATAAATTCTAAATTACCCGCTAAACATTGGTTTCATATTAATGGACAAGATAACCCCGCTGATATTGTTTCTCGTCCTATAACGCCTAAATTACTCTCAAAACTAAATCTTTGGTTTAACGCTCCTCATTGGTTCTCGTCTCCCATATGTCAATGGCCTATTAAAACATTTGAAATTAATTCCAATAATTCGGAGTTAATGGAAATGAAAACTACTACTCTATCCGCTAAGGTCATTCAACCTGAAACTACTCGTCCTATTCAAGAATTAATTGATCGCGTCTCTAGTTACTCAAAATTACTTCGCATCGTAGTGTATATTCTACGCTTTTCTAAACGTCTTAATTCTCATGGATCTATAACAGTCTCAGATTTAGATACCGCTGAAATATATCTTTTAAAATATGTCCAAAATTTACACTTTTCGGAAGATATGGTCAACTTAAAATTAAATAAACCAATAAGTAAAAAACTCTTAAAGCTTAATCCATTTATCGACTCTACTAATATCTTACGAGTAGGTGGAAGATTAACTCACTCTCAACTCGATTACGGACAAAAGCATCCGATGTTACTACCGCAAAAAGATCGAGTAACTAACCTTATAATTGATTATTATCATATCGTTAATCTTCATACAGGTCCCGCTCTTAATTTTGGATAATCTCCGCTAGAAACTTAGTTAGACAAATAGTTCACAAATGTAATAAATGTTTTAGACTCAATCCAAAAAATACTTACCCTCCAATGGGTGATCTGCCCGCTTTTCGAGTTTCAGAAGTAATACCATTTGTTCACACAGCTGTTGACTACGCTGGTCCTTTTTTCATAACTCATATCCGCAAACGTGGAATCAAAAGCCAAAAGGCTTATATTTGCCTATTTGTATGCTTAACAACTAAAGCATTACACTTGGAACTTGTTTCTGATCTTAGTTCTGATTTATTTCTCGCCGCTTTTAAGCGCTTCATATCTCGCAGAGGTCCTGTTTCGCTAATATATAGCGATGGAGGTACCAACTTTATTGGAGCAAAACGTAAACTCAACGAAATTTACTCTCTTATACAGTCCAAATCGCATATTAATTATATTAGTCAACAGTTATTGTCTGAGCATCGCGTACAATTTAAACATAGTCCGCCTTATGGCCCGCATTTTAACGGACTCAGCGAAATAAGTGTTCGTTGTGTCAAAACTCATCTTTACAAAGTCATAGGTTCTCAAATACTTACTTACGAAGAATTTAGTACAGTGCTTGTTCAAATCGAAAATTTGCTAAATAGTCGACCTCTATGTGTCTTGAACTCGGATCCTTCTGATATTACCGCATTAACGCCTAATCATTTTTTAAACATAACTCCGCTCAAATTCTTACCCGCTGAAGATGTTACCGACATCGCTGATAATCGCTTATCACGCTATCAATTACTCAATAAAATCACGCATTCATTTTGGCAACGCTGGAATAAAGAATATCTTACGTCTTTGCAAGAAAGAGAAAAATGGAACTCTCCCTCAAAACCTATCGAACTAGGTACTATTGTCGTAATTAAGGATAATCACTCTCATCCACTTAGTTGGCCTCTAGGGATAGTGGATGTTGTTTATCCTGGAAAGGACAAAATTGTAAGAACTGTTAAAGTAAAAACCGCGACTGGTTCATATATAAGGCCAGTAGTTCGGTCCGTTACCTTCGCAGTAAATTTAATATTACTCACTATTATTTTAATATTACTACTCTCTTCTCTCCTTTAATATCTTAATTCTTAAATTGTTTAGAGGAAACCTCTAGTCCGGGGGAGTTGTCTGCGCCACATTAAAATTAGAAATAAAATATTATTTAAACATTTACTCACGCACTCAAATTATTACAATAGCAACACTAACATTCATTTCACATCATTCAATCAAATACGCGAGGACCAATCCCTAACTCCCGCGCACACCCCTTCCTATTTCCTAGTTCCGGTCATCCGGTCATTTTTCCGCTCGTCAGTTGTCAAAAAGTCGCAACTCCGGAATCGCGTATGCGCGCCCGTTGCTCCCGCTCTCAAAGAAAACTCAAGTAAAAGTGTTGTGTGTGAAAAACAGACTCTGTGGGTGGCTTACCAGCATTCAACTATAGTGAAAACTCCACTGCTAAAACTATCGAAGGACATTATTACTCAAAGCTCTGTTCCCGCACCCGTAAGTACCTACCTATCTGCCTTTTTTCCCGCTGCGCCCACAGTTATTATAACATGTTTGAACAGGCTTTGGGATGAATTCCCTAGTCCCTTCCTTTCCTTTATCTGTGTGCTTCAAATCTGCCGCCAAAAGGCACTCCTACATCTGCGAGTGCATAAAAGACATTACCTCAATCCCGCCATCTGACGGCGGGTAACAAAACTATTGAGTAAGAACTCGATAAAAATGCCGGCCGGCTAACTTTCGCGTGCGCGAAGAAAAACTATCGTAAAATAAGACTAAAAGGGCAAGTGTGGTGATCACCCGACTCCATGCAGTGTTCCAAGTATCCTGTAAGTACCTCAATACCTCATTATATCCTTTAGCCTGTTTTTGTAGGAAAAATATTTCAAGCCACGTCCTTGGTTGGACGTGAAGCACATTCATATTTTTGGTCCATTTCGAGCGCGAATACCTGTAGATTACAGTTTTTTCAGGCATTCTCAGGTTCAATTTCAATAAAAAACTCTGAGATTTGCTAGATATTTGCATTTTACAAATATTATCCTACTAAAATTGCGTTGGTCATACTTTCCATATAACCTATACGGATTCAGAGGTCATCTTAATTTCATCCGTATTATATTTCAATAACTTATGTATTTTACGTAATTTATTGCAAGTAATTACATTATCTATAGCTATTTAACGTATTTATTAACTTATAAACATTATTTCACAACCATTTCACCTAAACGTATCGAAAAACACCTAGTAAAATCTCAACTTAGGTTCGTATTTTCATACCTATTTTTCACACACAGAACAAAATGGAGGAAGGCAAACTTAAACTTCTTCAATCTCAACGCGAATATGTTTACCGTGATATCCAAATCCTTTATGACTTATCAAAAACTATGATTCAAGATCGTTCAAAGGTATCGTCGTTCAAGGCGAGATATACTCGAATACATTCAATTCGCGAAGAATTTGTTTTGATATGTGGTAAAATACAGACTTTGGAGTTAGCCATGAAACCCAATGCCCGGGTGTGCCAAGAGTCTTTGAGCTCGTTTGATGATTTGTACTATGCCGTAATCAGTGCGGCGGCTGAGTTACAAATTACTGATAAGAGCGGGAACGTCGCCGGGGCATCGCAGGAGACGGCGCCGCCCGTGCTTGCCGGGGCTTACGACCCCGCACAATCAGGGCGTAACGCACGGCTCCCTAAACTTGAGTTACCTAAATTTGATAGTAAAATTGAAAATTGGCAAACGTTTTATGATATTTATAAAACCTTGATTCATGATAACACTTCGATTTCTCAAATAGAAAAATATCACTATTTAGCGTCTTGTTTACAAGGCCCGGCTTTGTCTATTGTCAAAGGGGTCCCGATGACCGCGGATAATTACGAAGTTGTTTTTAATAGTTTGATCGAACGTTATCAAAACAAGCGTATAATAGCTTTAACATATCTAGATAAATTCTTAGATCAGCCAGCTTTAAAATCGGGTAACTTCCAAGATTTACAAATTTTAACAAACGTAATTTATGAGGTCATATACCATGCACTCCAAGCTTTGAAAATTGAAAATTTAGGTGATTTCATTTTATTTTGTTTAACTTCGCGCATGCTGGACTCGGACACGCGCAATCGGTTCGAATCTCAAAACATTTCACAAATACCCACTTTTTGTGAATTGTTAAACTTTCTTCAAGACTACGTAAAAGTCTTAGAAACTAGTCAGTTATCTTCTAAATCTAATACCAGGCATACTATTATGTCTAACCCTCGTAACCTTGAGGGGAAAAAATCTCCACCTGCGGCTAGTAGGCAAAATAGCAGCGGATCAAAACGCTCATCTTATCTCGCAAAATCAAACCCACTTGCAAATGTGACTTGTGCTCATTGCAGTGAGGCGCACTCGATTTATCGGTGCCCTACCTTTCAATCCTTAGATTCTCGTGCTAGACTCGCGTTAGTACAAAGTAAAAATAATATGTGTACAAATTGTTTGCGTACAAATCACGTCATAGATAAATGCCTATCTAAAATGACTTGCACGTTATGTGGATTACGTCACCATACCCTATTGCATATTGACCCAGCGCCATCAAGCGCCAGCGCAACCACTGGAGCGAACGTTACTGCTCATGCCCACGCCGCCGTTCCCCACTGCGATATGGTATTACTAGGTACATGTCAGGCGCGCGCGTTCAACACTGCCGCCGGCACTCAATGTACCGTCCGTGCACTCGTAGACAGTGGGGCGCAGGATTGTTTTATCACTTCAGCGTGCGCACGATCGCTCAGGTTAAAAATCCGCCGGTGTAAGCTTAGTATAGCCGGACTAGGACAAAACTCAGTCACTCAAGTAAGGGTGGTGACGGAATGCACTATACGGCCCGTGCACGGTGAAGCTCCGCATTTTAATATAAAGCCAGTCGTGTTAGATAACATCACTGCTCTAATACCTAGCGTTAAAGTACCATCAGTCGTTCGAGAATGTTGCAACCATTTAGTGTTAGCTGATCGCGACTACGATGTACCCGCGAAAATCGATTTATTAATAGGGGCGGAGTTATTCCCCGATATCTATGACGGTCAACGTATCAATCTGGGGCCCGGTTTACCTACCGCTTTGCGTAGCGTTTTCGGGTGGATTCTCACCGGGACAGTAAACGCGTACTCAGTGCCTTTAAACACCGCGTGCTCTTTAGTGGCCACCACATTCACATTAGATGACCAAATTAAAAAAAATTGGGAAGTGGAGGAACCACCGCGCGTGGACATCACTGTCCCTGAGAATGATATCTGCGAACGCATGTACACTGATTTAACCTATCGTGAACCTAACGGACGATACGTCGTACCTATCCTCTTAAAGGATGGCGAGCGTTCTTTGGGGGAATCTTATAATAGTACTTTGTCGCGTTTGACTCATCTTGAAAAGAAACTTAATCGTCAGACTGAACTTAAATCCGATTATATTAATTTTATGCGTGAGTACGAGAATTTAAATCACATGTACACCGTACCTAACGCCGTCGTACCTACTCTCAATCGTTATCTTATTCCTCACAGTTGCGTCGTTCGCCCGGAGAGCACGACCACTAAATTGAGAGTGGTATTCGATGCCAGTTCTAAAACCACTAACGGTCAATCGTTAGATCTTTATAAAAACCCTAAACATTTCTCCGAAGAAAGTGATAAATCAACGTTAAAAATCTTAGGAGTCCAATTTGATCCTGTGAGTGATAATTTCAGTTACCCACAGTCCCCAATCGAGGACGCTGAATTTACGAAGCGTTCCATCTTACCCAGCATCGCTTGTATTTTTGACCCTCTTGGGTGGCTCACACCTTGTATCTTAGAAGCCAAATTGCTCCTTCAAGATTTATGGCGTTTTTATTTTTTAATTGCTAAGTCCAAGGTAGCACCTCTAAAAGTGACACTTAACCTTTTAGAGCCGTGCAATGCTGTATTACTATTCAAAGTAATAAATCGCATTAACTCCTTGTTTAGTTCAAAACTCATCTTAAATAAATCTATCTTATTCACGGACAGCTCGACTGTCTTGTCGTGGTGGAATACTGAGCCACATACACTTATGACCTTTGTTGTGCACAGAGTAGTTCTAATTAACGACAGTCCTCTGCCTACTGAGTGGCGACATGTGTCCACCCATGACAATCCAGCCGAAATCTATAGTCGTGGCTTATCTTGCTTATCTTTATCATCTGCCGAAATCTGGTGGTATGGTTCTCAGTGGTTGTCTAACGAACTCTTCAACTGGCCTGTTTCAGCAGTAGAAGTGTTAGATAATGTGCTCGAACTCAAGCCAACATCACGCGCGTGTCATGCTAGTGTGACACTCGAAGCTGACGTGCTTGAATCTCTCATGGAACGTCACTCCTCTCTTTTTCCATTAAAAAGAGTGGTTGCATGGTTCTCCCGTTTCATTAAAAACGCGAAAGCTAAACTTTCTCTTAAAAGCTTAAGCTCTCCCCTTATCTTGACACTCGCGGAATCTTGCGAGTGAGGGGACGTCTCAAGCATGCATCGTTACCAGGTCGCGTCAAAAATCCATACCTCTCACCTAAGACTTCTCGATTGAGTACTCTTCTTATTGACCACTTACACACAGCTTATCTTCACTGTGGGCTTCGCCTACTCAAATCTTTATTTAAGCGTCGATTTTGGATACTCAGCGTTAGAGTTCTTATCAGATCGCGGTTATCGAAATGCGTGACCTGTTTTAAAGCTAAATCTATTCCACTTCAAACTGTACTAGGTGACCTTCCACCTTCCCGTACGCAACTGGGTCATTGTTTCCAAACAATTGGCATCAATTTTGGAGGTATCATAAAAGAAGGTAGGAGTCGTAACGCAAAAACTTACAAAGCTAATCTTTGCCCCATAGTTTACCACTCCATAGTTACAGATGGTGGTACTAACTTCGTGGGTGCCAAGCGTTATTTGTCGGAAGTCAGCGAAATGCTCAACCGTGAAAGCGATGGTATTTCCAGACAGCTCGCTTCTCGAGGTATCACGTGGAAACTTAATCCTTTGTCCGGTCCTCACTTCGGAGGCATCTTCGAAAGCGGTATAAAATCAACAAAATACCATCTCAAGCGTGTCATTGGATCGCAAATTCTTACTTTTGAAGAATTTTATACTGTTCTAACCAGGGACTGAATTACCCAAAAATTAAGGTACCTTAAAATTTCGGTATGACGTCATACCGTTAAATAAGGGTTACCGAAATATTTTGATATCGTTATTTTTTTCAGTAGCGGAATTTTGAGGTTTGAAATGCATACCGGTGTATTTCGGTAGAAGTACTATAACCTTTTATAAATATTTTGGTAGCGGTACCTTACCTTAATAAATAGGGGTTTTCTTTGACGCACCGCCTCGCCACTCTGTCTGTAGACCTGTCGTGTTATTATAACTCAGTCGGTATTGGTTTTTATTTCCGATCGGAAGGACACGACTGTGGCCGTACTAAGCCGAGTGCCTACCTAAGGTTTTCTTACGTTTCTCTGCTTTCTTTCGATTTGTTTCTATGCTATTTTCTAAAATGCATATTAGTTAGGTACCTACACTACCTACGTCCCTCTAATAGGTTTATTTAGCAACATTATTGGCAATATTGGCATACATGACAGTTACATGCCTGTAACTTGTATAAAAGTGTGCTAGTAGCTTGCATGCCAATATGCCATAATAACTTCTGATTGGTTTATGTCATATTGGCATATATGCAAGCTACTTGCACATATTTATGCCAGATACAGGCATGTGTATTTTTATCCATACTCTATTAACCACGTCGGTAGGTAGTTGATTTCGACTAGGTACCTAACTAAGAGGACCCATAAGCAAGCTTACCTACTGGCAGTTTGCGAACGTTGGCGTGGCATGTGGTTTAGTAGGTAGGTATATAATGTAGGTAGGTACATTTATCTTACGAAGGTCACAAAATGCATGACAGGCCTGCGGAGCGCCCCGGAGACGGACTCCAGCTTCATTTACTCTAATTTTTACATCTTTAAATATTTTGGGCCCAGTAGGTGGACACGCCAAGCTGGCCTAGCTAGGTGCGAAACCGGTTGAGTGCTGTTCTATGGGTGCGAAACGTGGAAGGTCACAAAGGATACAAAACAAAACATCCAACGCCAATTCAAAGTTTTCGTTTTTCAACCACTGTCTTCGTCGCATGGTCGCATTCTCGGTATTTACTGGCCCGCGACTATCTCCAACGTAGAGATTTTGGAGAAATGCCACGAGAGCCCGATCGACCACTAGATCAAGCGTCGCAAGTGGAGATAGATTGGCCACAAGTTGCAAAGGGGTCTCGATCACATACCCAAACAAACTTTGGACTGGAATCCCCAAGGGAAAAGAAAGCTTGGCCGTCCCCGTCAAAACTGGCGTCGCACCATGTTGGCAGAAGCGACGAGCATCGGAATGACGTGGAGCGAGGTGAAGCGCGGGGAGGTAGCCTTTGTAGATGTACTTTATTATCACATGTATGTAATGTTGTTTTTAGTGTACAATAAATAATAAAGAAGCGTGAAGCTTAAGACAGGATATTTGTGGACGCCCTCTGCCCTTTTTTGTTAACCTTCAAAAAGCGCCGGGACTTTTGAGGAAAAGACTAGGGAGTGTGGTCTTTTTAACTCACTAAAACCACCCCGGCACACATCCGTGGGGAGACTAAAAGAGCGTCTCCCCTGAGCCTCGCTGTGCACGGCAGCACGTGATCACTGTGCCACTGTCTTTCTTGGATTCACTTCGTGGGTGGACAGAGTCTCCAGTCTGAGCGCCCATGAACCCGGAATCCCGCCTGCTTATAATGCAGGGAGGGTTTCGACGTTTTAGGCATCGGGGCGATTGGCTTTCCGGCTTCTTCTTTTCCGAGTGGGATCGGCCCTATCACGATCCCGCTCGGCGGCCTTCTTTTGGACCATCACGGTCTCATCGAAGGAGGCCATTTTCCTTCAGCATTCTATCTCTGTCAGCATGACCCTCACCACTGCTAGAAAAGACAGGTCTCGCCCGATCCTGGTGACTAAGAACTGCCGTTCAGAGGCCCACTGGGCACTCCTCGAGCGTGTGCTGTGCAGATTCAAGGTCGCCTCCACAGTGGTGGCAATTTGCCGTGGTGTCTCGCCCAATCCTATTCAGATACTCACCGAAGCAACCGTGCCCAGGCAGTACCTGGCTGAGCCTGTAGTAGATGCGTCCCTCTCTTTTCAGCCATGCTTCAAAGTGCGGCAGGATGCCTTCGACAACGTGCTTGTGTAAAAATTGCGGCTGCTGTAGCCGCTCGCGCCACCGCTCGAGCAGCGCGTGTCACCGTTCCTGCCGTCTCTGCCTAAATATAGCGATTTCTGGCGCGCTATCACCATTCTGGCGGATGCCACAAATTCGGTTGTAAACCCTCGCTTCCAGATCCGCCAGAATATCTAGCAGAGGAAAGCGTGCCAGGAGTGTTGCCGCCTCAAAGAATATCGTTCCGTAACCTCATGCGATACGAATGACCATATTCAGCTGCAGACTATTTAGTCCTGCAGCGTCGGACACCTGATAGTCTGCTTGACCAAACAGGCGTCCCATTAAGGACTGCGTAGAGGCGGCGAACTTCTTCTCATGGTCCCGCGAAGTTGAGTAGTAGTGTCGAGTATGCAAAGCACCCACTGCCTTTTCAACGCGAGGGACTTGCAGGCGCTCGAAATGCTCTTCGAAGCCCCAAAAACCATCCAGGGTTAGGCCAAGACAGTTAATGTATAAACCCACCTAGGCTTGCGCATCTCCAACTGTCACTGACAAGCTGGGCGGCTATCTGCCCCTTTCCAGTTTATGGAAACATAGCCTCAGTTTTATGAGGCGCTATCTACAAACCCAGCTCGCAGATCGACGCCACGACTTTTGCCACCCCGAGCTCGGAAAACTGGATGGTCTCGTCGAAGGTGTCCCCGCCGGCTAACACCAGGGTGTTGTCTGCGTAAATGACGATATTAACGCCGGCCGCCGGGTGGGTCCACACTAAGGATCAAATCGTATGCAAGATAGTCATCGTCATCATCATCATTTCAGCCGCAAGACGCGTCTCGCATTCAGCGGACAGATCAGATCAGTGGTCAGATGGTGACCAGTCTTGATATAGGGGTATTGTATTACCCAGTTACTGGGTTATGGATGTCAGATAGGCAGTCCTTTCATGTAAAATACTGGTACTCAGCTGTATCCAGTTACATTGAAAGAAGAGCCCAACCTCTTCTTTCTTTCTATTTAGTTGGGAACAAGGCTTTTTTCATCTCGCCTTATGGCAAGTTATGATGTGGTCGACGGTGAAAAATGCTTGCCTAAAATTAACTTAAACACCCCAAGGTTGCAGCTGTCAGGAAAAAAAGACTCCGGCAGGGAATTCCACTTCTTAGCTGTGCGCATAATTAAAGTATTCGCAAAACGCTTTGTACGTATGGGTGGGAATGGTGGGATGCCCACCATGTACCGGTGGCGCATTGCCGTACGTCTTGTTGTCCTATGATGTAAAGGGCCAGGCGGAATCAAATTGTACAGTTCCATCGCACACTCCCCGAAATGTAACCGCTATAAAACCGACAGACTGGCCACTCGCGTTCAATCCTCTGGAGCTTTGAGGCGACCAGTGCATCGTTGCCGATAAGCCTCTTGGCCCGTTTGTCGATCGACTCAAGTGCATCAAGTTGATATTTGGCAGATCCGTCCCAGAGGTGAGAGCAGTACTCCATGCATGACCGAACTTGCGCTTTATAAAATTTGAGCAGCTGTTCAGGCGTGAAGTACCGTCTCACCTATACAAGGACCCCAACTTTTTTGGAGCCAACTGAGCCTTTGCCTCAATGAATGGACCAAAATTGAGGGTTGATGTTAACGTAACACCAAGAAAGTCGAGATGGTCCGTTGGATCGGCATGGTTACACCACGGAAAGATGGATTCGGGTGGAATAGGCTCTTTTTTGCTGCAAAAAGACACGCCTGAGTCCAATCAGCATTGAAACTGTCTGGTTTGGCATCGACCCATTCGGAGACTGCCTCCAAAGACAGGTTCAAGCGCTCAACCATGGCCTCCCCAGTAGCCCGTGCGCAGGACACGTTTCTCTCAGCAACTCCTGAGGAACTCCTGCATTAATAACTGACCGGACGAGTAGCCATCGATAACCACTCGGATGGACCGATTCCTCAGGAAGTCAGCAATCCAATCACACAGACCACTAGGCAGACCGAAGGAAGGAAGTTTACCAATAAGGCTCTCATTTCAGACCCTGTCGAAAGCCTTCGAGATGTCAAGGAAGACAGCAAGCGCATCCCCGTACCTCTCGATGGCCTCACTCCAGCCGTGAATGGCATACGCTAGAAGATCCCCAGTTGAACGATTTCGGCGGAAGCCGTATTGGTTGTCACTGAGGATGTCGTTGTCTTCTAGGTATGCCAGGAGCTTATTGTTCAGCACATGTTTCATACTCTAGGCTAGACAGATTGATTGATTTCATGTCAGTAAACATAATTAAATAATAATTTAATTTAACTCAAACATAGCCTCCGATAATTATTTATCCTATTTTTTGCCTTTGCCTAGTGTGGCGGACCACACTCGCAGAGAGCGCAGTTTAAAAAAAGTTCCGGTAGTTTTTTGGGTCCCAGTCCAACGCTGATTTAAGTTGATGAACTATCAGAGTATCAGCGATCTGTTACACGGCCGACCCCGTAGATCTTTTAAAAAAAAACTATTTTCTACCAAACCACTTATTTATTCACAAAAACCCACAATTACACTTTTGATTAAAGTTCTATTTAATAGTACACGAAAATACACCAACCGAAATAACGACTTTCTATAATCTCTTGTATCTCTCGAGATAAGTCTAAAGTCTTCGAGAACGAATTTGGGTTTACGCGACGGCTTCCAGAATCTAACTAACTAAATCAATATTAAAATTCCGCTAATGTGCGATAACTGCAATTCAGCATTGGCTTTACAATGAAAACTGAGACTTTAACTAGAGAATGCAAAAGTCGGCTTTATTTCCTTGTAATAAGGGTTGTAACAGATCGACAAAATAAAAACGTATTGCGCGGCACACAGTCGGCAACGAACATAGAGTTGAGTAAAAGAGTAGGTTCAGCAAACAAATTGTACACAGTTCTAACGTGTTCGACATCCCCGCGCACCCGCCCCGCGCCCCTCGCATATTTTGCGGTACCGACATCGTTTTAAGGTTAAACCGTTATTTAGCCCAACCTTTATTTATAAAGGTATCGGTATAGCTCTACCTTTATTTTAAAGCGGTACCGATATTTATTTGAGGTATCTTAACCTTTAACCGTAACCGCTTTCAGTCCCTGGTTCTAACAAAGGTGGAAGCCATGTTAAACTCTAGACCGTTAGTGGAACTATCTTCTGATCCCGGCGAGGTTGACGCTCTTACAGCTGGTCACTTCCTCATCGGTCGACCTTTAATCTCCCTACCTGAACCGGTTTTTGCTGCAAACGAGACTTTACTTACTCGTTGGCAGCTATTACAGCGCCTATCACAAAGCTTCTGGCGCACCTGGCAAAGGGACTATTTGCATACATTGCAACAGCAACTGAAGTGGTTTAAACATGGCAACCGTAAGCCAAAACTGAACGATCTTGTAACCATTTTCAAACCTAACTTACCTGCTAACGAATGGAGACTAGGTCGCGTTGTACAGCTCCATCCGGGTAAAGATAATATTACTCGTGTGGTGACAGTCAAAACATCTAAAGGCTTACTTGTAAGACCTGCCGTCAAAGTTTGTCCACTTCCCATAGAACTAAATAATTAATTATCTACATAAATATCCTAAAATTTATATATATTACACTTTACATTTATACATTACATTTATAAACGTATTTAGTTCTTAACTTAAACTTAAATTCAGAATCTATCTTATCAGCATCGTGACTTATGAATCCGCATAGGCTGTAAGTCTCGAACTTTATCTATCTTATCTTGTGAAATCCCTGGTTGATTTCAAAAGGGGGGATATGAACAGGCTTTGGGATGAATTCCCTAGTCCCTTCCTTTCCTTTATCTGTGTGCTTCAAATCTGCCGCCAAAAGGCACTCCTACATCTGCGAGTGCATAAAAGACATTACCTCAATCCCGCCATCTGACGGCGGGTAACAAAACTATTGAGTAAGAACTCGATAAAAATGCCGGCCGGCTAACTTTCGCGTGCGCGAAGAAAAACTATCGTAAAATAAGACTAAAAGGGCAAGTGTGGTGATCACCCGACTCCATGCAGTGTTCCAAGTATCCTGTAAGTACCTCAATACCTCATTATATCCTTTAGCCTGTTTTTGTAGGAAAAATATTTCAAGCCACGTCCTTGGTTGGACGTGAAGCACATTCAATGTTTTTATTTATTTTTGTTATTACAGTCTTATTATATTGAACAGTAGTCTTATACAGGGTGTATGGGAGCCCAACATAAATATTTATTTTATTCTGTTTTTAGTGTTTGTTGTTATAGCGGCAACAGAAATACATCATTTGTGAAAATTTCAACTGCTTAGCTATCACAGTTCATGAGATACAGCCTGGTGACAGACAGACAGACAGACAGACAGACGGACCGCGGAGTCTTAGTAATAGAGTCCCGTTTTTACTCTCTGGGTACGGAACCCTAAAAAGACCAAAAATCAAAGTGGCGGATGATTGGATATTATATGTGGACCGTCTGGAAAATTATTTCAAATTCAATGAAATAAAAAAGGAATTATGGGTGCCGGCGTTAATCACATTGATGGGGGCGAAGAGCTACGTGCTATTGGTAATTTTTAACCGACTTTCCAAAAAGGAGGAGGTTCTATGTTCGACTTCATGTTTGTTTTTTTTTTTTTTTTTTGTGTATGTTCACCGATTACTCCCTCAATTGTGGACCGATTTTAAAAATTCTTTTTTTGTTTGAAAAAGTATGTTCCGAAATTGGTCCCATTTTAATTTGGTGAAGATTTGATGAAGAACTTCGGAGATATACAACAGAACTCTTCAATAAATAACGGCAAATCTCTCGGGATTGCTGCAATCGCATGTCTGTTTGTTGTTTATAACATTTCATAACATAACATCACGCCAGTTCGCTCTTAAGGGGTAAGCAGATCTCTCATTTCACCGGTTATGTTCAAGTTTCATGAAATCTATTCTGGCGAAATAGTTCCCTTACTAACTTGCCTATTAGGTACGTACAACTAAAAAGTGAAAAATAAAAAAACTTTTTGCAAAAAAATACTACCGACTTCCAAATACAAAACTACAAAGTGAAAAATAACATAATTTTTTGAAGTCGGTGTCCATAACGCAAAAAAATGGTACCTACGAAACACACCGACTTCAAAAAATTATGTTATTTTTCACTTTGTAGTTTTGTATTTGGAAGTCGGTAGTATTTTTTTGCAAAAAGTTTTTTTATGTGTACACCAGACAAGCCGGACACAAAAACTTTCGAGTACATAGCCACCATTATGGAAAAGCACCTACAACATAGGCCGAGTGTATTAGCCGAGCGATACAAAAACAAAACACACTACATACGTGCATAGGCACGCCTGTACTGGAACGTGGGTCAGGGTTTTGAACGTTTAAGGGCATAGGACAGGTAAATAAGGTCGTGATGGGAAAAGCCAGGGGCATCTTGTTGACCATGCGAGGAAACTAGGGAAGGATTAGAGGAGAAGATAAGGTAGTGCCAGGTATCATCACCGACTTTATTATGATGAGTGGAAATTTTGACTTTGATTTTGACACAAGGTTGTCACACAGTACTCGCTGTGATTGTAGATTTAACACAAATCTGTGTCTGTAAACTATGGTGCAAATATACACTGATCCCTACGCGATACGTAAAGATGCTGGCGTGTGTCAATAACTGGAGCATCGACAGGACATATGGTTGTCTGTACTAGAATATCGCTAGTACAATCACTCTCGGTGACGAGTTAGACTTCTATCTAAAGGATTATTTCGGGCAGGTTTTCAAAAAAATAACTCAGAAGCTTGAATGCCTTTTTTTGTTTTAAGAATAATATATGTTTGGACAGTGTTTTTAAAGTACCTATAACATGTAAGTTTATTAACGTCCCATAAGCTTGCCAAGCCTATGTCCAGCAGTGGACGTCTTTCGGCTGAAATGATGTTGAAGCTTGCCAAAAGTAACACTTCGACAATCTATAAAATCCAATTGAGAGAGACTTAGTCAGCCCTAGTACCTATGTGTATCGAAGCGCATCGCATCTCGTCTATTAATAGTGCGGCACCCCCGATGTTTGACGAGACGAGACAAAATCATCCCGTGATTACATTGATATCCCATTTGATTACACGCACATAGCCGCAATGTAATGTGTGCTTACATAACGATGTGTTTGTCAACTTCTATCAATATTTGTCATATACCAAGGTGATCAAGTTTACTCAGAGGTCTTCTGACTGCTTAAGTTCTACAAAATCCTATCAAAATCTAATTCTCAAAGTAGAAAGTGAATCGTATCTAGTTGAAACGTAGTTATAAAATAAAGTAATTGCTTTAAGTATTGTATTAGTCTCGTTATACAGCTTTTTTTTCTTCACAGCCATGTAAACAAACCATATAACATTCGCTAGGTGCACTACAAAGAGGCTGAGTGGTATCGTTGGCACGTTGCGTCGTCTCCGCTGACTCAGTGGAACTTAACATTCTTATCCCCTGCCTCACTGCACAAACTCGGTCACTCGACGCATTCCACAAACTATGCCTTTCCTGTAGGTACTATTCGTTTTGTTCTATTTTTGGTTTTTGGTGTATCCAACACCTGGAATCCGCGACATGTTCGTTGTTTTATTATCAGCAGAAACATGCCAATATCACAAATATATATTTTAGGAACATTGTAGGATGCAATGTAAAAGTTAGATAAGCTAACAAGGTACAACTTATTCTAGACAGTACTAAACTTTCGCTTCCTACTTAAGTACAAAATCGTGCCTGATACAAAGTAGTCATTTAAATCAGTGATGGCCGCACATTATCATTAAAAATTCGTTCTGAACAGGAGCGGGAGGCTTGGGCAACGTTGGCAGGATTTGTCACACTTCGAAGAGTTCAGGCTTACTTGGCGGATGCAAATCAGTCGTGAGCGCGCCAACTCGCACTGCGCTTTCGGTAATAGCCATAACACACCCTGAGAAACGACGACATCATGTCATCATTAGAATATCAATTTCATCTCCCGCGATGGGTTGCCACATAGTTAAGGTGGGGGGGGCGGGGGCTTAGTAGCCGTAGCTTGATCACCCACGGTAAAGCGAAGAGGAACCCGAGGAGGGGCCGCTCGTCAGGGCTTTTGCCGATTAAGCCGACGACGAAGCGGCCAACAAGTAGGTTGCGGTGCCGCTTGGTAACAGAGGCGAGCCGCGATGTCGTATGGATTGTCCTAAGTCCCATTCGGTAACGCGGCTGACAGTTGGAGGCAGCGGCGGGAGAGGAGTGCTGGTTGCGTTGCGCCGCTCTCCCTACTTTCCACGGCCTGGACGGGGTCGCCACCGTCTGATGGCGGTCGCGGTGGGGTCGCAGGGGAGGTCCCTATCCCCTGCGGCTGAAAAGTGGCAGGTGGTCGGGCCACTGACCTGACCCATCACTGGGGGACCAAGGGTGCCATAAAGGGGTTCGTCTGGCGCCCATATGCTGGTTTGGTCCCTGGGGTGGTCACGGCGTGCAATGTGTTCTTGTGCACCCCCATCACCATGAGGGTACCCCCATCACATCATCACGGGTACGCGGTGTGTGCTAACGCGTGCCCGTGTTTCCGCCATAAGCAACACAGGAGGACTTCAATTGACGGTACTTTAATCGATAGCCCTATTTTGTTTACTTTTGTAAGTTGACAGAGACAGACCATTTAGCATTGTATTCGATTAGCCTGCTAGTATTCAACCGGGGGCGGCTCGGCGCAACTAAAGGATTGCAGTGAATCTATGAGAGCGAGCGATCAATTAGGCTAAATGACGAACTTCGGTTATGCCGCACCGTCACATGTAGGACGTCGCATGTAGTCTTCTATCCCAGGTCAGGCGCCATTCTTCAGTACCAGGTTGGGCGCCATTTTTCAGTCCCAGGTTGGGTGCCAGCTACAGTCCCAAGTTGGGCGCCAGTCTCAGTCCCAATTTGGGCGCCAGTCTTCAGTCCCAAGTTGGGCGCCAGTCTTCAATCCCAAGTGGGGCGCCAGTCTTCAGTCCCAAGTCGGGCGCCAGTCTTCAGTCCCAAGTTGGGCGCCAGTCTTCAATCCCAAGTGGGGCGCCAGTCTTCAGTCCCAAGTCGGGCGCCAGTCTTCAGTCCCAAGTTGGGTGTCACTTTTTATTCTCATGAGAGTAAATAATTATTTTAACTGCCTACTCTGTTCCCTAAATAGCCTTGATTGGTATGTGATCGTCCGAAAAAGTGTTTCTTTTTTTAATTAATTAATATAATAATTTATTTTATTTTATTTATTCGGGAAAACAAACAATTACACATTAAGAATTACAAAAAATATAGCATACAGAAATGATACAAATGTGAAATCAACCACGTTCTCCACAGATAACAATGAGACAATTTGGTAAATTTTAAGATTAACGTTGCAGACAATAAATAAAAAAGAGGAATATTAATAGTAAATTATCAACATAACAAAACATAAGGCCATCAATAGTGCCGCATAAGTGGAACAACATTGTAACGTTAATTTTTCAATATGTTAAGTAAAATGAGTCTAAACTTTCCACGCGGTAAAGCAAACAGATCCAAACTGCAGAAATTCTTATTAAAATTGCTCGTAAGGCGACGAAGAGGAGCACGCAAGCCGGCATTAGTACGACTGGAAGTAGTGGCGAATACAGGTCGTGCGCGCACCTCGCGTCCCTGGCATGTTCTGGGAACTACATAACACAACCTGTTACCAATTTCTGAACATTCATACGAGTTATTGCATACATCATAAGAAAAGTACGCCTTGAAGTCAAAGAAAGCAGATTATATTTCTTAAGTAACTCATTATAAGAGAGATAACAACTTTTTAAGCATCGATAATGCATAGACTTTAAAAATTTACGCTGTATGCTTTCTATAATAATGTCTTGGTATTTTCTGATAGATTAGGAACAGGTTTTGGATCTTTGTTAAATAACCGTTCTAAACATACAATAGTGAACCATTGTTATCATAAACTGCAATTTAATGAGCTTATCCATAAAATTCAACAGACACAATTGGATGAGCAAAGTACTGTAGTACTTCTTATTGGAAATAGCCTTAGTATAACAAAAAAGGACATAGTTAATGGTATTGACACCCTACTTAAGTTAAGATTAGGCAAATTAATATTATGTGCATTGCCCTATTCTGGCAAGTTACTTGTTTATGAAAATGAATACATTTCTAGTTTGAATAACCTGATGCATATTTTATCTTGTCGTCATAGTGACCGTTTATTGTTTTTTGACACCAACAATTTTGTTAGTGATTTTGTTTTGATTGGGAACCATATGTTTCTTCCCAAAAATAGTCGACATTTATTAGCTACATTGTTAGCTTTTAATATACACGCAGTTATTGATAATTTAACTGAGACTAGGTTTAGTGATTTAACAGTATTATCCAGTTTTTCTGATAATACTTTAAACAATGATTGTTTAAACGATTAGAGCCGACAAAAGAGAAGTCGAATAGTAATATTTTACTATCATCAAAATATAAATCGCTTCTCCGGCAAAATTTTAGACGTGGAATTGTTAGTAGATAAATACCACATGGATATCTTATGTTTTTGTGAAACTTGGTTAAAACCAGATAGGATGTTGTTTAATGTAAATAATTTCTCAGTTGCCAGTGCGTACAACAGATCCACAGTGGGTGATGGTACCCTGATACTTTGTAATAGTCATTTAAAATATAAGGAAAGGAAGGATATCACTGCTTACTCTGTTGATCGCTTGTGTGAGATAGCATGTGCAGAGGTCGAGGGGCATACTGTCTTGTGCGTTTACAGACCACCAGCATCAAACTTGTCATTGTTTTTGATAACAATGGAAGAATTATTAAGTAAACTTTTCAGAGATAATAAATTAGTTTTTGTTTGTGGTGACTTAAATATAGATCTGCTAGTCAACTCGCCTGAAAAATGTAAGCTCATTTCATTATTTAAATCATTTAACCTAACATATTTATTTAATGAACCAACAAGAATAACAGCAACTTCAGCTTCTTGCATAGATAATGTATTCACTAATTGTAAAGTAAAATATTCGTTTTTAATTAGTGGCGTTAAGTCAGACCATACTGGTCAACCAGTATCTTTTGAGTCAGATAAAAAAATAACCTAGCTAAATCAATTCGATTAAGACCACTTACTAAAAATAAATTAATCTCTTTTAATAATAATGTTTTAAGCAACCTTTGTAACGCCAGTTTTGATTCAAACGATCCCAATATAAATTACGGCACGTTGTTTTCAACAGTTTGCCAAGAATTCAATAAAACGTGTCCTGTAAAAACAGTAAAAGTCAACAATTCCAAATCGAAATTTAGAGAATGGGCCACTGTGGGCATAAGAAAAAGCCGAGACATCTTATATAATTTATATTACGAAAAATCTTTGACTTCCGATCAAGTTTTTCACACTTATGTTAGAAACTATTCCAAAATATTCAAAAGAGTCTGCGCTCAAGCAAAATCTCAAATAATAATTAACAAAATTGGTGTTTCTAATAATAAAATAAGAACTGTGTGGCAATTAATTAATAAAGAAACTGGAAAGATACAACAACGCGATCAGAATGAGTTGTCTTTGAAAATAACTAATCAAACCATTTCTGATAGACAAGAAGTCGCTGAGACATTAGAAAATTTCTTTACCAACATTCCGTTAGAGGTTACGAAGTCTCTTCCTTCCTCTTCTAAATTAGCTGAAGCTCTTCTTAAAGAAAACTTTACTAAAGACATACCAATCTTTAAATTTAAACCAATATGTATTGATTCAATTAAAAACGCGTTCAAAAGTCTCAATAAAAAAAATACTGAAGACTTGTGGGGGATATCCGTTAGGGTTCTTGGAGATATTATTGACTCAATTGCTCCTGTCCTAACAGGCATATTCAATCAATGTTTGGACAGCAGCACTTTTCCTGACTTAATGAAACACAGTAAAGTAGTACCAATTTTCAAATCAGGCTGTAAGAGTGATCCTTCTAATTATAGACCTATATCCGTGCTTCCAGCATTGAGTAAAATCTTTGAAAAAATCATGCTGGAACAGATGTTGTCTCACTTCAATTCAAATGGGATACTGCATAGTCAACAGTTTGGTTTTACGAAAGGTAGGTCGACAACGGACGCGGGAGTAAAACTCATCAGCCACATCTTGGAGGCTTGGGAGAGGTCCCAGGATGCCATTGGCATTTTCTGTGATCTCTCAAAAGCTTTCGACTGCGTCGACCACAACACACTGATCTGTAAATTACACCACTACGGAATTCGTGGAAAATCTGCTGATCTCGTGCTTTCCTATTTATCAAACAGACAGCAAAAAGTAAATGTTAATGGGGCGACGTCCTCCGGGTCTCTAGTCAAGATGGGCGTGCCCCAAGGTTCAATTCTCGGCCCTTTCCTTTTTCTTGTTTACATTAATGATCTCCCTTTTATGATGGCCAAATTTTCGGATATAATTCTATTTGCTGATGATACTTCGCTAATTTTTAAAATAGATAGGCAAGATACGGATGTCATAAATGTCAACGAAAGTCTAATTGTTCTCTCAAAATGGTTCGCAGCTAACAATCTTTTACTGAATGCGAAAAAAACAAAATGTCTAAAGTTCTCTTTACCAAATGTACCACAACATGACCTAAACTTAAATCTTGACGGCAAAAATCTTGAAGTTATAACGGAAACCGTATTCTTAGGGATTACTATCGATTCAAAATTGCAGTGGGGCGCGCACATTAGAACTCTTTCGGGTAGGTTAAGTTCGGCTGCATATGCAGTAAGGAAAATAATGCAGCTAACCGATGTAGCTACAGCTAGGTTAGTATACTATGCTTATTTCCACAGTATTATGTCTTATGGCATTCTGCTGTGGGGATCAGCAGCAGACGTTGACTCAATTTTCATCCTACAAAAGAGGGCAATCCGCGCAATCTATAAAATGGGTCCTCGCGAGTCCCTCAGAGAAAAATTTAAAGAGATCGATATACTGACTCTACCTTCACTTTATATTTTGGAATGTATTTTGTATGTCCGTAAAAATCGGGGGCTTTTCAAAACTAGAAGCGACTTCCATAATTTAAATACTCGCAGTAAGCACGAAATTGTAATACCCAAATTCAGATTAACGAAAACTAGCAAGTCTTTTCTTATAAACAGTATACGCTTTTATAACAAGTTGCCAAAGTCAGTTATAGAACTTACCGATGGAAGGTTCAAAAACTACATCAAACGTATCCTTGTTAAAAAAAGCATATTATAAAATCAAGGACTACGTTGAAGATAAAAACATTTGGCCTTAGCTCCTTCTGCGCATGCAGCTTCCCTGGTAACTTGTAAACGGCACAAATATGTGGATGTCTCTAACTATTCTCAATCTCATTTTTTCTTTCCTTCTTTTAATTAGACTTTTTAAAATGGTTTTCAATCATCTTTAAAGCCCTTTGCTAAGAATAGTTACAGCACTGATAACAAAATTTGTGCAACATGTTAAATTTAGTCTTGTTATACTTATTTTTATTATTTTTTACCTTTGTATAGATTCTTTTACCGATTGTTTTGTGAATGTGTGAACATTGTAGGCCTTCTAGATGCTAGTTAACATTTGTTAACTTTTTTATATAATCTTTTTCTTTTTTTTTTAGTTTCTTACGACTTATTGTCATAATTCGGGCCTACGTTGTCCCCCCATATCTAAGTACTAATGCTGTAACATGTAAATATTGTAAAACCAAACCATTTTTAAAAGAGTAACCATGGAGTTTCTTGCCGGTTCTTCTCCATAGGAAACGACCAACCCGAACCGTGCTCATTTTGTCGACGTTTTATAAGTGCCCATGTAGGCCTATGTGAAATAAAAAAAATGATTTTGATTTTGATTTTATACACTCAATATATTTGTTGTAGAAGGGGTTCCACACAGGTACCGCATATTCCAATTGAGACCTAACTAGTGATCGATAGAGATATAAATATGTACTAGTGTGCTTAAACTCCGTGGATGATCTCATCACAAGGCCGTACATGCGATAAGCATTACTGACAGTGCGTCTAAGTGCAGTTTATCGTCAAGTAATATTCCGAGGTCCCGGATCAAACTCTCCCTTGCCAGAGGTTCACCGTATATTGCATAGGGATATTTAAATATATTTTTATTAGTGAAGCTAATACAACAACATTTAGAAATACTGAGTTGGAGTTTGTTTTTAGTGCAATAATCGGCAAGACGATTGAGGTCTTGTTATAGCAGTTGACAGTCAAGAATAGTTTTGATAGGTCTAAAGACTTTAAGGTCATCTGCGTAAAGTAAGAATTTAGAATTAAGAAAGCACATGTAAATATCATTGATAAATATAATAAATAACAAAGGACCCAGAATCGAGCCTTTAGGCACCCCTGATGAAACAGTTATGGACTTGGAATGGAAACCATTAACCACCACCTTTTGCGTTCTATTTGTAACATAGGAAGTAAACCAACGGAACAAATCGCCACGAATACCGTTAAATGCTATTTTGCCCAAAAGTAATTTATGATCGACCTTGTCAAAGGCTTTACGGAAATCAGTATAAATATAGTCCACCTGTACACGTGTGTCTAAATTATTGAATAAATAATCGGTATACTCAATCAAATTAGTAGTTGTAGATCTTTTCTTGACGAACCCATGCTGTTGCTTAATAATCTGATCATGAATAATCGGATAAAGCTGATCGTGGACAAGCCCCTCGAAAAGCCTTGACAAGATCGGCAGAATGGAAATAGCAAAACTAAGCGTTTTTTTTTTGTGGTGTACAATAAAGTATATAATAAATAAACTATTGCAAGTTCCCGACATTTCATTGAGACTAATTAGTGCAAAAAACTTGTGAAAGTTATACAAATAATATGTAAGTAGTGCGAAGTGCTCAACTAAGACCATTGCTGAACTTTAGCGTAGTTTGGCAAGTTTGCGCTAAGTGCAGATAATGCTCGTTTAAATTCATATAACTTTGCACAAGACGTCTTTTTCTCAAGCAAAGGCAATTAAAACAAAATGCTCCATTTGAACTTTTATGAAACACGTGTTGAAGCTTTTCACTTGAATTACTTCAAAATAGAGCTATCGCAGAATGTATTTTCTGTGGGTGAGCTATAATTTGGGGTACCTAATTGAAGTGAAACATTTACTTTTTTCAGTTTTTATTAAATGGATAATCGAAAGACCTGAAAAAGGAAGCTATAAATAGAGAAAATTTGCTTTACTATTTCGTGGAATTCGCAGTCCTAAATGAGGTATTCCCTACCTCTGTGAGCTCATAGAAGTTGCAGTAGAAGGAGTCATGCCTGGGGCAGTTACTAAGACCTTACTGTTAGATGTAAGTCAATATGTACTCATTAAAATTCGGATATAAACAGTTAATAAAATTAAAAGTAGAAACAATAAAGACGAATAGAATGGCTAGACTTGTATTCTCACGAGAGGTACGGTACTGTCAGTGCTGGCCAACAGGCTCGGCTTTCGGCCTTCGACGGAGTGTCTGGCCCTCTCGAGTATCTCGACCGCAAAATATAAGAGATACAGAAGGTTAACTTAGACATTTAAAAAAAAATGCAGGTGATAAAATAAATTAGTTTCTTTTGAAAAACCTATGCAGTAGCAGGTTACTTGTCAACCTTTTTAAAGATATATATGTTTCGTATAATCATCGAGTTTCATATACAGCAGGGTTTCTGCTTTTCGTGAAGTGGGTCTTCTGTAGTGGTCTCCCTAGCCGCGCCCGCTCCGCCTCGTTGCTCGCCGCTCGTCGAGTCAAGTCGAGCTCGACACCATTAGCCCTGACCTTGGACACCACTCGCTTTGAACTTTGAACACCAAAATACAATAACACTACAAACCTGAAAAATCCAAATATTCTTTGTAAGATTTCATTTTTCGGTCTCCACATATTTGCCAAATAATAAAAAATAGAAGTAAAACGATTTGTTGCTTCATCTTAAAATTTGAAAGTTCACACTTTATAATATTTCGACCCCTTTGTGCTTTTTGCATTACATCTCCTAAACTTTAGAAGTATATAGCCTTGTATCTGTTTTTTGAATTGTACCTAACCTAAACCAACGAACACCAATAAAATTTACCTCATTAAAATGAACCTGAATCCCAAACCGAAGTTAATGTGTCGTGTCTGTTCCCCACTAGTTCCAGCACTACCGCCATGGCTTCCATCATCAACATCACCTCGCACCAGCGACAAATCTTGTTTGTAAACTTTAGATTATATAGCTCGTAGGGAACCCTTACCATCTTACTGAATTAGCAGTAATCTCTTACATACGCCAAAGACTAAATAATTCACGCGGCAGCCACCACGCCTGGCGTCCAGCCTGCTTGCCCCGTACGCTATCTGTAAACTTTTTCACGGAAAAGAGCGGCGCGGGGCAGGGGAAGGGGGGGGCGCGGTGCGCTCGCGGACTAATTTAAATTCAATTTCACATCAACTATCCGAGCTGTTGTGAAATTGTGTTAACATTTTTTTATTAAAGTTTTACAGTTAATTCAAAGATTTTTGAGTTGCGCACGATAGGAGCGAGCCTCGCACCAGCCGCCCATCACACCCCCGCCCCCGCCCCCGACGCCCACCAGCACCTCACCCCTCCCAGCACACCTGCGCGCACCACGAGTTCTCGCGCTCTCATTTCTTTCCAGTATTGTTGTTTGGCTTAGAATTATTAATTCCCCGCCCGCACAAAATGAATTTCTTTTTTATTCGCCATTCAACGTGAAAAGAATGAAAGATGATTCAGATTACATCATGAGGAATAAGATTGTATTTAGAGAAATGGTTTTTTGCGTTATTATTTTTATATATGACTCGGGACCATTTCATCGTTGTGAAGTAGTGCTCACATCTGCGCTCTTTCCGCGCACGCGAGGAGTATCGCAGATTGCGGCTGAGGATAAGCGTTGCGCCAGATAGTTCTAATAAAATCAACGTATCGACCTCCTTCGTAAGAACTTGAAATACTCTCGATACAAATTACGAAACGGTTTGGGACGAAAATACAGAAATAAAATATTCATTTTTAACCGACTTTCCAAAAAGGAGGAGGTTCTATGTTCGACTTCATGTTTGTTTTTTTTTTGTGTATGTTCACCGATTACTCCCTCAATTGTGGACCGATTTTAAAAATTCTTTTTTTGTTTGAAAAAGTATGTTTCGAAATTGGTCCCATTTTAATTTGGTGAAGATTTGATGAAGAACTTCGGAGATATACAACAGAACTCTTCAATAAATAACGGCAAATCTCTCGGAATTGCTGCAATCGCATGTCTGTTTGTTGTTTATAACATTTCATAACATAACATCACGCCAGTTCGCTCTTAAGGGGTAAGCAGATCTCTCATTTCACCGGTTATGTTCAAGTTTCATGAAATCTATTCTGGTGAAATAGTTCCCTTACTAACTTGCCTATTAGGTACGTACAACTAAAAAGTGAAAAATAAAAAAACTTTTTGCAAAAAATACTACCGACTTCCAAATACAAAACTACAAAGTGAAAAATAACATAATTTTTTGAAGTCGGTGTCCATAACGCAAAAAAATGGTACCTACGAAAGACACCGACTTCAAAAAATTATGTTATTTTTCACTTTGTAGTTTTGTATTTGGAAGTCGGTAGTATTTTTTTGCAAAAAGTTTTTTTATTTGAACGATACGTACACTGGCGCTTACTTCGTTAATACTTTTGTTTCATTAATTCCCTCACGCCACCACCACGATTCGTGGAGCGCACTTTTATTTATTCACGCGCGTCAATCCAATATACGTAACGAATGCGTGCTTGCTCGACGTCAAGTATTGTTAACAATATACTTAGTTATGTGTTCGGTAAAAAGTCGATAAAACGCTACGTTGTATACTCGTATGCTACTATGTATTCATATAAAATTGGCTCTCTCCAGTGAAGTGACGCGTGATCACCGGCTGCCTGCACGCTTGCCCGCCGCCCCACCGCCGCCGTACTACCCACTTGTGTGGATTTTTCATGAAATGATCGCGCGGTCATTACATAAAAAATCCACACTCCCGTTCCCACTCCGCTGTTCCGATATTCGATTCACTCGGTGCTTATATTTCACGAGCGATGCATTATTTGGAAATACCCCGGCTTTAGTACACGTACTCCGTTTATTTAGACGTAAAGTGAAAAATCGCAAAGGTATTCAATTCAGCGACAGTCGAGCGTGAAGCTGGAGTCGCGCATGGATTGTTCACAAATCGAACGTCTCCGAGCGCCGAGTAAGGCTGGGTGCGCAATGCGTCGCAAAGGCTGCCCCGCAGACTGCTGATGCAGTTTCACACCGAACAAAGATAAAGAAACTGCCTACTGGCTCTCCCGGGAACGTCCAATTCAAACAGTCCAAAGACACACAAACACAAACTTGTTACAACAAGATGTGTTGGAGTGAGCGAAGACCCCTCTGTGCATCGCCCCTCGCTACTCAGCAAATAGTTGCAAATAACGAGCATTCGTGTGACGCCCCTAACGCCGAGCCACAACTTTGCACAAAGTTCTGCAAGCGATCATTGTAATGCAGCAGATGGAAGCTGTAGAATTCACTTTTTTCTTTGTCGAGGAGTTACGCCGTAAGTTGGAGGAGCGGAGTGCACCGGACACAAAGTTTCACATAAGTAGGTGTGCTAAGTAGTTACATCTCTAAGGCGAATTAACTGTTTTTCAAAAGGCGCAGCATTCACTCAAGACTCCGAAACCGTGATTGCACGTACCGATAGCGAGCCCGAGGCACAGGCACACTGACCCATATCGCGTTACGATTTCACTTCGTACCACCTCACACACACAGTCACACACATCTCGCGCGTTTCGTAAAGATTATATTCCTGTTCAATAAATGTATCGTTCCAGCAACTCCAGCTGTTATCCCTGACACGGCGGGGCCGGACGGCGCGCGCGGACACTAACACACCTCTCTGTGCTCGGAACAGCAAAACGTGTCAGATTTAAAGATAAAGCTAAGCTCGTAGCCTGTTCGGACGTCGTATTACAGTCTTTGCGTAGCAACTACGTCGTCGACTGCTTGTTCCAAAGAATTGCTTGCGTAACTTTACTGGATTCTTTGGTAGACGCTACCTACTTTTCCTTGAATTTTATAGAAACTCAATGACGCAATGTTTTCCAAAGGTGAACCCTAAAGTTGCGTATTCGTAAAACAATATATGAAATCGAGTTTGTTAACAGTTTCGAATATGTCGTTAACATTTGAATGAGTGTTATTACATCTTAATGTGACGCGAAAGTTTCGCAGAGAGTCATGGAGTGTCGGGAACCATTCATAAATCTTTTGTGACTGTCTCGTCATAACCACTTGTTGCGTGGTTTGATTTGCAGGACGTAGTGAAGACGGAAACCTCATAAAGACAAGCAGCGCCCATTCTTTCAACTGTTCAGATTGCGTACCTACCAAAAGCTTTTTTTATGACTCGATTGCGCACTTTTACTTTTCACGTCGTAACTTAACTTCAGCACAAAAAAAATAGAAATGGAATACCAATAATTGATTCATAGAGTTAGTTGAACATGCTTACGATAACGATAATCGAAAGTTTTAAACAAATCTCCCTAATCAGGTTATCAGTTGAATGTACTACAGACGTGGCTCAAGGTCAGGGGTGGGTGTGGGGCAATATAGGGAAGTTTCACTTGCTCGTAAGCACTGCGACCCTGTGAGCACATGTGTGCTGACATAAGTAGCTGTCAGTAATTAATCTTCGCCCTCGCCCCAAGTGTTCTGCGGCCCGCGAAATCTTCGTAATGGCGACTATGAGTGTTCGCATGACCCTCGTTACAGCGTTGCTGCGACTGCGCGAGTAGTGGCTGGTGCACACCAAGGAGAGGTTGCGTGGCGCTGGCGGCGCGCGGCGTGAGCCCGCTGTGTGGTGGGTATTACGTAAGCCGGTCACGACAGCCGTCATAAAATCGATAAACACGCCAAATGCTCTTGTTCAATTTTGTGATTTACCTAACTTGCTGAAAGCTAGTTAGGTACTCTTATCTTTAACAGACCTTTAGAGCAGTTAGTACAAAGTAAGTAGACAAAACTAACATTCTACTCTTTTATAGTTGCAAAAATCAGCAGTCGAGCACAGTGCACATGATGGCGAGCTAAACATTAGCTCAGTATGTAAAGCGTGCATGAGCGGGGTACGTGGTGGCACGGGGCGGGCGGGGTATCTCGAACATAATTAGGGTTCCGCTTTCCGCAGGAACCCTTACTTACAAACGCTGTTTACTCGCGCCCCTTTGTTATAAAGAATACACCGCCCGCGCCCGCTCCTATCCGACCTGCTGTTACATCTGCCGGCTACAGCCTCTCTACTCTCTACCTACTAACACCTGATTGGACTCGCCTAAATAATCTTTCTAGACTTAATATCAGTAGAGCTGCTTGTGAAGGAGCTTGTCCGGGGAAGAACCTACTCTACCACCGTCTGCCGTCAAGAAGCTTTGAGGTGTTCCAGTTTGAAAGTATCATAGTTTTCGAAGTAAATATAGAAACCTAAATGGGACGTATCAGCTTTTTCGTATTAATGATTGTTCGATATGTTGATGCAATACTGAGTCAACTCGCTGCATCGATATTGAGTTGTTGGTTGGATTGACGTTGACAGCGCGAGACGTGATACGGGGTCTTGATTTGATTTTGTTGTAATTGATATTATAATATACCATATTATATATAATCAACCCATCGTTACTCGAAATTACGTTCGCGATCCGCGAGTGGTACTGTGTCGCCCGTGCATTTGTTTGTGTATGTATTTCGCGCGCAGCGAAGTATTTTTGTCGGAAACGTGTCTAGATATCTGGCTGGAATCCCGGCACAGACCACGTCCGTTATCCCAAATTTATTATATATATATTCTCCTTATAACCCCCGACCTGGCACGGGATTGAACGAGACCAGAAGACCACCACTAGGACAAATGTAAGTTGTGCATGCTTGTATCACTTTCCACCTATACGGGGATCGGTATCCCAAAACACAGACCTCTAGCTACCGCTGCCGCGTATCGCGGTTTCGCGGGTATAGACCTTGTAGGCACATCCAAGAGCAGCATTGCTCATGGGCCCCAGTGTTTTTTTTTTTGCCGGTTGACTTTGGTATCCGCAGGCCTGTACTCGACAAAGATGTCCTTAGGCGGCAGTAACCACTAACCGTCAAGTTTTCTGTTAGTTTATTTATCATCAAATCGTAACAAAAACTTATATTAAGGAAATAATAAGATCCTCGGTATTTCTTAATGTTTCTGTCTAAGCTCAACAGTTACTGTGGTGACTTTGTGCTCTCCACAGTAACTGTTGAGCCGAAATCGCAGTTGGAGTAGTTTGTAGTGATACACCGTCACGGCTGAATGGACTTCCTCCGACGCAAGTACTTCAAGTAATCAGATGAATGGTACTAAAATACAACATTGAATGGAATCAGATTAGTTCTGATATAAGGACTAAAGGTTCGTTTCCAAAATGAACTGTTTCTGTAATGTAACTGTCGTCAATAGAAATAGTACAAAAGTATTAAATCAATCAATGAACACGCGTCCTTGGCATATGATTGCAACAATCAAAACAAGAATAAAATGGCTAATCATTTGCTGGAATTGAGTCAATTTCTTTAATTAATTCAATAATATAAATGACACAGCCATAGTGAGCGAATGAGGACGGCCTTGAAGTGATTTCTTAGTAAGGACCTAGTTAGTGCCTATAAACTGACACGGCGCTCATACGAGCAGAAGGACCACACTGGGTACTACTAGCATGTAAAAATTAAGAAAAGCCAGAGACCAAAGACCAGTCGGGATGCATACGGTCATTATGCAACTAGGAAGAAGGTGAGAACTAAACCAAACGATCTTGAGTGCCAACGACACGAATGACACTGGCACGACAATCATCCAAATTTGTATAGCCCAAAACTTTGCCAACAGTTACAGATATTATGCGTTCTGTATCTGTTTAAGAGGTTCTTCGACCTTCCTCACTAACTCCTACGTCCTACGGCCATTAGTCAGAGAACAAATTCCGGTTAGGCTCCCGGACCGCGCCGCACACGGACCGGTCGTGTGCCCCAGCCGCGAAGGCGCGCGCCGCGCGGCTCGCCCTCCGCCGGGTCAAGGTCAGCCGCCCCTATTTTTGGACGATCTCATTTGCAGATTTCGCTTATATTTTACTGCAAATGCGAGGACTCAAGTAGCCAAATCTAGTTTTAGCAATAGCAATCCCTTACTGAATGTATGATACCCGCAAAAAAATATGGAAAACAGCAGTTTGAGATTAAAAGTTTTTAACGTGGATTGACCTCATGTAAGTTTATAATTTCCTAAATTATTATTCGCACTATATATACATTCTCTTTTTTTTTAATTTGGCCCACACTAGGAATTTCTCCTGTATCGTGGGTGCGTTTACAAACATATAAACTCACATACACAAACACAACAAGCCAGAACAACTATCTGTAGGTCATACGAATATTTGTTCCGTGCGGGCATCGAACCCACGACACGAAGCGCAGCAGTCAATCGCTCAACTACTGCGCCAACAGTGCGAACCTATTATATTTTATTTTATATTGGATACATCATGCATGTATTTTAGATTAGACTACATAAAGGCCTAATGAATCATTGCACTAATTTCTGTCTCCATAAGTACCTAGTTTACGTTTAGAGCTTCATGAAGTGGAAACCTTTGTTGCGTTCCTAAATCCTGGAGGCCAAAAGCAGACTCACGTACATTTGGAAACAAAGCTAGTTGCAATCGGGCTAATGACTCGAAACACACACCACTCCATCATGCAGGCCACGGGGCCCGGCGTGATCCGCTTAACATCATACTGACTCGGTACAGAAGGTAGGCACGCCTCGACCATTCATGTTTATTACGCAGAATGACCAACGGCTACGGATTGCTTGTAGCGTTATGTGAACTCTTGTCTCTGACAACGCAATGGTAATAAACAAACAACCGTACTTAATATTTTAACAGGATAAAAGAAATGAGAATATAATCGAACCATTTTATTTCTTCAGATATATATGTATAGAATGGGGCAAAATATTGTGCCATACACACAATAAGTTGTATATGAAAATTTCATTTGAGTCCCGCCATTCATCAATTCAGAATAACACAAAGCAGCAAGAAGAGGGCCGCTACCGCCAGGCTCAGGCCGCGGCGACGCCGCCCCGGGTCCCTCCGATAAAAAATTCATGTTTGTGCGACAACGCAAATTGACCCGACACGCGCGACTATATGCGGACCATTTGAGAATAACCGTCCAACGACGCATGTCACCCGTCGCGACCGGTGACTTCACTCGCATTCTGTTATTCTGTATCGCACTCCGAGCAACGGGGCTAGTTCCACGAAACGAACTGTTTGTGTAGCTAAATTGACGACAAAGAGCATTGTTTGAGAATGCTGATAATATGAGGGTATTAAAAGCCCCCTCTGTTCAATAAGATTGTCGCAAATATATTCCAACGTATGCACCCATCTGTGCCTCAACCTCGCGCACAGAATGGTTCCGCTGACCTTGTCCGGGTCGCTCGAGGGGAGACTCGGAGAGAGCGAGCGCCTCCAGTCAAATATTTCCCTTGTCGGGAGCGCGAGCGGGGCGACTTCGGAACCTCAAACTAAAATACTCCAAATTACAAGTTCCAAATTGTCGTGCATATTTAAACGGGCCTGTTGTAGCCGTCTTTGGAAAATTACTGTCAAGTTTATTTTTCAACTTTCTATAACAGTTTTGACTGGACTTTTTGGGGCAACAGCCGAGTTCCGAGTTTCGAAAGCATGAAAAGTGCCGCAGTGGGACAACTGATCATCGAAACAAGCTCAGAAGGCTTACTCCATACAATCTCGTGTGGTTCAGTTTATAAAGAATTGCCAAGTTTTTCTGCACCTTTTTTTTTATTTGTATGACTTGGTTTTCCAGAGAACAAGTCCCGCGACGACTCTCTCGCAACACTGATACAAAGTCTGCCATGAGCCATCACAAACAGACGAATGTTTGCAAACCGCCGTAGTGCTCTACGTCTCGCGTCTATCGCTCAGATCAATTAAATATGTATATAGCTGCGAAGTGACGCTGAATGCTGAGCGTTGGGACACGTTCGGGAATTCATTTAAATTCATGAAGATGTTATTAAAGCAATTAGCACCGAGCGGCTCGGCGAGTCGGCGCGTCGCGGCGCGGTGGCGCGCTTTGTTGCTACGTACTCGTCGAGGGGAAGAGTTATGGAAAACACGCCAATAAGGTGTAAAAATAGATTAAAATCTATATCCATACTTATAACGGAAGTTACTCTGTCTGTTTGTTACCTCTTAACGTCTGGATGAATTTGGATGAAGTACTACACCACTACTAAACTCCTACACTAATCAAGATCATGGTTTACCCAACCATGATCTGGATTAGTGTAGGAGTTTTTATCTTCGGAGTATGTTCTCACGAGAAACGCTGGTAAATGCGAGTGTGGTATAAGATACATTAAAATATAACATTAAGCGTAAGTCGTGTGGCTTTGTAGATTAAACAAGCATGAATGTGCCTCTTTTTACCCGACTGCCGAAGGTGGGTAATGTGTTTATTAGTCTATGTATGTATGTAACTATGTATGTATGTTTGTATGTATGTATGTTTGTTCCTATGTGGCGTTCTAGAGACCAAACGCGTTGGCCGATTTTGATGATTCTTGAGAGAATAAAATGGCGGATTTTGGGCGCCATTTTGTGGGGGAATTTTTCTTTTTCTTCTTCCAAACCCATCATGTGGGGTATCAAAATAAAGGGTTTTAAGAGGTGATTTCAAAAATATATAACACGGGTGACTTGTAATTAGAGCACAACCTTGTAAGGGGATATAGTACAGGTCATTTGCAACAACTTTTGTAGGAACACTCATATGCAAAAGTGCACCAACATTGAGTTATAATTTTTTTCGTGTTATTTTGAAAAACTCTTATGGGGTAACCTTAAAAATTTAATAAATAAAAAACTTGACATAATTTTGTTAATTTTCTTTTTATTATTTAGTCTATAACGTTCCAGTTACATGTCAGCATCATCAAATGTACATTATTGACATTATTTTAGACACAGTGCTCCAAAATCCAAAAAACTTAAACAAATTTTACTGGCATTATTACACAAAACAGCCTGTTTAAAAAAAAAATCACTATGACACTTACTCTGCGTATTATTAAAAAAACATCTACATTTCATAAGCTTTCAAATGAGATATAAAACCCTAACATAGCTAGTCCAATAGGGAAGATATTCGCATAACAAAGGCGCACGGCCAAAAAAAGGTCTGTTTCTACTAAGCAGGTAAAAACAGCCGGTCATTGTTTAATCTCTTTTGTGTTGTTTAGGTTAGTCCGTCCTTGTGATTCGTTGCGATCGGATGCTTTTGTGTGTGCTCTGCAGTTTTGTTTTATCTCTGACGACCCGGCTTGTGACTGTTTTTGTGATTGATTGCTCTCCTGATGACTTGGCTTTTCAACTGGTTTCCGTGTGTTATGCTCATCTGTGGTTTTGGCGCGTATCAAGGACTATGGCTCAAAGACAACGGGCAAATTTTACGAATGAAGAATATGCCGATATTCTGTACACTTACGGCGTAGCTAGAGGCAATGCTTTAGCTGCCCAGCGCGAATATCAACAGAGATACCCCAATCGCCGTTTACCTGATGTAGGCGTGTTTTCCCGAGTTTATCGACGAGCCCGGGAGACTGGACGCTTTCAAAGACGTCAAGGTATGTAATAAAAAATGTAATTTAATAAATAATAGTTTTATTACCCCTATTGTTTACCGCAATTGATTATTTAAATTAGTTTTTTTTATCAGGCGATGCGGGCAGACCTCGAATATACCGTGCTGATGATGAAGAAGAAATCCTACGTCATTTTCAACGGGAACCTAACATCTCTACAAGACAAGTGGCCAATTTACTTGGAATATCACAGTATAAAGTGTGGAAAGTGGTCCATGAATCTGGGCGTCATCCATATCACTACACTCCAGTGCAAGTCCTGGAAGACCGTGATCCTGTTGCAAGGGTCCAATTTTGCAGATATCTGCTAAACTGCGACATAGAGGACCCAAATTATTTAAAAGAAATTTTGTGGACCGACGAATCAAAATTTGACAAAGATGGAATCACAAATTACCATAACACTCATTTCTGGGAAGAAAAGGCGGTGGGAAATCCAAAAAAAAAACGACCGAAAGGATCGCAACGAAGATTTTCACTAAATGTGTGGATGGGAATTATTAACAATAATTTGATTGGGCCCTTTTTTCTGCCAGACAACTTAAACGGTGAATATTATGAACACTTTTTAAGAAATGTTTTACCTGAATTACTGGAGGACATACCTTTAGCCACCTTGCGTGCTATCAGGTTTCAACACGACGGGTGTCCAGCTCACTACAGACGACAAATCAGAGACTGGCTAGACGAAAATTATACCAATAATTGGATCGGTAGAGGAGGGCCCATACCTTGGCCAGCAAGAAGCCCAGATCTGACGCCAATGGACTATTACGTCTGGGGACATATGAAAACGTTGGTTTATGTCGATAATCAGCCTGTCCCAGATATTGACGAGTTAAGACGGCGAATCATTTTGGGAGCTGACCAAATTCGAGCAAATCTCAGCACTGCGGTGGTGAAAAGCGAATTGAGGAAAAGGATGCGAATTTGCGTGCGTAACGGTGGGAGTCATTTCGAAAATGAGATTTAAGTGAATGACTGAGGATGACTAGAGAACGTCAATTCTACAACACACTTTTAAAATTTCCTAATTTTAGATCTTTTTGTCTCTTTTAATAAGAGAAGTTTGAAGTAAGGACCAGCTACCCTAAAAATTTTAAAATTAAAATCAAGTTAAAATGTGTTGTAAAATTGTCACCACTAAGTGCGTGGATCACATTCTACTTAAATTTGTATTTATTGTGTTTTAAACATTATGGCCATTAATTTGCGAAACTTTCGATATTCCAGCCTGTTCTATTCTTTGGCTAATATCTTTAATGTTAAACTAGCTATGTTAGACTTTTACACCTCATTTGAAAGCTTATGAAATGTAGATGTTTTTTTAATAATACGCAGAGCAAGTGCCATAGTGAGTTTTTTTTAAACAGGCTGTTTTGTGTAATAATGCCAGTAAAATTTGTTGAAGGTTTTTGGATTTTGGAGCACTGTGTCTAGAATAATGTCAATAATGTACATTTGATGATGCTGACATGTAACTGGAACGTTATAGACTAAATAATAAAAAGAAATTTAACAAAATTATGTCAAGTTTTTTATTTATTAATTTTTTAAGGTTACCCCATAAGAGTTTTTCAAAATAACACGAAAAAAATTATAACTCAATGTTGGTGCACTTTTGCATATGAGTGTTCCTACAAAAGTTGTTGCAAATGACCTGTACTATATCCCCTTACAAGGTTGTGCTCTAATTACAAGTCACCCTGTATGTTTAAATGTTCCCAAATTAAAAAAAAACAACTAAAATTTGTAAATAAAAAAAGATAATAAAAAAAATCAAAAAACCCGACTGCTTAAAAAGCGAACTAAAAATACGTAAACAAGAAGAAAATCATGCTGTGCACTCGGAGGCTACATGTGGTTTTGGTCAGCCAGCTCGCGAATATGTAGGTATCCTCCGACTGCACAGCATGATTTTCTTCTTGTTAACGTCTTTTTAGTTCGGTTTTTAAGCAGTCGGGTTTTTGATTTTTTTAATTAACTTTTTTTTGATTTTCGGGAGACGGGTCATAGTTTTTCATACCTTGTAAATATTTCATCAAAGTGTACCACATATAAATCAACCAATTAGGTTTTGTATTTACGTAAAACTTTACTAATTCACACTTTTACTGCAAGTAGGTAACACAAACATACTGAACTCACAATCCGTCCTCTAAAGGTGCATGCTGGGCTTCACAAGCCGCCCCTGGCGGCCGGGGCGCAAGGGTTAATAGGCACACTGGTGCGGCTTCACCTGCACAGTGCAGCCCTACGCGCGCCTTCCACGAACGCACGCTGCGCTGCTGACGTCACGCGCCATTACAGTCTTCATAATGCATTATACTCGTAATAATTTAACGCGAGCTTCGACGAGCAAAAATATGCTTTGTGACTATTGAAAAACCTTTTTACAAAAAAATACAACCGACTTCCAAAAAAAACACTACAAAGTGAAAAATACTTCAATATCGAAAATCGGTGTTCCTGTTTTCGTTTCTTCGTTTTTTGACACCGCCTTCCGAAATTGAAGTTATTTTCACTTTGTAGTGTTTTTTTGGAAGTCGGTTGTATTTTCACTTATTACTGGTACATAATGGACAAGTTCTATAGTAAGGTACCTATAATGCCCACAGTGATTCCAGAATAGATTACCCGAATAACATGTAACTTGAACATAACCAGTGGAATGAGAGTGTACCAGGGTGAACTGTACACATCTACGTACCCTTTTAGAGCATACTGGCGTGATGGTATGTTATGAAATGGTGTAAATGTAAACTATAAACATACATGTGATTGCAGCAATCCTGAGAGAATTGCCGTCATTTATTGAAGATTTCTGTTGTATATCTCCGAAACTTCTTTTGAACAAAGAAAGGATATTGCAAATCCGTTTATACATGACGGAGCTATGCCCGAAACATATATATATAACCTTACATAAAAAAAATATATAAATATCCGAATTGAGAACCTCCTCCTTTTTGGCAATCGATTAAAATGTCAATGAATGATCATAGAAATTATAAATGATAATTTTGCCGCAAATCGTCTGCAGTGCTAGAGTGGCTAGAGGGTAACGCCACTGCGGCCGCTTTGTGCGCTTACCAACATGGTACCCAAGAGTAGTTCTAAAAACATTAAATTTTGATCCACATGAAAGGGTGAGGAGCATAGAGAAAAGAGAGAGTTTAAAGAAATTGGCAAAATTTGTATACCTGGGTCCAATATTAAACGAGGATCTGCAAGATAACGATGAAATCGAGAGGGAACGGAGGGCGTTGTCAGTCCGATGCAATATGCTGACCCGCAGGTTTGCGCGACGTACGAGGGAAGTGAAAATTACGCTTTTCAAGGCGTATTGCCAGACCTTCTACACGTGCAGCCTGGGGGCTAACAGAAGCTTACAACGTTCTCCGGGTCCAGTATAATAACGCTTATAGGATACTATTGGGGCTCCCACGTTTCTGTTGTGCATCGTGGATGTTTGTAGAATCAAAAACAGATAGTTTTCAGGCGATAATGCGGCAGAGGACTGCATGCGCATCCCTCATGCACAGGATGCGGGGGACCGCAAACGGTATCCTAAAGATTATTGCGGATTAACCAGAATGTCCTTTCCTGGGGCACTGGACTCGTTTGCACGGCAGCGGCTCCAGTGTGTGATTTTATTTATTGATTATTTTAATGGATTACGTATTTATTTTTATTTTGAAACGATTATAATTATGTGACTGACTTACTAACATAGTCAATAAGTTGAGTTACTAACATATATAGATCTTGGTCTGATTAATAAAGAATTGATTGATTGATTGATAGACCAGTTTTTTGGCATGAGCAATGTGCAATGTCGTCTGCTAAACGCTTGAATAGTAATGATGACAAAACATTTATATCCTTCACGTTTGTTTGATGAAATATGATTCGACTGACCTTAAAGTAATTCAATCCTCAAGCCGCATTTTTCATTTCTTCCTTTTGTTTTATGTCAACAGTTTCGCCTCCAACAAACCGTATCTTCTCTCCCTCGTAGCGCTGACAAATTGTATTTAGATCGAATCTCAACGGAAATAAATGATCTCATAACAAATCTGCAGCGCGGGTCACACGATGTTCTCTGGTGTCTGCTAACGACAAAGATTTTATTTATTTATTTATTTAATACTTCATGCACACATGGCACGTTCAGATGAAAGGATTTATTTTTTATTTTACCTATTAAATTGCTTTTCATTGTATGTAGATTCTATAAAAGATCTTTTGTTTAGTGTTGTGTTGAGTTGCGAGGCATTATTTTGTATGGTCTTCTCGCAGTTCAATCAGAGTGATTGGCTACTGCTTAACCGGCGATCCTATGAAGACTAAACTAGAGCCTCCAGCCAGGCACAAAAATATTGTTGCTACTCGCGACTGCACTTTTTATTGACAACAAACACCTAAGCTAAGTGCGTGCGTACGGAGCTATATAACATAACCGGCGGCAGCTACTTACGTTAAGTAGCTATTTGGTTGCGGCGTGAGTGGCCACATGAATGTAAAGTAATAACACACGAATAAGCAGTAAGTGCGGCATTACGTCTTGAAGCGGTAGCAGGCGCTATAAACAGCGAATATTGGCTGTTCACAGAATACACCGCGCCGCCACCGCCGCGCGCCGCCACCGCCGCGAGGCCGCGAGCGTTTGCTTACCGACGCTGAATGTTCCGCGCTCTGGCTTGTCTTCACACCGTAGATACATGTAGAAGGCCCACTTCACTAGGTGCTGCAAATTAGTTTAAGTGTTCGTGACATAAATAACCACGTTCCATAATAGTCTAATATATTATAAGTTCACCATGATATTTGCAGCTTGTGAATTCATATTAAAGAATAATGTTGCTGAGAGTACCAACCCCTGAGGAGCACCGGCATTAATATCCGATTGGTCCAACGAGCAGCCATCGATAACCACTCGAATGGACCGATCTCTCAGGAAGTCTGCAATCCAATCACACAGACCACCAGGCAGACCGAATGAATGAAGCTTACCAATAAGGTTAACGTGCCAAACCCTATCGAAATCCTTCGAGATGTCGAGGGACACGGCAAGCGCTTCCCCGTGTTTCTCGATGGCCTCACTCCATATGTAAATGGCAAACGCAAGATCCGCAGCAAACCGATTTCTGCGGAAGCCGTATTTGCAGTCGCTAAGGATATCATTCGTTTCTAGGTATGCCAGGAGCTTAGTGCACGCTCCATACTATTACAAAGTATGGACGTTACAGAAATGGGTATGTAGTTGGCCGGGTCAGCTCGACTGCTCTTCTTGGGCACGGGCTGTACCATAAACAAGGGCTGTACGGTGGCTTGCTTCCAAGCATTCGGCTCTTTTGCAGTATCATATGAAAGGTGGAATATGCGTGTCAAGATGGGACACAGTTCAGGCGCACAGGTTCTGAGAACTATTGCTGGTATGCCGTCAGGGCCGCTAGCCTTGTTCACGTCGAGGTTGCGCAGCACCCTACTGGATGCGAATGTCCGACATACTCATCTCGCATCCAACAGGAGAAGGAGGGGGCCGCGAATCACCAGGATTCAGACGCGAAGATTCCGCAAAAAGAAAGGCAAATAAATCTAACTAGATAACGCAAGTCCCTCCATCTGTATAATAAGCATGCCACTTATTCACACACATTTTAAAAACAAATTTAATTACCTTACAAAACATTTCCAATGCCTCGGCCAACTTTTTCTATAGGTACAGTCTTTACAGCTCAATATGGCATAATTAGGCAGTTTTAGGGTTCCGTACCCGAAGGGTAAAAACGGGACCCTATTACTACGAGTCCGCGGTCCGTCTGTCACCAGGCTGTATCTCATGAACCGTGATAGCTAGACAGTTGAAATTTTCACAGATGATGTATTTCTGTTGCCGCTATAACAAAAAATAGATATTTAAGTAGGGCTCCCATACAACAAACGTGATTATTTTGCCGTTTTTTTTGCGATGGTACGGAACCCTTCGCGAGCGCGAGTCCGACTCGCACTTTTCCGGTTTTTTTCTAGATTTCGGTGGATCGCCGGCGCCGGTAATGCTAAATGACAAGCTCAAAATACGATCATCGATCGTAATATTTTTTACTCCGTTTTTTGACACGTGAAGGATATACAATCGCGTCATCTAGTTAGATTTTATCTGTGGTTCCGACGCTAACAAAGAAAATTTGTTCAAATAAATGTCACTAGATGACGCGAAACGCATCGGTTTGTTATTAAATTGTGTGTTAAATTAACATTTTCTAGAATTGATCATTAAAAAAAAAATGCTCTTGTTTAATAAACTCTCCTAAGCGCAAAATTGTGCCATATTTTAATCCACATTTCAAAGATTATTTGAACGGATCATTTAAAATTGATTGCAATAGATTGCACGGTTTTAAATTTCTGAGGCATGCCACTGGATTTATTAAATTTGTATAACACAAAAAACGTGCTAAGAAATACTATATAAAACAAATCGACACTGTAATTAAAGAATGGAATATTCGCGTACCGTGTAAACCCTTTTACTCGCAAGTCGCTGCTATCACGATTGATTGATGTAGAATGGAACCGAACGTGATTGATGTACTTATAAAATTATTCAGTTTAGTCAGACGAAAAACGTTAGTTACGCCGGCACGATTTCTTTGTATGGGATGAGGCATCTGTATGCTAGTATTTTATTATCTGTGAAAAAGTGGTCGCCACCAAACTGCACTGAACAGTGACAAATGAAAGTTCCTCTCTCGGAGTTAGTTCCTGCATCACACAAACGTACACCTTCACTGAATTTTCGAAACATTGAGAAACAGTAAGCAAGCTTGTGTGATTAGCAAATTGCAATACGAATTCTCACGTATAATAATAATTTGAGCTGTTTAAACTTGCCTTCGTAGTTATTGGCACAGAAAAAATTGGAGGGTTCCTTTCCAGTATTCTATATAATCCTACAACCCCCTCTTATCTCAAAGAACGTTTCAAGTTCCTTCATGACACACATAATAGATATCTGAGGTCATCGGAAAACTTGAGACTAGAGATGCCGATGCATTCCACCAGCTTTTACGACAAATCTTTTACGGTTCAAGCGTTGCGGTGGTGGAATGCTTCGCCCGTGTCAATAAGCATGCTCAATCTCTACCCATTTTTAAAACAATGGTAAAGAATCACTACCTCTCTCTTTAATAGTTGTTTTTCTTAATATCTATGTTTTTGTTTCATACTTATTACTGTATATATTTGTCTATATAATATATAAATATGTATTTATTTTATATATCACCAAAGACTACCTACAGTACTGTCTTTCCTGACATTTTTTTAAATCCATCCAAAGGTTGTCTTGAAAAGATCACTTTTAGCGATAAGGCCGCCCATTGTGTCACCCAGTGTAATGTTTTCTTCGTCTATACTTTCTGTAACTTATATGGTGTACAGAATAAAGAGTATTCTATTCTATTCCTTTTGTTTAGATTTGCGGCGATGCTTATATGTTCAATCAGGAATAATAATACGTAAGGTTTAGCAAATTCTCTATAAACTCCTAATTTTTCTGCCTTTCAATTAATAATTTGTGAACTTTTCATCAGCCGCAACCGCAGGAAATGGCTAAAACATTTACATAATTTGACAATCTGCTTAAAAATACACTTTGCTGACTGTTCATAAGTTGGCATGATGTGTTGTATCTACGGCATCATCGGCATGTGTCTTCTGCGCCTGCCTATCGTGTGCGCACCGTGCGCGCACCGGGTCTGTGCGTCGCGTTGACAACAATGTGCTAAGCTGCGACACGGCTTTGTTCCAATCAGCTTGTGTCGGCACACTGGCGTGTAGCATCCGTCATAATGAGCTCATTACCTTCATTAGGCACCGCCCATTGCAGGGAATTATCAAACGAAAAAATATATGAAAGTAGGTTTCATATTATGCTTTCGTGATCGAGGTTGACCCTGTAATAGGTGCATAGAAGACTATACTACTATATACTTTTCAACCCGTAACCATTGACAGCATTGTACTTAGCAAGTCGCCTTTAGCCATCGAGCTCAGCTTAAATCTACATACTTCATGCAAATGTGACGTCGTTCTATGCAATCATCATGCTGAAAATGTAATCCATAAACTATAAATAAATCATTAGTTTTGGAGTTTCATGAAAACCTATCGAAAGTACTCCTAACCTTGATTCAATTAGGTATAAGTGATTGCGTTGAAAGAGATGAAATATGAAAGGTTTGTACCCGCGAGTGACGTCGCTATCCATCATTATGCTTAATGGCGTCTTTCGCCGAGGAAACCGACCACTTAACAGGGAATTAACTTTTTCCTAATGAAGAGGAATTTGTCAAAACTGCGGCGTGCGGAGAAACCGACGAACGGAGGGAGAGGGCGAACGTCCCCGAGGAAAATATTTTAATTTAAAGGATATGAGTTCGTGAATCAAGAGTACGTTACAGTTAACATACAAATAGAGGAAACCATATGTGAAACAAATAAGCAACATTTATTACTAACGTATTTAAAAAACTGCACAGAAAGCTATCTTTGACTACAGCAACTATCGAGAAGTAGGGACTTTTAAATAATAATAACAATAATAACTGTAACTGTTCCTCTTATAAAATGATACAAGTTGCTTCACAGGGCTCCCTGGCACCCTTGACCTTTTACTTTTACATCTACAAACTTCGATCAATAATAAGTTCTTTATTAGTGATTGAAGTCTACAAATATTAAATCTGAACGCTACGAGCCTTCGACACTCTTAGCTACGAACTCTGAAAGAAAGAAGGAAATATATTTATTTGTGACCCGCACAGGAGACCCGAGATAAGCAAAACACATACAACAAGTAAAATTTCAAAATTTATAAAACCCCCGGCACATTTTTTATTTCATGCTACATAATTTATCTAGTACTAACTGACCCTCGGGGCTTCGCTCCCGTCAACTGGATACCTATCTACCTAGCCTGCGAACCCCGCATACCCTGCCTACCCTGCCTACCCTAACTACCCCGACTACCCTGCCTACCCTGCCCCTACCCTGCTTACCCTGCCTACCCTGCCTAACCTGGCTACCCTGCCTACCTTGCCTACCCTGGATGCCCTGACTACCCTGGCTACCCTGCCTACCCTGGCTATCCTGCCTACCCTGGCTATCCTGCCTACCCAGCCTACCCAGTCTTCCCTGGCTACCATGGTATACCCTGGCTCCCCTGCCCCTACCCTGGCTACGCTGGCTACCCTGCCTACCCTGCCTAGCCTGCTACCCTGCCTACCCTGTTTACCCTGCCTAACCTGCCTACCCTACCTACCTACCAACTATAATTTTTATCTATCATCAATAGTTGTCTCAGCGCACGCCAAATAATGTATACAGGCAACATTTTGCTACCTTGGGTTACCTTATTGCAATTTTCATAAGGATCTTTTTTTTTTATTATTATATTATAGCCTATGAGACTCAGGAATAATGTAGCTTTCTACTGGTGAAAGAATTTTCAAAATCGCTTCAGTCGATCCAGAGATTACCCCTTACAACGTCACAAACCCACAGACACACAAACTTTACCTCTTTATAATATTAGTATAGATATAGTAGACACGCTTCGATCGGCAATCTATTAAATACGTAATTATGACACGATATCTTGCAAAAACACCCCGATTCAAACTGTAAAATGCATGAACTTTTGAACGGCTTAACCGATTTTATTTAAACATATCTAAGAACACTCTCGATTAAGTCACCTATTAAACAAAAAAAAAAAATCAAAATCGGTTCACGCGTTTGGACGCTATGATGCCACAGACAGACACACAGATACAAAGATACACAGACACACAGATACACAGCAACACACGTCAAACTTATAACACCCCTCTTTTTGTGTCGGGGGTTAAAAACACACACACACGACGCACTGCTAGGAAAACTTTAGCAAAATAACTCGTAGCAAGAGGCTACGAGTTATTTTGCTAAAGTTTTCCTAACCTATCAAATTACAAAGTGGTACGTACTGCGTTCTATCGCTAGGATAAGCACTGAAATCTCGTCGTACAGCTTATGATTAGTCTGTAAAGTAATTGAGGCCACTGAATATCCAGACATCGTTGCGTTTAGCCCTGTCTTCTACTTGTGTTCGCCGGCGAGGTCGGAGGTCCACGCCGACCTCTCCATGAATAACTGAAGACATTCTCCTCGAACGCTATTACGCGCCACGTTAAAAACTGCTTACGTATTTATGACGGTGACTGTTCTGTGAATAAGAAGCAGGAGCAAGGGCCACTGGCTGATTGCAAACACGAAAACGTTTTGGATTACCGGTTTTTATCGCGATGTCAAAACTAAATACTGTTTCTTATAACCAGAGGTGACTTTGTCCCCTATATAGAAGATCAGTACTGCACCCACTAATTAGATTAAGGAACTTAATACCTATCTAAACCTGAATGTCAAATTTTGAAAGAAATTTAAAATTTTTGGTATGTTTCGTAACAGTATCCCCTCACCTTTGACCTAAATTATTATGTTCATAAAGTATGTACGTAGTAACAAATATTCTCCAGTGAAATTTAAAAAATCATAAAGTCAAGCCATAAAACGTAGGCTATTAAATGTCAAAATGATTACTGTTAAATGTCATCATATTGGGTGCCATCCAAAGACCTTATACATATTTAAGTATAAGGTCTTTGGTGCCATCTGTGTCGTTCTCAACCAGAAGCAATAAAGAATGTTTAAAACATGCGGAACAATGTCCCCAAATAATTGACGGGTGACCAATGTCTGAAAGTATACCCGGGTTAGTCGATGTTGACAAAGTTTCAGACTTTGTCCACAAAGTCCAGATGTGACAGCAAAAAGGTGAATATTTAAATGTTTCAAGTAATTCTTTGGCATTTGCAAATCGCAACCAGATTTTTTAAGATTAAAGGATTACTGAAAGGAGCAGCAGTGACGGGAACACTAGAAATTTATAATTATCTACCTATCAAACATATTTATGCGGCAGTAGCAGGCGTAAGTACGTTTAGTTTACGATTTTCGTTTACCTATAGTGTATATGTTGGAATTATCCTACATATCACTATAGGTAAATGAAAATTAAGTAAGTAAACAGTTATAGCTCTATTGTATTGTTATGCTTTTTACCCGATTGCCGAAGGAGGATAATGTGTTTATCAGTCTATGTATGTATGTAAGTATGTATGTATGTATACTTGTTCCTATGTGGCGTTCTAGAGACCAAACGCGTTGGCGGATTTTGATGATTCTTTCGTCAATCGATTCGTCTTAATCCTGCGAGTGTCACTGGCTAGATAAAAATTGGAAAAGAAAAAAATGGCGGATTTTGGGCGCCATTTTGTGGGGGAAAAAATATTGTTTCCTCATATTATAAATATGAGGAAAAAAATATTATTATAATATCCTCCTACATTTTCATCAAAATAAAGGGTTTTAAGAGGTGATTTCAAAAATATATAACACTTATATGTTTAAATGTACCTCATTTAAAAAAAATAACTAAAAGTTGTAAATGAAAAAGTAAATAAAAAAAACCCGACTGCTTAAAAAGCGAACTAAAAGATGTAAACAAGAAGAAAATTATGCTGTGCAGTCGGAGGATACATATTCGCGAGCAGGCTGACCAAAACCAGATGTATCCTCCAACTACACAGCATGATTTTCTTCTTGTATTATTGCAGCTTTTTTATTGTAGCTTGAATTATTGAAAAACGTTCATATTAATGAATGTCAATGTTACAACAATAACACTGATGGATCCAAAATGGAATCAGGTACAGGGGCGGGAATATACGCAAAAGGTTACAAATGTAGCAAAAGCCTAGGGAAGATGGCAACTGTATTCCAAGCAGAAACTTATGCCATAATAACCTGTGCTCAAGAGAATATAGATAGAGGAACCAGAGGTAAATCCTTATATATTCCTAGTGACAGTCAGGCTGCAATCAAAGCCATGGCATCCTACAAAGTGGACTCCGGACTTATTCTGGATGCTGTCCAAACCTTAAACAGGCTTGGGAAGCACAACAGGGTAAGACTGATTTGGGTCCCTGGGCACAAAGGAATCCATGATAACGAAATGGCAGATGAACTGTCAAGAGAGGGCTTAGCAAATGATTTTGTGGGTCCAGAACCATGTGTAGGCATCTCGACGTGCCTCGTAAAAGCCGCATTTAAGGAGTTTGCAGATCACAGACAGCGAACTCATTGGCTATCTAGCACCGGTCTACAACACTCCAAGAAATTCCTAGGCTCTGCGTTCAAAGACCGGGAATGCATTTGGAACATGAGCAGGGGGCAAATCCGCTACCTGCTTGGGGCCTTTACTGGGTACTTTGGAACTAACGACATGCTCATGAACCGCAACACTCATGTGCAGGTTGTGTGGGGTACATACGGAACGCGCGATGCACTCGCTGGTAAGCGAATGAGTCTCTTAGGGGTTGGGTATTCAAGACCAGAAGACTATAGGCTCATATCTCCCAGTCTCGTTGTAGAACTCATGAAAAGAGTTTTCAACGAGATTGAGGAGGAGTAAGTTATCTAGGGGACCACAATAGATCCCAATGGGTTGAAGTGTCCGAGTTGTCTCTCGGCCCCTCCACAAGATAAGATAACGTTAGTGTAAAGATCCACTTGAATTGTCCACCGGGAGAATAGCCTTGACAATCTTCCTTTCAATCAAGTTATTATATTCGGTTTTCTTGTAATGCGTTATCGGGCCTCAGAATTTTAGAAGTAAGTGGCTCAGAGGTTAAAGAGAAGTACCAAAGAATATTTGAGTTCTATCTACCATCATCCATTCCGCTAAGTAAGTACGTCACCGTCGGTCAATTACCGAAGTTTGTTCGGTTCTCTTTCATACTTCGTTTGATGAACGGCCGAGTTCCGGTAACTTTGTGTTGTATTTGTAAATAAAAATTCGAAGGATCCGATTCAATAATTCAAGCTACAATAAAAAAGCTGCAATAATACAAGAAGAAAATCATGCTGTGTAGTTGGAGGATACATCTGGTTTTGGTCAGCCAGCTCGCGAATATGTATCCTCCGACTGCACAGCATAATTTTCTTCTAGCATGTCGTTAGTTCCAAAGTACCCAGTAAAGGCCCCAAGCAGGTAGCGGATTTGCCCCCTGCTCATGTTCCAAATGCATTCCCGGTCTTTGAACGCAGAGCCTAGGAATTTCTTGGAGTGTTGTAGACCGGTGCTAGATAGCCAATGAGTTCGCTGTCTGTGATCTGCAAACTCCTTAAATGCGGCTTTTACGAGGCACTTCGAGATGCCTACACATGGTTCTGGACCCACAAAATCATTTGCTAAGCCCTCTCTTGACAGTTCATCTGCCATTTCGTTACCATGGATTCCTTTGTGCCCAGGGACCCACATCAGTCTTACCCTGTTGTGCTTCCCAAGCCTGTTTAAGGTTTGGACAGCATCCAGAATAAGTCCGGAGTCCACTTTGTAGGATGCCATGGCTTTGATTGCAGCCTGACTGTCACTAGGAATATATAAGGATTTACCTCTGGTTCCTCTATCTATATTCTCTTGAGCACAGGTTATTATGGCATAAGTTTCTGCTTGGAATACAGTTGCCATCTTCCCTAGGCTTTTGCTACATTTGTAACCTTTTGCGTATATTCCCGCCCCTGTACCTGATTCCATTTTGGATCCATCAGTGTACCACACCAGACTATCTTGTTCTGGTGGATCGATTCCCTTCGTCCAGTCCTCTATTATAGGGATTTGGACCTTGAAAGACCTTTCAAACACAAACATAGTTTGCATTTTATCGGATAACATGCTTGTTACCCGATCCAGGCCTTCATTCCCGTTCAACTTTGTATGGTTGGTCCTTGGCTTAGAGACATCCCATAGTCCAGCTACAGCAAGTCGATGTAATGTCTTCCTTGCCTCGAATTCAACCATCATATGCAGAGGAGGGATATTGAGGTATCTCTCAATCGCTGCCGTAGGTGTTGTCCTGAAAGCACCCGTGATGCCTAGACACACTGTTCTTTGAAATCTGGTGAGTGGCGCTTTGCACGAGGCAAGCTTTGTTCTTGGCCACCACACTATGCTGCCGTATGTGATAAAAGAATGTCCGGTACAGCCATCGTATCACTTTGGGCTTTAACCCCCAAGGTTTACCGTAGGTGGAACGACACATGCCGAACAGTCGTAGGGCTTTCGTCGTAATATTTACCACATGAGTTTTCCACCTGAGTTCTCTATCAAGCGTTACACCCAGATATTTAACTTCGATGGACCAGGGCAGCTTTATTCCATTGAGGGAGAGCTCTCCTAGGTTTCCTAGTTGTCTCTTCCTCGTGAATGGAACAATGACTGCTTTACTTGGGTTGATAGAGACGTGGTTCTTTGTACACCATTCCTCTGTCATCCTCAATGCCTGTTGTAATAATCCAGAGACTATGTTCGGGAATTTACCATTAACCATTATAGCTATGTCATCTGCATAGCCTACTGTGTAGAATGGTCCGGTATTGAGTTTGGTAAGTAGCGAGTCTACTACCAAGCACCACAATAATGGTGACAGCACTCCACCCTGCGGACCACCTCTAGTTGTTTTTGCACTAAGTTTGTCTCCCATCAGTTCCGATCTGACTATTCTGCTTCTCAGCATATGGTCAATCCAGTTGCACGTGGTATCGTTGATGCCATGTTCCTTTGCAGCGATGCGTATGGACTCAAATGTTGTCTTGTCGAAGACTCCCTCTATGTCGAGGAGAGCCCCGACACAGATCTCTTTTCTCTCTAGCGCAGCCTCGGCTCGACTTGCAACATATTGCAATGCCGTTTCTGTAGACTTGCCAGGGCTGTAGCTTATGTAGAGGGAATACTTTAAGTGGTCCCTCTCTTAGGTACCTGTCTACCAGTTTCTCCAGAGCTTTTAAGAGAAAGGATGATAGACTAATTGGCCTATAAGCTTTAGCTTCTTCGTAAGCCGGTCTACCCACCTTTGGTATAAAGGTGACTTTGACCTCCCTCCATGCCTTGGGTACGTACCCAAAGGCTATGCAGGCTCTGTAGAGCTTACTCAAATGAGGTATCAAAACAGATGCCCCCTCTTGCAATAGTATTGGGTAGTTGCCATCCGGACCAGGGGATTTGAGAGGCTGTAAGCCCGCTATGGCAAGCTTCAGTTTATTTTCATCTACCACTTTCTTTGCCGTGAGCCCGTTATTTTTGGACGTGTGCCTTGTGCGCATCGCTGTCGCGCAGTATACATTTCGGGAAGTGAGTTCTAAACATCACGCCCAGAGTGTCCTGTCCAGTTTCCGTTAGATACCCATTCCCATCCTTTACAGATGATAGTGGGTTTGTCTTAGTCATGGACATTGCTTTGCACAACCTCATACCATTTGGTAGAGCTTCGATGGAGGTGCAATACTGTCGCCAATTAGTTCTTTTGGCCTTGCGTACCGCCGTCTTATACCTCGTCAGCATGCTATGATAGCCAGAAAAATCTTTCCTGGCTTTTGCATCATTAAAGGCCTGTCGTGTTACCTGGCGTATTTTAGCTAGTTCAGGATTCCACCATGGTACCTTTTTGCAAAAGGCCTTTTTCTCTGGGCAGTTATCTTCCCATGCACCGATGGTGTCCTCCTTGATTCTATCCGCTTCAAATTCTATATCTAGTATGGAATTAAGCTTACCTGTACGAGTCCCAATGTGTATGCCTTGGGTTTCTCCTTCGTCTAGTTTCGGCTTCTCTCGCCATCCTAAACCTAAAGCATATATAATGATGGTCAGACAGAGAGATTTTGTCCGATACATGCCAATTTTCAATGCAAGCGCTGGCCCTGTTTGAAGCCAGTGTCAGGTCAATAACTTCAGTTCTCGCAGAGGTCTTGAAAGTAGGTTTATTGCCTGCGTTAAGGATTTGTAAAGAAGAGCTTACCACAAAGTCCAACAAATCTTCCCCTCGTTTATTGACATCCGAGGTGCCCTAAACAACGTGGTGTGCATTCGCATCGCAGCCAAGTATCAGGTTGAGGTTTTCTTGGTTGTCGTAGTCAACCAGTCTTCTCATTAGTGGTGTTACTGGTTCGTTTCGTTCATATGGGAGGTAGGCAGAGGCAAGGATAATTTTCCTTTTTTCTGTGCCCGTCCCCACTTGGATCAAAGTTGTTGTAAGATCCCTGTAACAGAAAGTACGTAAGGGCATTGCCTATACACCGCCCCTGATATAGATGCAAGTCCTCGCGTCATTAGTTGGACAGTCATAGAGCACCATGCCTCCTGTCCCACCTAAGCCTTTTATAGTCCCCTTATACAGATAAGGTTCCTGTATCAAGACAACGTCGTATGTATTTGATGGATTTTTGGGCGCAAGAAAAACACTATTAAAAGGATTATACTCGATTTATTTTCCAAGAGCGCAGACAGATACGTACATACATACGGGTGGTTATAAGCAGAGAGGTCGACACCAAACTTCAAACTCAAAATGACATTTCACTTGACATTGACAGATTGACGCATAGGTGACATATTGCATTAGTTTACAAAGAACATTCCAATACTAGGCCTTAAGCTAATACAATATAAAATAATAAATACTAGGCCTTAAAACAAAGTATAACACTATCTGAAAATGCACATAATATACGTAGGTATGATCAATACATAATGTTAACATTTTATTAGTTGAGACACAAACCTCAAGTGTTTTTCAGCAGTTAAAGGCTTTGTCAAAACATCAGCCAACATTTCTTCAGTACAAAGATATTTTAAATCAACCTGTTTCATTGTTAACAAATCTTTTACAAAGTGATGTCTTATATCAATATGCTTTGACCTCGCATGAAATACAGAATTAATACAAAGCTTATGTGCTGACTGATTGTCATTTAACAATAAAACCTTACATACAATGCCAGTACATTCTGAAATAAATGTTTTCAAAAACATAGCTTCTTTACACGAATCTGAAATTGCCATGTACTCAGCCTCCGTACTTGAGAGTGCCACTGTACGTTGCTTACGGCTTTCCCATGAAACCAAAGACTTTCCAATACGAAATATGTAACCAGTATATGATCGACGATCGACCAGATTGGCTCCCCAGTCTGCATCAGTAAAACCCACAATATTCATTTCCCCTTTCTGAAAATTAAGACAATAGTCTACTGTTCCTTTTAAATACCTCAAAACCCTTTTTGCTGCTTTGCAGTGACTTTCACCGTAACAGTTGTTGAACTGGCTAAGGTAGCTGACACTGTGAGAGATATCAGGCCTGGAACATACAGATAAATACATTAAGTAACCAATAAGGCTTCTATAATCAAAGTTACATTTTGAACTATTCTCCTTCAGTAACTTTATTCCAACCTCCATAGGAGTTTTCATTGGTTTGCAATCTGACATATTGAATTTTTCTAAAATTTTCTTTATGTAGCTTGACTGATCCAAGGTGAAGCTTCCATCTCCTTTTCTTTCTATTTTCATACCTAGAATATGATGAGCTTCACCCAAATCTTTCATCTCAAATTCATCCATCAGTCTCTTCCTTATAATGTTCCTTTGTTGTGACGTTTTTAATGTAAATAACATTATATCATCGACATACAGGGCAATAATCAAGATTTCACCATCATAATTATACACATAAACACATGGTTCAGAAGATACCCTTTTAAATTTCAATTTTTGGGTTAAAACATCATTAATTTTCTTATACCATTGTTTCGCCGACTGTTTTAAACCATAAATTGCTTTGTTTAGTTTATAAACTTTCTTTTCACTTCCTTTCACTACATAACCTACTGGTTGTTCCATGTAGACAGACTCTTCCAGATCACCATTGAGAAATGCAGTCTTCACATCAAGATGCTCAACCATCATGTCATACTGAGCAGCCAGGGCCAATAGTATTCTAATTGTTGAATACCTTACAACTGGAGAAAATGTTTCGTGGTAATCTACTCCATACTTCTGTGTGTATCCTTTTGCCACCAGACGAGCCTTATACTTGAGTAATTCTCCATTCAATCCTCTCTTTTTGCTAAAGACCCACTTACATTTTACTGGCTTATGCCCCACAGGTAAGTCAATTAGAGTCCAGCATTTATTTTTAATGAAAGAGTTATACTCATCTGCTAGTGCTTCACTCCAGTGTTTAGCCTCACTGCCACTCATTGCCTCCTCCAGTGTAGTCGGCAGCTCCTCTACCATTATCTCTGTCAGTCCAGCATACTCCGCTTCATGAGCATCCTGATACGATGACTGCTCACTGTCCTCAGAGTCATGGCTCGACCTCCCTGGAATGTAAGTTACATCGGACGAAAAACTATCTGCGCTCTCAGAATCCTCCTCCACATCCAAACTGAACATAGTCTGTCTGCGAGGATTCCTTGTGACATCAGAAGGTAAATCATCATCTATAGAGATATTTACTTGTGGAGACAGTTCACCCTGATTAGTTTGAGTAGGCTTTGATAATGCTTTTGGTGATAACTGTACATTAGCTGTTTGTACAGTACTGTCTTCACTCAATAACCCAGATGTATCAAATACTATAACATCTGTATTTTTATTTTCATCATGTGTCACAATTTTACTACTTGAAAACATATGTTCCATGAAAATGACATGCCGTGCCTTATGGATCTTCCTAGGATAGGAAGGATCTATTAGTCTGTAGCCTTTACTTTCTTCACAGTATCCTACAAAGATAAATCTCCTACTTCTGGAATCCAGCTTCCTGGCACTTTCATCAACTGCATATGCTATGCATCCAAAAATACGTAAGTGTGCAACATTCACCTTTTTAGATGTCCATTTTTCTTCAGGTGTTGTACCCATGACTGCCTTGGTGGGGGAACGGTTTTTCAGGTAAACCGCTGTGTTAGCGGCTTCAGCCCAATACTGCTTGCCCAGTCCAGCATCATGCAGCATACTACGGGTTTTATCCATAATTGTCCGGTTAGCCCTTTCCGCAACACCATTCTGTTCACTGCAGTGTGGGACTGTAGTTTCATGCCTAATCCCACAGCTTCTCAAGTATGCCTGTAAATTCAAATTAATGTATTCACCACCATTGTCACTTCTTAAAACCTTTATTTTCTTGTCAGTAAAATTTTCAACTAGTGCTTTGAATATTTTAAATTTTTCAAACACTTCATCCTTTTTCTTTATAAAATAAATAAATGTTTTTCTACTGAAGTCATCAATGAATATTACAAAATAACGTGATCCACTGTATGATGGCACCTGCATAGGGCCACACACATCAGTATGCACCAACCCTAAAATTTCAGTAGACCTACTGTAACTTTTCATAGGAAATGGCAGTCTAGTTTGCTTTCCTTCTATGCAAGCTATACAAGGGGTAAACAAAGAATTTTTAAAATTCATACCTGTGGCTAATCCATTCTTCATAGCGTTCATGCTCCTCGAGTTAAGGTGACCTAACCTCTTATGCCAAATTTCATGTGAAACAGAACCCCCGGTAGACACTAAAGCAGTCATGTCTTCACAGTGCACTGGCAGCTCCTCAGGTTGAACCTGCTCACAGACTGAGTTCATGGCACTCTCAGATCTTACCTTACAGCTCTCATAATTTACAGTATCTAGTTGATAAACACCGCTATAGCATGTACCAGTAGCTATGACATAATTACCATCCAGAATTTTGCATCCTTGTTTATTAAAAATAACACTATAACCTTTCCTATTCAACTCACTTACTGATAATAAATTTGCAGAAAGTTTAGGAATATAGTACACATTACTTATTGTCTTTAAACCCATTTTTAATTGTACTTTTACACTACCGAGTCCTTCAGTCCTGACCTTCTCACCATTTGCCACGTTAACTTCAAGCGATTTAGTACACTGGAAATCCTGCATGATCTCCTTGTTGTTCGTCATGTGGTTGGTCGCCCCGCTGTCCACATACCAGATGTCACTCTGCAGTTTTACTGATAATGCAGTCAACAATGACTTCTCTGTCTTGGGAGTCCACTTCGGTTTACTTTCTGCTTTCTTTGGGCAATCTTTCTTAATATGCCCAGTTTTCTTGCAGCGAAAACACTTTGGAGATTTCTTTGCCGCCAACGCATTGAGCTCCGGATGATCATCACGCTTACCATTGCGTCGCTGCTGCTCTTGTAAAAGCTTAGACTTAACCATATCACTTGTCAGCTTTGTATTTGCATTCTCCAAAGCCATGATAAGGGGGTCAACGTCCGAGGTCAAACCGCTTAGCATGATTACAGCTAAAAACTCATCATCAAACGCATTCCCAATGTCTGTAAGCTGCTGCCCAAGCTCTGTTATTTTGGTCAGGTAGCTCTGCATGCTCTCCGCTTCATTCAGCCTTACTCCAAACAGCGCTCTTAACAATCCGAGTCGCCTGCACAAACCTTTATCTTCGTAAGCGCGTTGCAAGCTAATCCATGCTTCATATGCCGTCTTCGCATTACGAATGTGTGGCAACGCAGACGGACCGACCGATAAGCATATTTTTGCCAACGCCTTTTGATTTTTCTTTGGGTCTTCGTTCCCTTTTTCTGTTTCTATGCAATCGTATAGGTCTTCGTGCATAAGGACGTTCTTCAGCATGAACTTCCATTGGTTGTAATCTTCGATGCCTCGAAGCTTCTCTATTTGCAGTCCCGCAGAAGTCATGGCCATTGTGCCAATCAACGTGGTCATGGCATGAAAAAAAATGACCCACGATGATTTCTTGTTTTTTCTCGCGAAATAACAAAAAATAATTACGTTGCAGGGTGCAGCAAACACCCTGGGCCCATAACCTGATGGATTTTTGGGCGCAAGAAAAACACTATTAAAAGGATTATACTCGATTTATTTTCCAAGAGCGCAGACAGATACGTACATACATACGGGTGGTTATAAGCAGAGAGGTCGACACCAAACTTCAAACTCAAAATGACATTTCACTTGACATTGACAGATTGACGCATAGGTGACATATTGCATTAGTTTACAAAGAACATTCCAATAGTATTAAGCTTCAGTTTCCGAGGCAGAAGGGCAGTAGCGGCTCTGCAATGATGCAAATTGATTTGTACACACCTTAGTCCCTCCATCTTGGATATCTTGATGGGTTTGTGCTGTTGCTGGAGTGCCTCAGTTTTGAGGCTCCCCCTCCATCGCTTCCTCCTCGAGAGCAGATGGCGACTCAATCCCCAGGGTATCGAGGCCCTCAAGGATGTCATCCTCGAGGTCCACCTCTGACGCCCCGGTCTGGATCTCTGCCTCCTGCGCTACGTCGTGCGCCGAGACCTCGTCGATGGCCTTCCCACACAGCGGTGGACCATCTTCGGAGGGGGGCCCTCCGCAGATGGTCCACTCCTGCTTCCGCAGTGGGTGCCTCTCCCTTGTCTTCTTCCAGGAGCTTGAACGAGAACCGTTCAATTCCTCCTGGAAAAGAGTAGCCCGCGGCCTTGATGACCCCAACGGACACCCCGTCCATGAGGACGATACGACTGATGCCGGTCTGCTCAGTGAGAGTAGTCACGACCTTCCAGTCATTCGTCCTCATGGCAGGGTTAAGCCGCTGGAGCAGCCGAATGGCCCGGGCAGAGTCTTGCAACGCCAAGTTGCGACTCTTCCATGCCATTTTGACTGGCTTTGGAAGGTCCTTGGCGTCAACGACCTTGAGTTTCAAGGAGCCAAGTTCTACATTGTGGATGGCACCCCGAAACCAGCTAGCTGCATCAGAATTGTCGCAGGATACATGAACAGCACCCGCGACAACTCCGGGAACAACCGTGAGAACAGGCAGAGGATCCGGCACCACTTTCAGTTTCTCAATTATGAGCTCCTGGATTGGCACCAAGTCCTCTGCCTTCAAGTACTCCTCCGGGTACCTGACTGTGACGACAGCGAGTTTCACAGCCGCCACCGCATCCCTAAAGGATCCGGTTGAGGATGATTACCCTTGGGTCTTCATCCTCTTGGCCGCCATTTCGCCGCTGTCGCCGCTGAGAACAGCACGCGGTCTCTTTGATGGGCCCTCCGTAGGAGTCCCCTCTAGAGCCGCCTGCTGTCTCAGCTTTTGGCGCTTTTTCCTACGCGCCCTAGATCGTCCAACCGGAAGCCAGCCTGGTTCATGCCGGCCGCCGGGAGACGACGGCATTCATTACAACGCTTAGCTGTCTAATGTTATGTGAGATGTCATAAAATTATTTTTATGACGTCTCACACTGAGATATCCGGCACGATAATTAAAAGATAACATCAAATCGTTAATGATAATAGAATGAACAAAATGTTAGCGTGAGAGCTTTCAGGCAGACCCGCCTGTGGCCTGAAAGCTTATAAATGTTGCACATTTTAATAGAAAAACAGTTTGTAATAATAGAAGACACTAGTTCCTCCAAACATAAATATCGAATGTCTTTGTTATCACAGTGATCAGTTTAAAAACTAGGAACTCCATCAGTTCGTCACCAGAGGATGATATGTAACAGACACATGGCTAATTAAACCGAGGTTCCGTACTGAAATGAAAGTGAGCTGTGGTTGTAAATAGTGAGCAAACGTGCGTAGGTTTAGTGACGCGAGACGTGCCGCGCTGCTCTGCGCTGCGGATTCATTACCGCACCGCAGTCGCGAGACATGCGGTACTTACTACGTCTCAGTTGCCAAATACTTAAAGAAACACACAAACATTTAAAGTGACATATTGGTGTTGTGAGAGAAAGTCCCTTTATTGACTTATATCATGAAGGCTAATTTTAATCAAGCTTCCTGAAATGACAACCTGTGTAAATCCTGCATAGTGCATAACTTGACCTTAACCTAGGATTATTAACCGTTGATGTTCTGTTAAACGTAAACCAACCAATCAACTCTCGGGATGAATACCGAATAAATGAATATCATCAATCTTTATGTTTGTTTCTGCCAGTTTCTACATAGTTATTGCAAAAGTTATTTCAGTCCAATAAGAACTACTTGAGTGCTTATTTAAATAAAATCATGGAAACAAGACATACCACAAGTAATACCACGTAAATCTGTTATAATATTAAGGCTTTCTCTGTTGTGAAGCAAGCAGTATATCAGGCTGTAAGCATTCCTCGCCCCGTGGGGCTAGCATTAATAGTGTAATTTGATAAGGCATTCAGTCTCATTATCATTGATAGGTAAACATAATCTAATTGAAAGCTATAACTTCGTTATAAGCTCGTGAATGTTCATAATGTCCTGTGGTGTATGGGTACTATGTGTATCTACAACGTTATAATAATATGTTCAGTTTTAAGAGATGCCCGTATCAGTATTCAATTACTGGAGCACAGTGGCGTCTCGATTGTCCGTCGATATAATTGTTCAATCAATTTTATTACTTTTTACAGAAAGTTCGATACCACCACATATAGTACCGTGCATGGTAGTTGGGACTAATTGAACAATGACTGTACTTCAAAGGCTAAGATGACTAAACATTCAGTTTAGTAGTCGAATTTGAGATGACCGTTAATTCGTGGATTTAGACGTGGCTTCTAAACGTGATGTTTGCCTACGATAGCGTACGTAAAATAGATAGGCAAGATACGGATGTCTTAAATGTCAACGAAAGTCTGATTGTTCTCTAAAAATGGTTCGCAGCTAATAATCTTTTACTGAATGCGAAAAAAACAAAATGTCTAAAGTTCTCTTTACCAAATGTACCACAACATGACCTAAACCTAAATCTTGACGGCAAAAATCTTGAAGTTATAACGGAAACTGTATTCTTAGGGATTACTATCGATTCAAAATTGCAGTGGGGCGCACATTAGAACTCTTTCAGGTAGGTTAAGTTCGGCTGCATATGCAGTAAAAAAATAAGACAGCTAACCGATGTAGCTACAGCTAGGTTAGTATACTATGCTTATTTCCACAGTATTATGTCTTATGGCATTCTGCTGTGGGGATCAGCAGCAGACGTTGACTCAATTTTCATCCTACAAAAGAGGGCAATCCGCGCAATCTATAAAATGGGTCCCCGCGAGTCCCTCAGAGAAAAATTTAAAGAGATCGATATACTGACTCTACCTTCACTTTATATTTTGGAATGTATTTTGTATGTCCGTAAAAATCGGGGGCTTTTCAAAATTAGAAGCGACTTCCATAATTTAAATACTCGCAGTAAGCACGAAATTGTAATACCCAAATTCAGATTAACGAAAACTAGCAAGTCTTTTCTTATTGTTAAGGATCGCCTTAACTCCGTCAATAAAACACGAAGAAAATTGTTACGGAGGCAAATGGCGGCGAGGAAACTATTTGGGAGCTGACCTTCTTTATGTACATAGACTTCTTTACTCAATAATAGCTGTAAACTGACTGACACACAGCGCAAACGGTGCCACCTCTTTTATACTAAATCGAAAATGCTGGCCAGTGGACCATTTCCTCACCCCCGATTATGTTTATTTACTATAAAATCTTATACAAATGCCTTGAGCTGGCGAGTCTCTAAAAATATTGTAGCTTATTAAATTATATTTACAATGACATATCGATCATCCCTCTACGACGCTCCATCACGGAATGGCGCGCGGTCAAAGGTGACGGGCATATTTATATGACACCGCTCCTCGACTCACTACTATAAAAACAAATGGTACCATCGGAAAACCTTATTCTTATTTTATGCGTCGTAGAGGTAAGATCTCACAATATAAATATTATAATTAGAAAATATAGACTCGATTACATCTTAATACAGTTAAGGAATGGCTCTAAGTATGTAAACAAAGGCAATATAAATAAAAGAAGTTTGTCTCCATACATTTACTCAAAAATCCTACTTAATTCTGATTGGCTCGGTGTCAGGTCGCCTTATCCACTACTTGCGTCCAGTGATTTTAAGGTGTCGTGCACATACTCCCGCCGTCGCCACGCTGCGACTCCGTTGGTAGCACGACGATCTTCCGGGTCGGACGACGCAATACATGGCCGCTGCTGATCGTGACGTCCACCACTCGTATTTCTCCGTCAGCGCCTGGATACAGCTGGCTTACTCTTCCTCGTGGCCAGATATTGCGGTGGAGGTTGCCGTCACAGATGATAACGAGGTCACCGACCTTTGGCTGGGTTCCGGTGTTTGTAGGCTCCCGCCGGTATTGGAGTAAGGGCAAGTACTCTTTCACCCATTTCCTCCAGAAGATGTCCGTCAGAATCTGTGCTCTCTTCCATTGCTGTCGGGCTGTCAGATCTTTCTCTTCAAAATGACCTGGTACTGGTACATGAGGATTCGGCCCGATGAGGATATGGTTGGGCGTCAGAGCCTCGGGTTCTGCTGGGTCCACTGGAACATGGGTGAGTGGACGCGAATTTACTGTGTTTTCTACTTCTATTAGCAGCGTCACCAGTGTTTCATCGCTTGGATATTTTTCGTTCAGGGTGATCTTCAGCGCTTCTTTAACGGACCTGACCATTCTTTCCCAGCTTCCTCCCATGAATGGTGCTGATGTAGGAATGTACTTCCATTTAATGTGGCAACATGTAGCTTCGTGTTCCAAAGCTTCTTGTGCTGCTTTGCCGAGCTCCTTGTCTGCTGCTTTGAAGCACGTAGCGTTGTCGCTCCACAATTCCTTCGGACAGCCTCTTCTGGCCATAAATCTTCTTAGGGCTGATATAGCAGAATCAGCACTCAACGAGTGTGCGACTTCGATGTGAATCGCTCTTGAAGTCATGCAGGTAAAGAGAGCTCCATATCTCTTCTCGTGATGGCGCGCTACTGTCACTTCTATTGGGCCGAAGTAGTCAAGTCCCGTGAAGCTAAAGGGACGTGCGTGATGTGCGAGGCGCGCTGGTGGCAAGTCTCCTGTAAGTGGACTTGCAGGTTTCGCTTTTCTGATTCGGCATGGTAGACAGCTCTTCACAATACATCTTACTGCTGGACGTATCTTGGAGATCCACAGCCGTTGTCTTAGCTCGTTTACGACCATTTCCACCCCGCCATGATGAAGTCTCTCGTGGACGTGAACCATGTACAACTTGGTGTACTCTTCTTTTCCGTCCAATATGGGAGGATTGGACGTGTCTTCCCCTATTTCTTGCGCTGCGGTCACTCTTCCTTTTAAGCGTACTGTGCCTTCAGTGTCGAGGTATACGCTGAGATGACTGAGACGATCGTTGATGCTGGGTGTGCCTCCCTTCTTGATTCGTTGTATTTCGGCTTTGAAGCTCTTCTTCTGGCTGGCTTGAATCCACATTTGTTCTGCTTTAACTATAAGTGAAGTGGGCAGTCCTAGGTAGCGAAGAGCGTCGTGAGGCATATCTTTTCTGATTGGCGCGGCTGCTGTCTTCTTCTTAGTCTGCCAATCGGAATCTTTTTCTATATTCTTCTTTGTCCGTTTCCTGGTGGCTGCGACTGTGTTCCGGCTTGGCTTGCACAAATCGATAAAGTGCAAGACTCTTGCAGTAGCTCTGATGAGCCTTAGCCATTTTGAGAATCTCTCAATCTTCGGGAGGTGACTCTGGTTGATGCTGTCTTCTTGTTGACAAATGTTGCATTTTTCTCTTTCTTCTCCGGTGTCGTATCTGGTGACGCTTTCTTCTTTTGGCCACTCTGACTCTGGCAGCTTCAGGAATGAGGGCCCTTGGAACCATCTGTGTGTTGAGTTGAAGTTCTCTGGTGTTCCTCGGGTAGCATCGTCGGCTACGTTTTCTTTTGATGGAAGCCACCTCCACTCGTTCTTCTTTGTAGTATCTTCAATCTCTGCCAGACGATGTGCCACAAAAGACTTATATACTCGTGGCTCTGATCGTATCCAGATTAGAGCTGTGCGTGAATCACTCCAATATGTTTTGCTTTCGACTTCGTAGTCATGCTCTTCGACTAAAGTCTGTGCGAGGCGTGCACCCAGTAGAGCTGATTGAAGTTCGAGTCTAGGCATGGAGACAGGCTTCAGTGGCGTGACGCGACTCTTGGCAGCTGCCAGTGCTATGCGTACACTGCCATCCATGCGCTCCGTTCTCCAGTAAACGGCAGCTGCGTAGGCCTCTTCGCTAGCGTCGACGAAAATGTGTAGCTGACGTGGTGTGTTCGGTTCGTAGTCATAGCACCTCGGTATTTTGAGTTGCTTGATGGTGCCGAGTGACGTCATCCACGTCTTCCATCTTTCTTCTAAGTCTGTTGGGAGCGCATCATCCCAGTCTGTCTTGTAGCGCCAAGTATCTTGAAAAATCCTCTTGGCTGGAGTTGTGGCCGGTGAAATTAGTCCCAGTGGGTCGAATAATGCCATGATGATACTGAGAGCTTCTCTTTTTGTTGGTAAGCGTTTGTTTTCTTTTACTTCCGGCGGTATTTTCATAGTGCCCGTGTTAAATCCGATGCAGTCTTCTTTGACATACCAGAGTAGCCCGAGTATTTTCTCTGAGTCTTTGCCCCCCAGGTTAACGGTTGTTAAGTTATTTTCTTCTTCGAATGGACCAAACTCTTCTATTGTTCTCTTATCGTTTGATGTCCACCCATTTAAAACGAAGCCTGCCTTTTTGTGAACGAAGTCTACTGCCTTTGTTATCTCTTGTGCTTTTTCTATTGTTGAAAAGCTTTGTAGATAATTGTCCATGTAGTGGTTTTTTTGAATTGCTGTGGCAGCTTCGGGATATACTTCTGCGAATTCTCTCGCATTCTTATTCTTGATAAAGAGTGCTGTGCACGGTGAAGATGTCGCTCCGAAAATGACTGACGTCATTCTGTACTCTTCAGGTTTGTCCTCCCGCCGATTGCCTCTCCATAAAAAACGCAGCGCGTCTCTATCTTCTTTTCTGATCTTGACTTGCATGAACATCTCCTTGATATCCCCGCTGACAGCATATGCGTATTGTCGGAACCTCATGATGACCCCAGGCAGCGACTGTAGCAAGTCTGGACCCGAGTATAGCATGTCGTTCAGGCATACGCCGGCGGCCTTGGCTGATGCATCATGGACCAATCGTGGCGGCTTATGAGGCTTCGCTGGATTGATAACTGGAAAGTGTGGCAGGTACCAGGTTCTTCCCTCTGGAGCTGGTGTGGCAGCTGTTTCTGCGTACCCCGACTGGAACAAGTTCTCCATTCTTCCTTCATACTTTGATTTGAGGTCTTTGTCTCTATCCAGTCTCTTTTCTAGGGAATGCAGGCGTCGTTCAGCTTCTTTGTAGTTGTTTGGAATCTGATAGATTTTCTCCTTCCATGGTAGACCGGTTTCAAATCTTCCTTCGGGCAGACGCTTGCTTGTCTCTTCTAGGATTTGAAGGGCTCGTTGCTCGGGATCTTCTCTTGGTCTTCGCGGCTCGATGCATAGTGACTCAAGTTTGAAATGATTCTTGACCAGCTCTTCAATAGTTAGTTCTTCATCTTTTTGCTGGAGTTTCCCGCAAAAGTTTATCTTGGCTGTGAGTGAACTATGACAGCCATGAAGAACCCAGCCGAGTTGAGTGTAGGAAGCGACTGGTTGGTTGCGACGACCGGTGCGGAGCTTTCTTGAGACGATGAGATGCCACTTGTCTTGCCCGATTAAGATCTTCGGTGAAGCGTACTGATATATAATCTGATCCTTGATGTTGATCAGATGTTCGCAATCTTCTAAGTGCCGATCGTATATTGCTTCAGGTGTGAAGCTCAGTCGATCGACAGTCCGCGCGGCTTCTATGTTGTATTCTTCCTCCGCATGTTTTCCCTTTATACTGAGGTTGACGAGCTTGCTGTTTTCATGTTTCATCTCGTTGCTGATTCCTTGAATCCACATTGTGTTTTCAGGTCCGTCTGCTCCGATGACTTCAGCTATTGAAGCATCCAGCAGGGTGACTGTACTTCCTTCATCTAGTAGTGCATATGTTTCAATGCTGGTGAGCGGCCCCCTTAATGTGACGGGCGCTATCTTTAGGTATGCACGTGGACGGTCACCTGGTTTCGTTGCTGATGTGACTTCTATTGCAGGTGTTGTCCTCTCTTTCTTCTCTGAGTCATCCATGCTGATCTGTTCCTTGTCGTGATGCAGAAGCTTATGATGTCTCATGGTACACCCATGTCGTCCACACGGTGTTGCCTTGCATTGAAGTCGTCGGTGTTTGCTTCGAAGGCAGCGATAGCATATGTTATTCTTCTTAGCTACTTCCCATCTTGTATTTGTGTCGAGGGCGGAGAATTGCTTGCAGTCTGTTAGCTTATGGTCTTGCTTGCACTGAGGACATTGATCTTCTGACATTGTTCTCTTTCCAGTGGTGAATGTGCGTTCCACTTTCCTGTTTCTTCTTTCTTTTCCCCAATGTTCGTCGCTAGCCAATTCAGGTAAGGCATAGGCGCCACATTTGTCGGCTTCTTCATTCAGGAATGTAGATATCTTCTTTAATTCTGGGCAGTCTTCTTTCTTAATGAATGCGTAGTCGTACCACTTGTTCTTCAAAATAGGAGTGAGTTTCTCAGTGATTATTCTTGCCATCTCAGGATTGTGTAAGTATTGTGTTCTCTTCAATGCTTCCACTGTGCCCACTATGTTTGCTATTCTCCCAGCGAAGATGCACAAGTCACGTGGATTGTCAGTGACTCGACTCAATGACTTCAGCTTCTCCATTTCGACGTGAATTAGTGCTTCAGGTCTTCCAAATCTTCTTTCAAGTGCTTCTATAACGACTCCTGGATCTGGTTGGCTTAGTAGTAGACAACCAACAGCTTCCTTTGCAGTACCACGCAGGCTTCGACGTATGCGTGCTGTGTTTTCATTTGACGTGAAGTACTTGTATGTTTCTTCATGCTGCCTTGAAACTTAGCCAGTCTGCGCTGCTTCCATTGAATAGTGGCAGCTCTTGAATATACCTCGGTGGTTCCCTCGTGCTCCTCATCGCTTGGGAAAACGCGGCTGCTATGGTTGGTACATCTATCATTGACTGGTTCAATTTCGATGTGTCTTCTTGCATCTTCTTAATTTCAACTGGTACTTCTTTATTTTTCTTGGCCTCGACCTGATGTGTTTCTATGTTTGCTGGCTGCGGGCAGCCCGTCTGCGCTTGCTTGAGTTTGAGCTCGGCTAGTCGCTCTTTCGCCTCCAACTCCGCGAGGAGTTTCTTGCGGGACGCTACGGAGCGACGTGACCGCGCGTCTCCAGGTTTCAAAGTGCGCTGCGAGGTCTGCTCCTTCTGGGACGCAGCATTGGTATCTTCAGATTCAGTCGAAGTGTTCGCTTTGGTGGTCGTTGAATCACTAGTTCCGCTGCTAGTACCCGACGTCTCGGTAGCGGTGTTCGCCGTGCCACTTTTAAGCGATTTTGCAGTCGCGGCCTCTTCAGCGGCCTTATGTGCATTAAGCTCTTCCTGTCGACGTTTCGCTTGTTCTCCGTCTTTACTTCGCGTTAGCACCATTTTCTAGTCACTATTTCATCTGGCTTCGAAGGACCAATAATGTTAAGGATCGCCTTAACTCCGTCAATAAAACACGAAGAAAATTGTTACGGAGGCAAATGGCGGCGAGGAAACTATTTGGGAGCTGACCTTCTTTATGTACATAGACTTCTTTACTCAATAATAGCTGTAAACTGACTGACACACAGCGCAAACGGTGCCACCTCTTTTATACTAAATCGAAAATGCTGGCCAGTGGACCATTTCCTCACCCCCGATTATGTTTATTTACTATAAAATCTTATACAAATGCCTTGAGCTGGCGAGTCTCTAAAAATATTGTAGCTTATTAAATTATATTTACAATGACATATCGATCATCCCTCTACGACGCTCCATCACGGAATGGCGCGCGGTCAAAGGTGACGGGCATATTTATATGACACCGCTCCTCGACTCACTACTATAAAAACAAATGGTACCATCGGAAAACCTTATTCTTATTTTATGCGTCGTAGAGGTAAGATCTCACAATATAAATATTATAATTAGAAAATATAGACTCGATTACATCTTAATACAGTTAAGGAATGGCTCTAAGTATGTAAACAAAGGCAATATAAATAAAAGAAGTTTGTCTCCATACATTTACTCAAAAATCCTACTTAATTCTGATTGGCTCGGTGTCAGGTCGCCTTATCCACTACTTGCGTCCAGTGATTTTAAGGTGTCGTGCACACTTATAAACAGTATACGCTTTTATAACAAGTTGCCAAAGTCAGTTATAGAACTGACCGATGGAAAGTTCAAAAATCACATCAAACGTGTCCTTATTAAAAAAGCATATTATAAAATCAAGGACTACGTTGAAGATAAAAACATTTGGCCTTAGCTCCTTCTGCGCATGCAGCTTCCCTGGTAACTTGTAAACGGCACAAATAAGTGGATGTCTCTAACTATTCTCAATCTCATTTTTTCATTCATTCTTTTAATTAGACTTTTTACAATGGTTTTCATTCATCTTTATAGCCCTTTGCTATAGAATAGTTACAGCACTGATAACAACATTTGTGCCACACGTTCAATTTAGTCTTGTTATACTTATTTTTTTTTACCTTTGTATAGATTCTTTTACCGATTGTTTTGTGAATGTGTGAACATTGTAGGCCTTCTTGATGCTAGTTAACATTTGTTAACTTTTTTATTTAATATATAATCTTTTTATTTTATTTTTTTTAGTTTCTTACGACTTATTGTCATAAGTCGGGCCTGCGTTGTCCCCCCATATCTAATGCTGTAACATGGAAATATTGTAAAACCAAACCATTTTTAAAAGAGTAACCATGGAGTTTCTTGCCGGTTCTTCTCCATAGGAAACGACCAACCCGAACCGTGCACCTTTTGTCGTTTTATAAGTGCCCATGTAGGCCTATGTGAAATAAAAAAAAAATATTTTGATTGATTTTTTTGATTGTACGTCTTTAAAAAAAACTGTTTATTTAATTATTTTTGATAACTTGAGCGTCTTCTTGCTGCAAACGTCTCATCATTGTAGTCCAAATACCTCATATTATTATGACCATGAATAAAGAAGATAGAGCAACTGTGTGTGATGTATTTGTAACTAACTACATACATACTTAGACAAAGCCGCTCGGCGCCGGCGCGGCGCGTCGACGGCTCCTAACGAACTTAATGAACGCACAACACAACAAAACAATCACGGAACATTCCGCGCACACAACAGTAAATTTGTACGTAACTACATGACAAATCATAGATACAGGTACAGGTATCATACTGCGAGGCATAAGTCGAAATATTTGAAGATTTACGTTTTGCAAAGACGTACCTATTTTACGGTCTGGTAAGTGACATAGGCAGTTTATCCTGTCCTTGTAAGAATCCCAAAGTGCATGATTCCGCTGGTGTGCTAATGACACATAAAAGAAATTATTAATTTCAGAACTGTAACAAGTTACGTCTCTGGTTCAAAGGAGATGAATGCATGGAAATGGCGGGTAAGTAACCTACCAGTCATCCTCTCGTACCGGTGCCTAATGCTGCTTCCTGTCACCTGGTTCATGTATTCGCACTCGGCCACGGTCAGCTAAGGTCAACGAGCCAGCTAAACACGACCAATTAACAATGCGCCTAATTAAACTAGTGAACTCAACAGTCGTACTGTCAGTGAACGACTCACAGTCGCACAGTCAGGTCAATACTCATACATAGTACGTACGAGGGTGGTCGTCTGTAACGCGAATAACATTATCAGAATATTTTGGTAAGATATCGCCGTTTGGTTGCCAGCGGACCATACATCCAGCCACGCTCACCAGGCAGAAGGTCAGCCGCGAGAACATACTGCAACAGAAAATAACTACTACGTTTGTCGGGAAAGGAATGGGCGTAAAACATCTTCATCATTTTAGCCGAAAGACATCCACTACTGAACATAGGCCTCCCGCAAGTGTCGCCACATTGACCGGTCCCGTGCAGCTCGCATCCAACAAACTCATGCAACGTTCATTAGGACACCAGGCGTAAAACATAGTCGTCCATAATACAGACGCTTTTATATTGTATCATGATATTGATGTAGCATCGTATAAAAAACTGTCCGTTACGTCACGTGGTATCCTTCTGCGGTGGTGTGCTGTAGGGCCGCGGTCGAGACCGCGAGCGCTGCCAAATAAAGCGGCATTAACTGCAATACACCATACCTCCCGTCCCCACTCACACAACAACTATATGCGCTCAATGTGCTCCACAACTCTGCATCATGAGCACCGCGGGTTTTAGATAGGTCTCGATAGGATATTCGTATATTATTCAATAGTAGCTAGTTCATTACAACGCAGTTTAACGTCGATTATCAACCCAAATGTGAAGGAGCGTACATCCAGGCACATACATTTAATTAAGTAGTACGCCAATAAAAAAAACCAGAGTGTTCATGGCTCGTATACCTTGAAAATAAAGTCTGTTGTAGCGATTATATCATAAAAAGTTTATGTTCGTGGCGTTCGTATCGGTGGAGCTATAACTACTCGCAGAGTAAGGGCTGCCAAATTGCCGCGGGGAGCTAGCACCCGCACCGCGCACGCCGCACTAGCTCTGCGAACATGCACGCGAACACAGCAATCCCAGTGTGGAGACGGACTGGCTCACAGTCACCACGATACAGACGGCAGTTCCATCGGGTGTGTAACCAACTCATTAGCAACACCCATCGTGCTGTTGGGTTGCCAGTTGGTAGCGTCGTGAACGTCGCGCACGTGTTGTACCAGTGAACCTTCTCTCCTGTAAGTCGCGTGTCACGGGGCGATCAGCGGTGTTTGTTCCTTGCTCTAGTTTTAACTGCAAAATTGAATCGTAATCTGTTGTTGTCGGAGTGGCGTATGACGGACGTGTCATCGCGAGCGGCAGGAGGCGACTGCAGCAACAGCAATCAACGGAAGCAAACCGAGGGGGCAATATAGCTTGGGTACGTTGACGTTGCACGCGAAGCTGTGGCTGACTCATAAATGCACGATACGAGTATTTACAAAAAACTCGCAACTTATTTAGCCGGACACACATGGATAATGGACATGTAGGGTGTGAGAGTGAGACTCATATGAAGGTTTAAGACTACAGAAAGTAGTGTATAAATTTGTCCAGAAAACAATAATCACGTTTGATTGTATGTCAAAATGTCACCAAACTTACGTTACATACCGTATTTTTTCTTTTTGGCGTCTGTTTTGAGGGAGTGTGGGGCTCTTGCCTCTCTTAAACGACCATCAAACTAAAAATACATATAAAGATCACGATGGTGAATGGTCAAGAATCTGGTCAAAAGATTCGAGATTATCGGCGAGATTCTGGACATGTTTTTCCCAAAATTCAATGATTTTGGCCTCATAAATGTTATTATACTTTGTGCCTCGTCCTCGAGATTAGTACCTGTAATTAATGATTATTATTTACATGTAGTACCGGCTACGGGAAGCTACTCAAATCACTATGTTTTAGAGACAATATTATTTTTAACCGACTTCGCAAAAAAGGAGGAGGTTCTCAATTCGACTGTATTATTTTTTTTATGTGTGTTACCTCAGAACTAGTTACTGGGTGAACCGATTTTGATGATTCTTTTTTTATTTGAAAGCTGGTGCTTGTCATGTGGTCCTTCCCAATTTGGTCAAGATCTGATGAAGAACTTCGGAGATATACATAAGACCTCTTCAATAAATGACAGCAGATCACTCGGGATAGCTGCATTCGGATGTGTGTTTATTGTTTACATCATTTCATAACATAACATCACACTAGCACGCTTTAAAGGGGTACGCAGGTGTGAACAGTTCACCCTGTTATACTCTAATTACACCGTTTTTTTTTAAGCTTCATGTTTCTGGGTAAATCTATTCTGGCTTCACTTTGGAGAATTGGTCCATTATGTACCACAACTAAAAAGTGAAAAATAAAAACGATTTAACAAAAAATACAACCGACTTCAAAATAAAAACACTATAAAGTGAAAAATAACTTCAATTTCGGAAGTCGGTGTCAAAAAACGAAGAAACCAAAACAAGAACACCGACTTCCGAAATTGATTCTTTCCCTGGCAGCTCTGTGTCGGCTGTCAACTTGTCATTCGCGGTTTTAGTGCGTTGCTATTCAACACTTAACTAAACTTTTAATACAAAGAACAGTTTTTAAAAAGTTGGAAAATGCCAAAAAGGAAACATCATTGTCAACCGAGGAATACGAGAGAATCAGGTGAAAAATGAAAAAACCTGGAAACAATTTAAAACATGCTCGACATAAACGAAGTAAAACAAAATCGTCACAAGAGTCGACGCCATATTTAGACCCACAAGGTACCTAACTCTGTCAAAATATATTTTGATTTAATTGTACATATATCTACAACTATTTTACCGATCCTACGGCTTAAACTTGCATCTCTAACAAATAATGCACTTTGGGCAAGCCATCGGGCCGTCCCACTGCATATTCACGAGATTATTAATCAAAAGAAATGTATTTCTTTTGTCTAACGACTGTATTCGAGCTGAAATTCGGACTGTCTCACAACATTAAATAATTCTCAAACAAATAATGCATTTCGGGCAAGCCATCGGGCTGTCTCACCGCATACTTACAAGATCATCATAATTTAATTATTTTACCAGAGCAGAGTATCCGACTGTCTCACAACATTAAATAATTCTCAAACGAATAATGCATTTCGGGCAAGCCATCGGGCTGTCTCACCGCATACTTACGAGATCATGAAATATAATTTAATTCTTTTACCTAACGAATGCACTCGAGTAGATCATTGGACTGTCTCACAACATTCAATAATTCACTGGTTTCGTTCAATTCTTTGGAATTGCTACACCCACCAGATTTTATAACTCGGTTATCAACCGGTAGTAAAACAATGGTTTGTAATCATTCCAGGCAAAGTCCTAGACGACGATGCCACAATTAAAGTCGAATATGACCAAGAAAATACCAAAATAACCACGAACACTAGTGATCTCCCTCACAATTCCAGGCCGGAAACACACAGACGCTCTCAAAATTCATTGGGTTGACCCAAAATTGAACACAGAATATGGTGATGGGGCCGAACTCCACAAGGAAGTGGCCAGGTGTCTGGAACATCTTGCAACATGAGGCCTGTTTCCATAGAGACCACAGGCGGTTATTTCCCCTACAGCTCCTTGCGCAGGGAAAATAACCGCTGACATTGAACGTGACAAAACTAGGGGCTCTTATGCTATACAGCAAAATGCCAAAGCAAAACAAAGACTACTCAGCACCATCTCCATCCTAGGAGCAACATTATCCAAAGTACTGGATACAAAAGAAAATGATACAGATCTATTAAGTTGAATAATGGATACCATTCGCACCTTATGTGAAGTTCAACATTGTGAGTTGTGACTCAATTACTAGACGTAAATTTAACTGCGGCTCAATAAAAAAGGACCTTAAGGACGAGTTCAAAACACAAAGATAGAAAAATATCTGTTCGGGTAAACACTTGCTGAAACTCTTCGAGCTGGTAAAGCGGCTTCTAAATCAGGTGCTGCAACAGCAAGCAAAGCCAAGAAAGAACCCAACACATTCTAAGCAAAATACTCGAAAGCTCCACCAGCGCCACAAAGGCGACAGGAGAACAGGGAGCCTGTCTATAGCCTGAGTCAGCCATACAATACCCTTTAAGTGGTCATTACATCTCAACCTCGACGCCGCTAAACTCAGTAAGGTACCCTGGTTGCTTATATATTCTTATAAATAGTGGTAATTTATCAATGATGATAAGACCATGCTATCATGGATTGAGGGTTTCATGGGTATCCACAACACTTTAAGATAGCCCAGCTGCAAAAACACTATAAGATGCAATATCTAAGTGCTAGCCTTGAAAAGGAAAATTTGTCTCAAGTTTTTCTTAAGACAAAAACCCAATGGCAATAAAGCCTTAATAAGTGCATTGATGTAAGTCATTTCAAACTTGAAGACTTGTGCACAGAATTAAAAATGATATCAAATGATAGTTCCATGGCCATACATAAAATACATTAAAGATGCAGTCTCTTATAAAATATCACAAAAATTCTAGCAAATATCTAGAATACCCTCTTGGAAAATTGTATAAGTTCGGTCTACTGCCATTTGGGTAAAACACTGCAACTTACATTTTCACAAAAGTCATGAAATTTGGCAACAAATTACCCAAGATCCTGTGGCCATTAATTGTTGACTGAAAATATTGAAAACACTAAGAAGTTAATCACAAGTTAGTAAATAACAAACTTACACCCACTAATACTGGTATATTTTTGGGATATATATTATTGATAAAAAACTTATAACTGTCATGTAACATTACCTACAGATAAGAAAAACTTATCTATTATGAAATCTGACAATTTATATGTTTTGTAGGACTAGTTACTGCTCTCAGCGTGCCCTACTATTGTATATGGATGGCTTTATATATACCAAAAAAACTAGAATGTGTAAAATCCTAAAACTCCAAGGTGAAGTAAATTATGAAAAAAAAACATAACCTACCCTACAATAATTCCCTGAAAGGTGGCCATATGCTATTCATTCGGGAGGGGGGGGACTGCCTGTGGGGATGAGATTGCTAGGGGCCAGTGGTCAGACAAGGAATGTGAATATCAAATGAATTTTAATTGGATTTATTAGCATCATTCTTTATCTTTTTAAATATTTGGTAAACTTTTCAATAATTCTGAAATACTCTTATGTATAAACAATCCAACAGCAATATAGCCTGCATTAATGGAATGGGTGGAATTTATTACCCTCATCTCTTCAACTTAGCCAGCGGCAATGGTGTGAAAACCATTATATTTCATTTTCGCTCCTTACATTAGGTTGACTGAAAATCAAGTAGTTGATACTGTATTGCAGAAGTCACATCCCGACGTATAATGGGAACTAAAAGAAAATGCATATGATAATGAGAGATAAATTTGGCATTCTGAAATTTACCTATTTGCAAGTTACATTAATAAAAAATATAACAAATGCTTAACTGTCACAAATTGGCATTATCACTGATAATCTATACCAATATTATAAAGAGGAAAGATTTTTTTGTTTGTTTGTTTGTTTGTACCGAATAGGCTCCAAAACTACTGGACCGATTTCAAAAATTCTTTCACCATTGGGAAGCTACTCTATCCCCGGGTGACATAGGCTACTTTTTATCCCTGTATTCCCACGGGAACAGGAACTACGCGGGTGAAACCGCGAGGCGTCCTCTAGTACCGTATACATTAATGTACTCTGAAAATATTTTAAGAGCGTGTACAGACTACCTTTTACCTGCCCAAAAATACAATGCCACCTGGGAAACATCCCAGATTCTGGAAGTATTAGTAATTTGGTACCCAAATGAGATGTTGTCTCTAGAACAACTGTCAAAAATAAAATCAAAGTATAGAAATACAATCAATGCATATAACCTTCAAAATTTCAGATCTCAAAAAATCTCTTATATATGAACTAAATCAATCAATACTTCAGACAAAGAACAGTAATATATCCAGCTGAAACCCTTGTAGCCTACATTAATAAACATATAAGAATTATTTTAGGCACCAAGAAACCATACCACATTATTGTCCAAACAGACTATCAGTCGTTGGATTAAGTGTACTTTAAAGACTAGCAGTATTGATGTACGTACACGTATATTTAGCTCACAGCACACGCCACGCTGCTACTTCTAAAGACAGGTGTGACAATTTATGAGATACTAAAAACAGCAGGCTGGAGTTACAACTCAAGTACATCTGGAAATTTTATAAAAGACCTTTAGTGTAAAGGATCAAAATCAAAATCATTTTTTTTATTTCACATTGGCCTACATGGGCACTTATAAAACGTCGACAAAAGGTGCACGGTTCGGGTTGGTCGTTTCCTATGGAGAAGTACCGGCAAGAAACTCCATGGTTACTCTTTTAAAAATGGTTTGGTTTTACAATATTTCCATGTTACAGCATTAGTACTTAGACATGGGGGGACAACGTAGGCCCGACTTATGACAATAAGTCGTAAGAAACTAAAAAAATAAAATAAAAGGATTATATATTTTATAAAAAAGTTAACAAATGTTAACTAGCATCTAGAAGGCCTACAATGTTCACACATTCACAAAACAATCGGTAAAATAATCTATACAAAGGTAAATAAAAATAAGTATTACATGACTAAATTTAACATGTGGCACAAACTTTGTTATCAGTGCTGTAACTATTCTTAGCAAAGGGCTATAAAGATGTTTGAAAACCATTGTAAAAAGTCTAATTAAAAGAAGGAAAGAAAAATGTGATTGAGAATAGTTAGAGACATCCACATATTTGTGCCGTTTACAAGTTACCAGGGAAGCTGCTTGCGCAGAAGGAGCTAAGGCCAAATGTTTTTATCTTCAACGTAGTCCTTGATTTTATAATATGCTTTTTTAATAAGGATACGTTTGATGTAGTTTTTGAACCTTCCATCGGTCAGTTCTATAACTGACTTTGGCAACTTGTTATAAAAGCGTATACTGTTTATAAGAAAGGACTTGCTAGTTTTCGTTAATCTGAATTTGGGTATTACAATTTCGTGCTTACTGCGTGTATTTAAATTATGGAAGTCGCTTCTAGTTTTGAAAAGCCCCCGATTTTTACGGACATACAAAATACATGACCAAAATGATTTAGCAAGATAAATCTTTAGCTGTGATTAAAGATATCTTATTTAACTAACATGTACTAACTAATACAACAACCAGCAACTTTAACTTATAAGGAAGGAGTATCAGTATAAAATGTAATGTTAAGGAAACTAACAATAGTAATAAAAAAGCAAAACTGTATTTTGTTAAAACAGATATATGTATAATATTAACTGAATGGTTAATTAAGAACTTTAGTTTTCCAATGACACCTATGATTGTTATTCTATAAACAAACCTTAATATTGATATTAAGTGGGCAACAAATATTCTGTTAAAAAGACAATTAAGAATATATATAAACATTTTGGTTAAGAACCTATGTTACTTAAAAGCAACTGTGATTGTTAGTCTATAAAAAACTTTAATACTTAATGGCAATAAATAATAGGCAAAAAATATTTTGTTAATAAAGATAATTAAGATAAGAATAATAATTAAGAAAATGACTGAATATGAACCTTTGATATCTAATGACAACTTAGATTGTTAATCTATAAACATTATAACAATGAGAATAAGAAAGTAAATAATAAATTTGCCAAAACAAATTATTAAGAACATATTTGAATGAACTGATTAAGAACCTATGTGTGAAACCTATGGACAAACATGATGGTTATAGTCTATAAAAATATAATTAAGAATTTTAAAGAAAGAAAGCTTTTACTTCACAAATTCATCATAGTGTATGTGATAATTCCAGAACTTAACTCTCAAAGTCTACATGTAAATAATAATCATTAATTACAGGTACTAATCTCGAGGACGAGGCACAAAGTATAATTTATGATTAAACGAACTTACCCTAAGTGAAGTTCTATCATAATTATACGAAGTGCCTCGTCCGAAGAGATTAGTAACACCCTCCCAACCCTAAAGTATAACAGAAGCGTTCTGGAAATATCTATAAAATATCATAACTCTAAACTAAATGACAAGCTGACAGCCGACACAGAGCTGCCAGGGAAAGAAAAAAAAATAATAATATTGTCTCTAAAACATAGTGATTTGAGTAGCTTCCCGTAGCCGGTACTACATGTAAATAATAATCATTAATTACAGGTACTAATCTCTTCGGACGAGGCACTTCGTATAATTATGATAGAATTTCACTTAGGGTAAGTTCGTTTAATCATAAATTATTTTATTAGTGTTGAAGCTATGCTAGCTCTGCGATGTCGGGCTGACTCGGGCTTCTTCGGGCACTCCTAATTGCTTGTACTCGCTTGATTGGTCACAAACGTACATCTGATCGTGTCTGATCCACACGACACGGCCTCTCGGCTCGGCATAATCAGCGTTGTTTCATTAATGCACAAAGGACGGAGGACATCAGCCCACCGCAGATAACATTAACTGTTCTAAACACTTTTAAACTTCCTAATACTGCAAATTTTGTGTACCTTGTAAAGTTACGTTTAGCTCGATAGAGCTAAACGTCAGCCCGTTAATAAAAAAGATAGGAAGGTGTGGTTTGTATAGTATTATAAAACGTAAATAGACTAAAAGATGTGGATCTGTACTGCATAACAACATTTTCCCGATGACCCAGAAAAGGAAATAAAATCCTTGATCTATCACACAACATCTTTCATGCTTTCGTCAAACACTCTCATTCAGTCACACGTAGGGGATATGGTTCACATTCGATGACGCATACTCCACAAGGAAATATATATATAAGATTAGAACGTAATAGAACGTTACGTGAATATATATCACGAATGGAAATGCATTTATATGCCAGCTTGACTTGGTCTAAAACTGTCTGTGTTATTGGTTACGGTTTTTTTACTGACAGAATAAATAGAACCTATTTGTATATGTTGTATAGACGAAAACTTTGCTTTTTATCTAAGCAACAATAATTTAAGGCACACACTTAGTGTGATATATTGGTCCATACAATATAAAATTGGATTGCGTAACACCGCAGTCTAAACACGAATTGAAATAAAAGCACGTCGCGCCCCAGTACCCACTACCCAGTATATATACGCCAGGAGAGGGCGACACCGCACTTAATTGAATTTTATTTCGGTCTCTCTCAAAAGTTAATAGATCGTGCAGGTGGACTGCTCTCGTCGGCGCTCTCTACAATTAAGTGCTGCCTTCAAATATTCAGCATTTGGCTCGATTGCTGCGCTGTCAATCAACATTCTAATAATGTGGTTTACCGGCAGCAATGTCCTGTAAATTCAACTTAGACTGACTACAGACTGACTGGCTGGATTTGCTACTACAAATTACAACTATTTTTTTGTCTAACAATACGTTTATCTTTTCTGGTAAAGGCCACTTTGCGCCGATATCAGAGTGGGATTCGAAAGCGACTCTCGAGGGGCCTTACTCTGACGTGTCAAAACTATCATGGTTTCATTGTGAGAGAGAGACGGAGTTAGCTATACAGGGCGAAGCGGCATCATGACACGTTATAGTACGGCCGGCCCCTGGCATGGTCTCTCTTCAGAAGACATCCACCACGCAACCATCGCATCGACGCGTTACGTTCCGCTAGAGTTACATTCAGCACTGAGCAGCCAGTGACATCCTTATCCGGCTTTATGGCTTAGCATGCACTGCGGTTTTCAGCCGCGCGATTTTTCTACCGATTCCGCGACATAATAATGTGCAATTATATGAAACTGCACGCACTTGCAGTGAAATAACCGCGTGTTAAAAAAACCACAACAAATCTGTGTCTTGCCACATAATTTACACCGCACCCTGGCGCGGTTTAAATTCGCGAGAATATTTTGAGCTCTATGTACAGGTAGAAAAAGACAAAAATTGCGCACAATTTTAGTCTTTTCCTACCTGTACATAGAGCTCAAAATATTCTCGCACAATCACGCCACACGCGAATAACATTCGCGCGGCTAAAAACCACAATGCCTGCTTAGCCCAGTGATTTCAGTTATGGCCGGCGCCACATTCCACACCGGGAGGCATCATGGTTCTTCTTCCTAATACTTACCTACTGGAAATCCAAGTGGAACCGGCTCCTCGTTAGTAGATAGCATTTCAGCCTTCATAACATAACACTTTTATTGCCCGAAGAGTTAGGCAGAGAAGCACCTCTAATACACCTTACATTTGCCAGTTAGCCTTCCTTCATCATGATCATTTGCAGCCTTTCCTACCCTACTGCAAATACGTCTCCTCAATGATTTGAAGCCAGTCTTATCTTAGCTTTGTCCCATTCTTCCCAAACCTTTAGATATTGAATACACAATGATGGGACAAAAAGGATGTTCATGAATCGCGATGGGATTTAATGCAGCAGGGATGTGACTGTGAGAGAGGTCCGCTCGGCTGTTGTTAGGATATAATTACTAGCGCCCCGACATACCCGTCCCGAGTCCCTCGCCAGCCACCGCCGCAACAAGTGCCCGGCTGACTTCACTAACTATTACAAACAGTTTTACTGCCACACAAAATAATAGTGGCCACATCCGGGTTGTGTGTGAGAACCTCCCGCGCCCCCTAATCAAATGACGAAAAATGTGGTAAAAATAGTTCAAACACTTTCTAAAGTTATTCCTAAGTTGCTAAAAATTGTATGGACTTCATTAAACATACGCTGATGCTTTGTGTTGTGTCAATGATGGACCAGCACAATCTGAGCGATGTTTAGGCACCATCAGATAAACGAAGATACTGAGCGCGAGGAGACTGTACTAGCTTCAGCAACGTGCAAGCTATCAGAAACGTGCCCCTACGCTGCGCCGTGTGGCTCAGAGTCTCTAAGTTCACGAGGGAACAGCAAATAGGTCCGCGTAGCCGCGAGGTGTAGCGCGCGCCAACGAGCTGTTTACTGCTTTAATGCGTGTTAAGTCGCGCCGCGCTCCGGGACCTCCACCGCACCGTACTGCTACAAGTTTAAACTACCTTATAACGACTTTAAAATATACTTAGATTTTATTGTTTACGTACATTTTCGAGCAGCAGGACACGCATCATCAGCAGGTCGCTAAAATTTGCTAGCATTTAAGATTTGACATCCATTCGTCTAAAGAACTTGTTGACAGATAGCATCCTAAATATCGGCTGTCCAAATCTAACCAAATACTTAGAAAAAACTATCGTACAAAATCCTTGGTAGCCCCAAAAGATTGGGTTAGGTTAAAAAGACTATTTCAGTAAGAAAATGGTAAAATGTGTTAAGGCTAGCTTTTCCCTACGAAGTAGGTATTTATCGTGCCACTGTTACCGCGTAGCGAGCGGCGCGCTCGCGTTTGCGTAAAGTTGACAAAAAAGCTACAGTAAAGGTGTGTAGAGAAGGTTTATTTTACTATTGCTTTTAAAAGTTACTAAAATACGAGAGTTACAATGCGTGGTAAATAAATAATAACTTATAGTGTGTACTCTAGTTTTAAAAAAATGGCATAAATCGTATTTCATTTATTCAATTATTTCATTACCTAACTATTTATGTTTTTGAAAACATAAACGGATGGACTAAAAAGAAACAAAAAGAAAAAAAAAATTAAACTGTTGTTGAATCAAAATCCAAGATGGCATCGATCGAAATTGCCAAAATTTTAGTCATGGGTGTCATTTTTGTGGTTTTTGGGATCGCTGAATGCGAATTTGTGGTCAAAATAAAATTCCAAAATGATGCCGACCCAAATTTTTGAAACGTTCGTCATGGATGTCATTTTCATAGTTTTCGTGGTGGGTAATTGTGAATACGTGATAAAATGAAAATATAAGATGACGCCAACCGAAATTTCTGAAAGTTTCGTCATGGGTGTCATTTTCAGGGTATTCGGGGTCGCTAATTGCGAATTTGTGGTCAAAATAAAATTCCAAGATGGCGCCGACCGAAATTTCTGAAATTTTCGTCATGGGTGTAATTTTCGGGGTTTCTGGGGTCGCTAAATGCGAATTTGTGGTCAAAATAAAATTCCAAGGAGGCACGGACCGAAATATTTCAAACTTTCGTCATGGGTGTCATTTTCAGGGTTTTTGGGGTCGCTAAATGCGAATTTCTGATCAAAATAAAATTTCAAGATGGCACCGACCGAAATATTTCAAACTTTCGTCATGGGTAACATTTTCAGGGTTTTTGGGGTCGCTAAATGCGAATTTGTGGTCAAAATAAAATTCCAAAGTGGCGCCGACCAAAATTTTTGAAACTTTGGTCATGGGAGTCAGTTTTAAAGTCAGCTCCATCTTATATTTTAATTAGAACCATAAAAATGACACTCATGACGAAAGTTTCAGAAATTTTGTTCGGCGCCATCTTGTATATTCATTTTGACCCCATATTAGCATTAAGCGACCCCAAAAACCATGAAAATGACACCCATGACGAAAGTTTCAGAAATTTTGGTCAGTGCCATCTTGTATTTTCATTTTGACACTATATTAGCATTTATCGACCCCAAAAACCATGCAAATGACACCCATGATGAAAGTTTCAGAAATTTTGGTCGGCGCCATCTTGTATTTTCATTTTGAAACTATTTAAACATTTATAGACCCCAAAAACCATGAAAATGACACCCATGATGAAAGTTTCAGAAATTTTGGTCGGCGCCATCTTGTATTTTCCCCATACTGGCATTTATCGACCCCAAAAACTATGAAAGTGACACCCATGATGATAGTTTCAGAAATTTAGGTCGGCGCCATTTTGTATTTTCATTTTGATCCCATATTAGTATTTATCTACCCCAAAAACCATGAAAATGACACCCATGACAATCATATCAAAAATTTCGGTTGGCGCCATTTTGAATTTTTATTTTGACTTATAATCGCAATTTTTATTTTATTTTGTCTAATAACTCAAAAAAACAAAATAAAAAACACCCATGACGAATATTTCGGTCTTCTTTGAAGTCTGTTAAAAAACTTTCCTAACCTACTGATTCTGTTACACTGTGGTCTCATAATAAATCGGTCGATAGCGAGAAGTCCAGCACGAATCAAACTGGCATAGGTCCTGCCTCGTCAAGGCCTCGCGGGCGACTGAAGAGCCGTACGGCGGCCGCTGAGTTATATATAAATTTATTATTAAAACAATTAAACTATTTTATAAATTCTACTCTGAGAATAAAGTTCTATAAGTTGTTAACTATTTTAGATATATTTTTTGGGAGTAAATATTTCATAATCTTCAAGAAAAATAATATAAATCATCAAAAAAACATCGTTTCAGCCTCCTCTTCCGATTTTTTTTTTGATCGAGTGAAGTTTTTGATATCATGTTTTGTGTCTCAGAAATGAAAAGGACATATAGTGAACTACAATATATATTTTCTTTGCATTTAAAAAATCACTATTTGTTTGTTTAATATTGAATCAAAGAGATGTAAAAGTCGGGCTACCTGCCCATAAATGGCAAGCATTTGAAGTGTAATATGTAGCGGAGCGATCGATTCCGCCTGTGGCACTACATAACAACAATATGCAAAAGGTCCACTTTTAAGAGGAGATGGATAAGTTCATTGCCACAGACAGCTTGAGGGCCGCAGCTGTGGGAATTGTTTCACCCGCTGTCTGGAGTGTGCCTTCTGCGTGTGCTGGAGTGAAGCGCGTACAGATAGGCTCCGCGGCGCCGCTGAGCGCTATCGCCGCGCTCTCAACCTCTCAACCACCGCTTTATTAGCTTTCAACGTTCCATTTATCGGCTGCTGCGCCTCACAAACTTACTAAACCACGCCAGGATTTAGCTAACCGCCATATTTTGTTATGTTTCTATCTGCTTTTGCTTTTCAGGCACGTGCCTCTTTTTCTCATTGTTCTAGGCGTGTACTGGTCACAAATAGTTATTTTTTCTCATAATTACTTAATTATTAATTTATCGAAACGGTAACTTCGATCACTTATAAAGAATTCCTTTATTAGTGATGAAATGCCAGCAGTAAAGACATTTCCTTTTTTGAATATTGAATAGTTATTTGTTATACAAGAGTGCAAAGAGCACGAGGTGAAAATCTTTACACTCGAGTGCAACACGTAACTTTTCATCCCACCTCAGCGAGGAAATTACTGATGGCAAAAAAAAACATTTACAATCACAAGATACTTTTATTTCAGTTTAGGTATTAACTACTACGCTGCGGCAGGTTATACAGAAGACCGAAGAGTACAACCTGCCTCTCTGCTTAGCGTTTGTGGACTACGAGAAAGCCTTTGATTCGATCGAGACTTGGGCTGTCCTGCAGTCTCTCCAACGGTGCCAAATTGACTACCGGTACATCGAGGTGTTGAAGTGTTTGTATAAAAACGCCACTATGTCAGTTCGACTTCAGGATCAGACCTCGGAACCTGTCTTTCTGCAGCGAGGTGTGAGGCAGGGAGATGTCATATCTCCGAAACTGTTTACCGCTGCACTGGAGGATGTCTTCAAAGTTCTGGACTGGAGAGGGCTAGGCATCAACGTCAATGGCGAGTACATCACTCACCTTCGGTTTGCCGACGATATAGTGGTCATGGCTGAGACTATGGAGGACCTCAATACAATGCTCGATGACCTTAGTAGAGCCTCCGAAAGAGTGGGTCTTAGGATGAACATGGACAAAACCAAGGTGATGTTGAATGCCCATGTCACACCCACTCCTATTAGGGTCGGAGACTCTACACTCGAAGTTGTGGATGACTATGTCTACCTGGGACAAACGATCCAGTTGGGTAGGGCCAACTTCGAGAAAGAGGTCAACCGTCGAATCCGACTCGGCTGGGCAGCGTTCGGGAAGTTGCGCGGTATCTTCACGTCCAATTTGCCACAGTGTCTCAAGACGAAAGTCTATGACCAGTGTGTGTTGCCAGTTATGACCTATGGCTCTGAGACGTGGTCGCTCACAATGGGCCTCATCAGAAAGCTTACAGTCACCCAAAGGGCAATGGAGAGGGCTATGCTCGGAGTTTCCTTACGTGATCGAATCAGAAATGTAGAAATCCGCAAGAGAACCAGGGTTACCGACATAGCCCGAAGAATTGCAAAACTTAAGTGGCAGTGGGCAGGGCATATTGCTCGCAGAACGGATGGCCGATGGGGCAGAAAGGTTCTGGAGTGGCGACCGCGAACCGGTAGACGTTGCGTTGGAAGGCCTCCCACCAGGTGGACCGATGACCTGGTGAAGGTTGCAGGGATCCGCTGGATGCGGGACGCACGGGACCGGTCAATGTGGCGACGCTTGGGGGAGGCCTATTTCCAGCAGTGGACGTCTTGCGGCTGATATGATGATGATGATTAACTACTACATTATGATAGGTGAGTATTACAGAGTAACGTTGCTACAGTTAATTAAGTTGAGTGTAATATTTTTGTTAGATAGGTACTGTAATGTTGGTGTTAGTGTGAACCGTACTGGTCAAACACTCAGGAGCGAGGAATTTGAATGCAAAACACTCTTTATAAATTCGAAGATCAGCTTTATTCTTTATATTACACAGCAGTACAGTTTGAGTTAGCAAAACCACCAGCGATACAATGCAAGTGACTAGCACTGATGTCAGAAAACGAATGGCCGGGCATACCAATAAAATGCCCGCCGATTCATTTCTATACTTGTGTGTTAGTGCAGAAGTATTTTCGACGTTTTGTAATCTAAAGTCAAATTAGATTCGATTGCCAAGCAAAATTACTTATTTTCCTTTGTCTATTTAATCCATCTAAAAAGTCAATATTCGACCCGACTACATCACTAATTGACTAGCGTAAAACTCTCCATAACGAAATAATAAATACCGCAGATTAGAGATACAAATTTTTCTCTTTCGGAATTTAGAAATTAGAAAAATAAATTTTTCTAATTCCGAAAGACGAATAAACAAGGGGCGTGCGCGCAAGGATCCAGAAACGAACCATATTTATTTATTATATACTTTATTGTACACCACAAAATATGTACAGGAAAACACCAAACCATACCATTCCCCGTCGCTCTAACGCGGGCTCGTATCGGCCCCTTTCGCAATTCGCACCCGCGGTGGTACTCAAAGAGATAATATTTTCTAATTCAGTTGCGAAGTTGGATATTATAACTCCTTCTTCAGTTACTTGTCAATCCTTCTTTTGTTTAAGTTAAGAGTGAATAGGTTACTTCTAGGCAAGCGTGCTTCACCGTAGACCAAATCATCGCTTACTATCAGGCGAGATAGTGGTCAAACGCGAGCATATAGATTGAAAAAAAACATCATCCTATGTGGGCCCGTTTTAAACCCCCGACGGAAAAAGAGGGGTGTTATAAGTTTGACTTGTGTTGCTGTGTATATGTGTATCTGTATGTCTGTGGCATCATAGCTCATAAACGTATGATTTTTGTTTGAAAGGTGATTTTGTCGAGAGTGTTCTTAGCTATTTTTGAATAAAATCGGTTCAACCGTTCAAAAGTTATGGGCGTTTTACTGTTTCAATCGGGGTGTTTTCGCAAAATCTCATGTCAAAATTACGCGTTCAATAGATTGCCGATCGAAGCGTATCTACTAAGTACTAGATATAGTACATTACTGCAGCGGCCAGCAAAAGAGGCATTGATGGACGAACGTGTAAATGTGGGCCGAGGCGAAGACGAGGCACACATACGTAAGTCCATCAATGCCTAGTTGTGGCCAAGGCTTGTATAGTGCTTTTCTCAAATAATGCGCGAAAATTAAAACTAAGTAGTACCTAGAACTTATTTTTCAAATACAATTATTACTTTTCAAAATCAATGACGAACAACGAACAACAATAATGATGCCCGCTTTAGGCTTGGACTTTTATTCGCGTGATTTTTATCCGCCCATTCTGCGGCTTATGGAATTGTATGAAGCCGCACGCGTTGCGGTAAAAAAATCACGCGGGCATAATACTACAAAAATTCGCGCAAATAAAAATCGCAGTGCGTGCTAAGCCTAAGTCTTAAGTGTTCATTTGTTTTTTTTTTCAGTAAACAGCTTTCTATTTGCAAGCCAGTTCGAAATTTAAATAAAACCTTTGATAAGTTACCTCCTTGGTTGCCATGATTCGGAGTAAAAGATCGTTCCATTTTTAAATTACACGACAGATATGAGTTTACTATGGAATTGATTTGGCCGCTAAACACGACGGATATGGATTTTCATACAAATTTTGCCGGCCGCTGCGCGCATGTATTTGGCCAGTACAGCAATTGCGATTTATCTTGAAGAAGGTTGTCAAAATAATGCTCATATTTCCAAGCATATTTGAGAAAAATTATGTTATGAAATAAAAATGTGTCGGGGGTTTTTAAATTTTGAAATTTTACTTGTTAGACATGTGCCGCTGAAACCGTTTTAATGTTCATGTAACAACAACAAAACCATCTTCTTAGTCCGCATTATTATGCAACTTCGGAACCCTAGTTGTGACACATACTTTGTAATTATTGTATTTAAGATTTTTTTGTTATTTTTATGGTATGCGTCGTGCCTGGCGCAAATAAACAATTTTTCTTTCTTTCTATTACTGCGCATGGCCCGAAACGCACTTGGCCGGTTTTTTTTTACCCGACTGCCGAAGGTGGGTAATGTGTTTATCAGTCTATATATGTATGTATGTAAGTATGTATGTATGTATGTATGTTTGTTCCTATGTGGCGTTCTAAAGACCAAACGCGTAGGCCGATTTTGATGATTCTTACGTTAATCAATTCGTCTAAACCCTGCGAGTGTCACTGGCTACATAAAGATTGGAAAAGAAAAAAATGGCGGATTTTAGGCGCCATTTTGTGTGTGAAAAATTTTTTTTTTCTTCCTAACGCATCGTGTAGGGTCAAACGCGCCATTTACATATTCGCGGGCTGGTTAACCAAAACCAGATGTATCCTCCGACTGCACAGCATGATTTTCTTCTTGTTCAGGTCTTTTTAATTCGCTTTCTAAGCAGTCGGATTTTTTGAATATAACATAAGGTTTTAACAATATGACGTGAAAATAAAATGGCGCGTGCAAAGCAAATTAAAAAAAAAGTACAACAAGAAGGCTCCGAGTTTTTAACCGACTTTCAAAAAAAGAGGAGGTTCTATGTTCGACTTCTTGTAAGTTTTTTTTTTCTGTTTATGTTCACCGATATCTCTGTCAATTGTGGACCGATTTTGAAAATTATTTTTTTGTTTGATAAAGTATGTTCCGAAATTGGTCCCATTTTAATTTGGTGAAGATCTGATGAAGAACTTCGGACATATACAACAGAACTCTTCAATAAATAACGGCAAATCTCTCGGGATTGCTGCAATAGCATGTCTGTTTATTGTTTACACCATTTCATAACATAACATCACGGCAGTACACTATAAGAGGTACGCAGATGTGTACAGTTCACCTTGGTACGCTCTCATTTCGCCGGCTATGTTCATGGTATTCGGGTAATCTATTCTAGCATTATAAGTACCTACCTTACTAAAGGCAAGTTGCTTAATAGGTACAACTGAAAAGTGTAAAATAAAAATACTTTTTTACAAAAGAATTCTACCGACTTCCAACACCTCAATAAAAAAAAATACTACAATTTCGGAAGGCGGTGTCAAAAAACGAAGAAACGAAAAATCTTTTTTACAAAAAAATTCTACCGACTTCCAACTAAAAACACTACAAAATTAAAAATTACTTTCTTTTTCGAAGTCGGTGTCCATAACGAAAAAAATTGGTACCTACCAAAGACACCGACTTCGAAAAAGAAAGTAATTTTTAATTTTGTAGTGTTTTTAGTTGGAAGTCGGTAGATTTTTTTTGTAAAAAAGATTTTTCGTTTCTTCGTTTTTTGACACCGCCTTCCAAAATTGTAGTATTTTTTTTATTGAGGTGTTTCTCGCAGTTCAACCAAATGATGATTACTGCTTAAGGCCGTACCCTGACCAAAAAATCAGCATGAGATATGAGCATTCCTATTGGCCTAGCGGCACTGTCGGCGCATGAATTACAGTAGTGAATACGCCCAGATTTTAGAATAAAATCTTTATAAAATCGAATATTGGTCTTTTGATAAAAATAAATCTACCAAAATGTTCGTTATCAAATTGTCTATCCATTAGTGTTAGTACAAAAAATTATTAATGAACACTTTACGAGGAGATGCATGCTATCAATCATTATTTCTCATTTTTATGTTTTTGTTGGAAGGAGATAAGTAAAACATATAATACATAAAAAAAAAAAAAACTACAATTTTGGAATCAATAATATGAAGAAATTTAATGTATTTTTATTAGTTGATATTTCATTTTAAATAACGATTAGATAGCTCCTAAAAAGTGCACGAAAATCGGCTAGCGCGGCGTTTTGCTCGGGGTACCGCCTTAACCGGACTTTCCCTGTGGAGACGAAACTAGAGCCTCCAGCCAGGCACTGGAGTTATTTTTCACTCTGTAGACTTCCTAGTCGGTTGTATTTTTTTGTAAATAAGTTTTAATTGGTGGTATGGACCCCATGAGGTGATACAGTATTTGTTTCGTCCCGATTTTTAATATACCGTTGCAACACTGTGCCAGCTCGCTGTCATTTTGAGTTTGACAGCTTTTGGATTGACAGCTGGCACTTGACAGTGTAGAAGGAAAATTTGTAACGTGAACACGCTGAATTCGGGTCCTTGTCGAAACATATCGAATCGAGATGTGTTTCGCCCATTTGTAATAGCTAATAGCGCCCGCCGCTCGCAACCGGTTCGTGGGGCGCCCGCGAAGGTGGTTTTGAATATATTTCAAGTACATCGAAGTGCTTTTGTGGGAAACGCGTGTGTGTCTGCCGGAAGCCGGCTCAGAATGCGTTGGTGGTCCCATCCAATCATTGTCCTTTATTATATATATATATATATTGTCCTAAAACCTTCGGCCAGGCGCGTGATTGAGCGAGCCCAGAGGATCACAGCGGGAATCTCAAGAGAGATAAGAGAGGTAAGAGTGCACAAATCGGTTTATTAGTACCACTTCCCACCTGTCAGATAGGTACCAGGATATCTCCCGATAAGGAGCAAATCCCTAGATTTCCACTGCTGCGAACCGCAGTTTCGTGGGGTACAGGTTCAGACAGGGTCCAGGAGTCCCAACGCCGCTATGGGCCCCGGTGTTTAACTCCTGGCTTGGGACCCGAAGACCTGTATTTAACAGTATTGGATTACAGATTTGACCTAGGGTCAAATATACTTGTTTAATCAATTTTGAATCTGCAATCGTTCTGAACTTTTTTTAACATGAATTAATTAGCACAATCTATTAACTAGGCTGTCAATATGAGGTCTAAAGGAGAGTGTTCCATCTATAATAAACCCGAGATATTTTATGTTGCCTGTTTTGAGGATAAAAGGACAATTACACATGATGACTGGGTGGAAGCCATATTTATAGGCATACAGATGAGACTTAGTAATGTTAAATTGAGGCTTGCGCATGGAGAAGTGAATATATTTAATCTTATCAGCATATAGTGTTAGTAAATTGCTTTGTAGCCAATTAGTCACAGTATTAAAACCTTGTTGAGCGTATTCGTAGAATTCATTACTGGTTTGGAAGTTACGACGAATGCGTCATACAAACGAGACGTAGTGTCAGATATCACCCGATTCCCGCTACGCTGACTTACAATGATGCAGTAAGCGAGCGCTAAGCGCTTGCGCGAGGCAGACTACAGCTGGCAGTCTAGTAGTGACGACTGACGACGGTACAATTACTAGCGAGCAGAGACTTTGTCTAGCGACTGTGTGACGGTAAGCAGTGCGGCGGGGGCGGGGGGCAGCCCCCGAGGAAATCACCGCCGCAACAATATGCCGCTTCCGCGCCCCGCCGCGCGTACTCTGACGTGCAGCGTGGAGCGTGGAGCCGTCTAGTGGGAGGGTGACGCGGGACTAGACCACACTCACAGGCAAATTTCGCAGGTTTTTTCCAAAAAAAAACAAGGATTACCAAATTTCAATTGTGGCCAAAATATAATTTTCCGTAGATCGTATATGACAAACGAGTAGGCGACTGCCTACGTAGGTACGCGTAGCTTACAGGTACCAAGCCGCAAGTGTTGTTTACGATCACCAATGTTATTGATTTGCCATTCACTTCCGGTTGTCTAATTGACATCAAATTAAGGTTGAGGTAGTCCTCGAATTTAAAACGTAAACGTCTGCGATTCTAATGCATCCTCAAAATATGTCTTTGTAAATAGATTATTTACATTCTATTTAGAATGTGTTTATGTTTTAAATTCGAGGAGTAGTATTGAACTTGTATAAGTTCAATACGCTTCGAGCCATTAAATATATGCCAAACAATAGGTACTGAACTTAAACTAAAAATTGTCTTGTCTTATAAAGATGTTTGTTCTTAAAGGTTTAGGCGTATAGAGATCAGAACATTGAATTTGAAATATTGGCAACTTACATTTGCTGTTTAATTTCTTACTCTAAAAACCTTCTGGATAACAATTGACAGATACCATAGCCACTTGCAGGGCAGCTTGAGGTGACGGTTAACAGCGCACTTTATACACATCGCATTACATCTCGAAAATCAAGATTGAAACAGAATATCATATTTTGACACAATTTTCTCGTCACAAATGGAAGTTCCCAGAGATAATCAGGACTTGGTACTTAACGATGGATGATGAAGCTCGAATAAGGCGGTCGCTGAATTTAATCAAATTGTTTTTTACGAAGGTACCCACTTTACGAGCTTGGAAAGCCTTAAATGGCTAAAGTTAGCTTATAAGTAAGTTAGGCAATATGTCAGAGGCCGAGGGGAGTCGGCAGAATTTCGGAAACCTTAATAATAAGTAGCGAAACTGCCTAAACACTTGATTAGTAAGAAAACACATAAAACAAAGAAGTCATTAAAAGCGTCGAAACAAAAGTGAGCCAATGTTTGTTAAGTTTTAGTACAGAGCCTGAACAATGATTGAGTACTATGTATCTCCCTATCACTGTGTTCCCTTTTGTATCACAAACGATCAGGATCTTATCAACACAAGTCATTCTTCATTGTTTTCAAAATCTACGACCCTGAGCTAATCGATGTGACGCGACAATGGGATGCTAAACGATGTCTCTTTAGTCAGTTGACATTTGACAACAATTTCACGAGCAAAGTACTTCCCTATAGAGGACGATGTACACGAAGTGCGCGCCTTATGTGTGCTCACGTAGCGTGTCGACATACACTCGTATCGAATAATAAGTGGCCGGTCAGGGATCAATCAATTGTCGAAAATTTGTGTTGGAACTACCACAATTTAAATACCTAATGATTTATAGACCGATATGATCGTCTTCAGATAATGGAACTGAAACGGTATACCAACAACTACCATCAATCGATTGGTCCATGAACCGTTGGTCAACATTATCTTTAAACCGAAAGCTTTTCATTCAAAGGACTTTTCACCCGCGAACGTTTCGCCAACATAATTCTACGTCAGCGAATGATTAACCAACAGAATGTTTTGACCAATTACTTTTCACCCAACAAACAATTGACCCAAACAAGGGCGGATCCAGGATATTTTTCTGGGAGGGGCACAAGGGGCGAACGGGCAAAAAAATCAACATGAACTGTCAGTAATAAACTTGAAGTAAAACTTCATGTTTATTTCTACAAGTTCAAGTACGTATAGGAAAGTTTATAAAAGACTCATGTTCTTTCTGTTCATCATCATCATATCAGCCGAAAGTCGTCCACTGGTAGACATAGAACTGCCCCAAGCGTCGCCACATTGATCGGTCCCGTGCGTTCTGCATCCAGTGGATCCCCGCAACCTTCACCAGGTCATTGGTCCACCTGGTGGGAGGCCTTCCAACGCAACGTCTTCCGTTTCGCGGTAACCACACGAAATCTGTTCTGCCACATCGGCCATCTGTTCTGTGAGCAATGTGCCCTGTGTCTCACTTAAGTTTGGCAATTCTTCTGGCTATGTCGGTAACCTTGGTTCTCTTGCGGATGTCTACATATCTGATTCAATCACGCAAGGACACTCCAAGCCTGGCCCACTCCATTGCCCTTTGGGTGACTGTAAGCTTTCTGATGAGGCCCATTGTGAGCGACCACGTCTCAGAGCCATAGGTCCTACCTGGTAACACACACTGGTCATAGACTTTCGTCTTGAGACACTGTTGTAAGTTGGACGAAAAGATACTGCAGCTTCCCAAATGCTGCCCGGCCGAGTAGGATTCGACGGTTGACCTCTTTCTCGAGGTTGGACCTGCCTAGCTGGACCGTTTGTCCCAGGTAGACATGGTCAACCACGGCTTCGGCTGTGGAGTCATCGACCTTTATAGGAGTGGGTGCGACATGGGCGTTCAAAATCACCATGGTTTTGTCCATGTTCATTTTTGGACCAACTCTTTCGGAAGCTCTACTGAGGTCATCGAGCGTTGTACTGGGGTCCTCCATGGTCTCCATGACAGCTTTATCATCGGCGAACCGAAGATGAGTGAACTGATGACTATTCGCGAGCTGGCTGACCAAAACCAGATGTATCCTCCGACTGCACAGCATGATTTTTTTCTTGTTTACGTCTTTTTAGTTCGCTTTTTAAGCAGTCGGATGTTTTGATATTTTTGCAAATTTTTTTATTTAACACTTTTTAGTTAACATTTTTTTCGAATTAGGTACATTTAAACATATATGTGTTATATATTTTTGAAATCGCAATCTTTTAAAGCCCTTTGTTTTGATACTCTACACGATGGGATGAAAAAAAAATGGGCCCCCACAATATGGCGTAAAAAACCCGCCATTTTTCTATTTTTCAATTTTAATGTAGCCATTTACACTTGCAGGGTTAAGACGCATCGATTGACGTACGAATAAAACCGGCGAACGCGTTCGGACTCTGGAACGCCACATAAGAACAAATATACATACAGATTGATAAACACATTGCCCTCCTTCGGCAGTCGGGTAAAAAATACGTGACGACACTGATTTTAATATTGCATTTTGTGAATTTGTGCACTTTTCCTGGAGTCTGGTTTTAGTAACGTCATGAAAACGATCAGGATAGTGCCTCAAGTTTCGCATTGCTGTAAATAGTCTTGCATCTTGTCCTCTATGCCACGTCATTTCTATGTCATGTCCGAGCCATTTCCACGCCATGTCCGCGCCGTGTCCGTGCCATGTCCGCGCCCGAAGCCATTTCTGTGTGGCCTGCGCCTAAGAATGTACTGTGATGGAAACTCCACAGTACACAAAATACCGTCTGGGGGCCCCCGTGCCCCCCCCCCCCCTAAATCCGCCCTTGGACCCAAACTGTATAGTGTTATACTTTTAGTGTTGACATTGGTTTTAATATAGAATAGGTAAGTACTATTTAATTGATGCTTGAATATAGCATTCTTTTTTGGGACAATCCCACCGCACTATTCCCAAACCACTGCAACTCCTGAAAGCCAGAATCAACAGTGGCGACCACCAGAAAAGCGCCGAGGCAATGAAGCTCGACGAAGTCCCGGAGAATGAATTTAACTGTCTTGGATCCCGCAACGAAATTAATCAGAAAAGAAAATGGAGGAGTAAGAAAAATACAAATTTCCACTTCCCTCCATATCAAGCAGGAGACAGAACAAACAAGACCAATAGGCACAAAGGGTCGTTTACAACTGGGATAAGCCCAGTTGCCTAGCACCACGGATAAAAATTAGCATTAATATTAATGGGTCCTAACATTGTGAGCTGTTATATTTGATTCCAATAATAGGTATGGCAAAAGCGCTTGAAAGCACGAAAATTTGTTCCAGTTTCCACAAGGTCCGTATAGTAGACAGCTCCTGATACAGCCTGTACATTATTCAACATAGTATTGCGTTCATTCTGCCAAAGAATACACTCCCATAAGATATGATGTGCAGATTGTACATATTCACAGTCAGATGTAGAACACTGACATAATGGCGAGGCAACAAGCTTGAAGGAAAATAATTTACTTTTAAAGTTACCATGCCCTGTGAGAAATTGGGCAACACAGTGATCCACCTCCAGCCACGTCCTGGCCAGCCGCACGCGAACGGATGGAAAGAATTGGTGGAGGTGTCGGCCCTTGATGGAATTATCCCACCTACATTGCCATTCGGATAAAAGTTCCTCCCAGACGTCAATATGTGGTTTAAATAATCTAGAGATTTTGGCACGGTCACTACGCGTTAAAAAGTCCGCGTCCATGGTCTCTTTTGCGGAATAGTACATTGCAGCACGTCGCTGCACTTCAAGGTCGACCGGAAGTACGCCAGCAAGTACCGGTAAGGCCTCAGTACTAACCGTCCTGTATGCTTTGCATAAGAATATCAAAGCCAAACGCTGACTCTGAAGTAATTTACGTCGTACCGCCCCTATTGTGGCCCTATCAGCCCAAACAGGCGCCCCATAGCAGATACAACCCAAGTAAGTAGCCCCATAAATAGTCTTTAAAGTCAAAAAAGACAGACCCCACGTAGATTTAGATATTCTCGTTAAGGCATAGAAGTTCTTTTTTGCTTTTTCACCGACGATTTTAATATGATCTATAAATGCAAAATTCCTTTCTAACACAAGACCAAGATAGCACACGGACTGCTTCCTTTTTACCGGAACGTTATTAAATTTAATAGTAGGACACGATTTAAGATTACCTTTCAAAATAAGCTGATAAGTTTTATGCGGAGCAAAGGTCAGGCGGTTACGATCGCCCCACTGAGATATTAGTCGTAGGCAAGTGTCAGCCAAGTTCTCGAGTCCAGCTCGAGTACTTGATTGAATGAGCAGAAGACCGTCGTCCGCGTAACCGGTTAATGAACAGCCGCTTGGAAGCGGAATCGCGAGGAAATCATCAAAGCCTAAATTCCATAAAGGTGGACCAATAACCGAACCCTGAGGACATCCCATGGTGAGAGACTTCGACATGGAATGATGGCCGAGTTTGAGTTTCGCGGAACCATTTAAAAAGTAAGAGTAAACTAAATTGTATATATTTCTATAGCAGCCTCGATTTTTCATTTTAAGTAATAGCATTGGCCACCATGCGTTATCAAAAGCCCCAGAAATATCTAGAAAAATCCCAATTACATACTTATGTTCAGATGTATTAACTATTTTCCTAACAGTAAGAGCCGCGTCTACGGTAGATTTTCCAATAGTGAAACCGAATTGATTATTATGAAATTTTGGTCCGTCCGGTAGCAACCGTGGAACGATAAGGCGCTCCAGGAGTTTTCCCAAAGATGGAAGTAATGTTATGGGCCGGTACGACTTCGGGTCGTCCGGGGGTTTGTCGCCACTTTTCGGGATTATTCGTATAAATCCGCGTCGCCAAATACGAGGAAATACGCCCTCCGCAATACAACGGTTGTAAACGGTTAAAATCGCATCACCGTCTGTTTTACACGCTTCTATAATCATCCGATTAGATATTTTATCTTCACCTGATGACTTGTTGAGTGGTAACCTCTTGACAACGTTAATAAATTCGTCAGTGGATGGAAGGTCTGACGTTGGTGATTCAGGTGGTACAGCTGCCCACGCTCTGATCTGTTGATGGTATTCGTTGTCATTAGCTAGTACGTCATCACGTATAAGAGTATTCAGCAAAACTTCAGTTGTTTCCTCAATACCGGTAGTGTGTTTATTATTTACTTTAATATTCTGAACAAACGCGAGGTCGACTGATCGATTGGCTTTAAACTCATGATATAAAGGAGACCACGGACCTTCTTTATCTAATTTTTCTACTACTTTACGCAATAAATTACCCTTTGATTTTTCCACCGATGCTCTGTAGCGGGACCTGGCAACTCTAAACGTATTTAACGCAATGGAAAGAGGGTCACCGGTAACCTTACGTTTTTTAAGCTTGTTAAGATGTTTACGTGCTCGGCGATAATTTTTACGCTGTTCAGTTAGGTAGTCACACCACCAATCACATCTACGTATATTGGTCAAAGATCCACGACCAATGGCAATGTCAGCACAGTAAGTGAAGGTGTCTGACATAATTTCAGCACTTTCTTCAGCTGAAAGCCTATCACGAGTGAAGTCTTTGGCGTGAGACGCAACAAGCGAGCTAAAGAATTCCCAATTCGCACCCTTACATTTATACCTAAAGTTACCAATGACATGTGACGTACCCTGAGTAAAAACTGGAACAAATTCGTACACGATCAAGCGATGATCACTACAAGACGCGTCCGGTAGGACACGCCACCTATCCAAGCGTACGTCTGCACTAGAAAGTGTGACGTCAATACAAGATTCACCCATTTGGCTGCAAAAAGTTGGTGGTGCGTCAGGGGTATTATGAATAGTCAGATTAATTTCAGCAATTAAATCTTCAACAGCGCAGCGTCGTTCATAATCCGTAGACCGAACTTTGCCATACCAGAGTGATGATGACGCATTAACATCAGCGCCAACGATAACTTTGCAGCCCGCGAGCGACTGCAAGACGTGACGGAGGTTATGTATATGAGGAGCAACAGGGTCTGAATATTGAAAGTAGCAACTCACAACGTAAACTTTAAAAGAAGACGATGAGACCTCCGCAACGGCACAATGGGGTGTCATTAGATTACGCAAAGACGTTACTGTGAAGTTAGAAGAATGCGCCACGTAAATTCCAGCTCGTGCTTTGCCATCCAACTGTACTACTTTGTGACGTAAACGCGCGTTTTGATATTGTTCTTGAACAAGCACGATATCTATGTTATAATCGATAATTAGTTTGTCCACTTCAGAAGTCGCTACCCTATCGTTGTGGAGATTTAATTGTCCTATGGTTAATCTATCCATTATTTTAGTAGTTGGTGTTGAGGATAAGTTGTTCGAGTTTAAGTTTATAAGTGGCACACCCATCTGATCCACATCGATGGTCGGACGGTTTCTTAGAGCGTTTACACGCCACGCATGACGGTATATAATTTAAATTGTCTTTATGCGGACAGTCTTTGGTTTCATGTGTCTCAGAGCAATTAGCGCAGGTAGGTGATTTAATAGTGCAGTGTTTCTTAACATGACCGAACTGTTGACAATGTGCACAACGTACTACATCGACATCATCAATAAAACGGCAAGTCGCCCAATCAATAAACAGTTTATCCTTAGTCGAGACTAAATGTTTCCGGACCGCGGACTCGAGTTCAATGCCTATCCATTTCCGACCGTTGTCTAACGAACGGCTACGTATGATTTTTGTTGATTTAATAAATTCGTCTTCTTTTAATGACAACTCGTCTTTAATGTTTTGACAGTACAACGCATGCAAAAAGGCACTGTCCTCCATTGAGGATGGAACGTCTTTAACCAAAATACGAGGCTTACGGCCTTTTGGTTTTTCAAGTCGCAGGCCAGCGGACCTAATGGCATCGACCGATTGCAGCTTTTTGATTTGTAAATCGTTAGCGACACGTAACACGACGCCAGACTTCGCAGCCTTCTTGACACCTACAATTTGAAAGCCGTCACTAGGATCTATTGCTTTCATGAGCGCTTGTTTAGTCGCGGAAGAAGTTGCGAAACCAGTTGAACGCTCATCAGTGGGGTAGGCCACAAGACACGGAAGTTTGGCACGGGCATTCACTTGTGGAACTACTTTAGGTAAACGAAGTTTTAATTTGTCAGCATATGAGGCATTATTGACATCAGACTTGGCAATATCGACACCGGTATTATGTTTTATTTTTTCTAATTCGCGTTCCGTATTGGCCAACTTAGTCTCGTTGGCGGATGATTTTATGGCTAGCAATGAGACAATAGCCGTTATGCGCTGAGTCATGTCCATAATTGCGGATTTATTTGCAACATTAATGCGGGACCCTTGGTCATTGACAAGATCGTTAATTTTAGACAGGTACGCAGACGCCTGAGTAACCAAATCACAATAGTCGTCATTGCTTACATTAGTGACATTTAATATCGGCGAAGACCTTACAATTGACTTTGATGTTTGCATTCGCTTAGATCTATCTTCGGGTGAAATGTAAGAAGGAGACATTTCACTAAATAAACGCTTAGCATTAGCGGAGGACGTCGGCGACCTTGGTTTATTTATTCGGCGGAATAATATTTCCCCACCACGATCAGGTGGGTCATCATTGTTAGATAACATAATTACTTTTGGAAATTAAACTAATAAGCGTATTAGAACGTAAAACGGACGATACAATTATTTCGATATACCCACACGTCAAGAAAAGTAAATGTACTCACCGATAGCTGTCGAAATTAACTAATTGCAACTAAATAACGGACGTAAACACGTTTAAAAACTTACGATACCAGCACTTATCACAATAATACACAATTGACAGTAAATCACAAGCCGGAAATAAATTTCGGATCACGACAATTGCAAATTAAAAACAGGGAGCGAACAGATCACCGCTAACCAATGCGAGCGCGCGGAGGGAAGTGAATATAGCATAGGTAAGTACTATTTAGTCGACGGCTTCTATTTCTGTCTGCAGGGTCTATAACCTAACATGAAGGAGATGACGTGAGCTGAGCTCCCGTCATCTCCTTCGAACCTAACCTCTCCGTGTCGGGGTGCCCTAAGCTGATTTAGCATTCAATGACGTAGAGTTATGTTGGCGAAACGATCGTGGGCGAAAAGTTCTTTGGATGAAAAATTAATGGTTTGAAAATAATGTTGACCAACGATTCATGGACCAATCGATTGTTGGTAAACCGGTAAATTTCTCAGATAATCGGCAGTAACGATCACCATATCATCCATCTGGAGCCACTACCGCGACCAAATGTGTCTAATAAAATGCATACAATGAATGGCCGAGGATTGTTCACTAACATTCTCGACGTGAAACTATTCTATCTGAGCGACTATCACCAAATAGCCACATTTAGAGTCACAATAACATCGCTCCTCGTCGCTTGACGTAATAACGTAACGGATCGAACTTGTCGTTCGAACACCAGCCGGTCTAAGGTATGCAAAGAAAGAAGAACAAACATATGAGACAAGGATCAGGGCACGGCTGTGGCAGTGTGAACGAAGACAACACAACCACGCGACGTGGTGGCTGACGGGTTGGGAGACTTGTGTGACACATGATATACGCTACATTGCTAAATGGTACAGAATTACGTTATGTACTGCTTGTCACGAGGCAGGGCCAGCAGCGAGCAGGGACATGAATAATGAGAGTATATCGCTGTGAGGTTCTGGAAATTCTGGCAACTCGTATAAAAAAACTTAACTACAACAGAAAATAATCGCAACCCGCATAGCAAAAATTACGAAATACAAAGGACGAACGGCCATCTGCGAGACATAAGCAAATCCTACATAACGGAGTGTGGCTCAGAGAACCGTGGGGGTGACGCGAGGGAGTGATCTGTGAGCATCACGTCGCACGTCGCTCAACCGCGGCACATCCGCGGCGCGAAGCCGTGCGGTCTCTCGCAGATTAAAAAGCCATTTGCGGCCATCCATCTAGCCAGCGTGTCGTGACGCTCCGCTCAGCATCACAGTGCACCGGAGAGCGGTGAGCGACGCTACGGTGACCCAGTTACTGCTGCAGGGATTGGATCTATGCTGATAACGCTGTTTGCATCTTCGTTGATCACCCCCGGCAATACACATTTCACGATTTCCTGTATCAATGTGTTGAACAAAGCTGAGCTGGGCCGTAGCTAGTGGTAATCACTTCGGATCAGACGACTCACTGCACCAGTACAATGAACGCATTATAGGTAATGATGATGCACGCAGCTATCTAGAGTTCTAGACGAATGCGCTAGATAAAGCACGATCTTCTGCACACCTAAGTCTAGTGTTACCCAAAATTCTACGTTTGAGCCACTGGAAGCTTAATTGGCTTATAAAAATAAGATTTTTCAGCATCAGCTTAGAAGCTGGATTTGGTGCCCGAATGATGGCTGTTGCCATAATCATAATTATATTATTAAGGACTTAACCATAACGTAGATATATAAATAGGTAGTTAGGTACACTAACGGCTGCTTGGGGGAATACAAGCGTGACTTTGTGTAAATTATATTACTTAGATATGTAGTGGTTGTAACCGTTGTAAGCCGATACGCGGCCGGCGCGCGGCGGAGGGTGGCGCATTCACACGTCTCGCACGTGTTAAATCAGTGCGGGTGACGACGCGACAGCCCGACGCGACATGCGACATGCGACACGCAGCACTGAAGACGGCTACACTTGAAGGACTTCGCCCGCCAGACACGACACACCTGTGCATCTTTAGGTTTCACCAACACTAAGTTATAATCGAGCCAGTTTTTCCAGCGATCAGACAAGTGAGATTTGTTGATCTTTTACTTGTCAACCTTGAGTTCCTACTTACATAACGATCGCGATGACTGTCGTTCGTCCCCATCATAACCGAAGGTTTGTCTTATATGACGATCATGGCTGTTTATAGTAATGTAGACATCTGTACTGCTGTACTCCGAGCTTGGTATTTGCGTACAAAAATGTTGAATGCAATAAGAAGCCAGAAGTATGTGAACTGTGACCTAGAACCTCGCAAACTAACATGATACCGTGTTGAGTCTGAAAGCAGAAGTGAATTTAAATAAATGTTTACAGACGAGTAGGAGCGGGGCGCAGATGAGCGTGAGACTTGAGGGGGACACGCTGTGGGCGACGACGTGGCGGCGCGGCGGCGGGACGACTTGACGCGCGTCTCCGGTGCAAAGCGCACCTGTCGCGTCGAGCCAACACAGCACATTGAATACGCAAAGAACCTTTCGACTCCTGAAAATAATTCCATAAACAACGAGCAAGCACTTTTTGATAAAGAATATAAGATTATGATATCGTGCATAAGCATTGCGTTAGCCATCTTACCTAGGCAACAGGAAACGACTTAAATTAAAACTACTAAACTACTAAAATTTACTAATTCCCGGTGTGGAAGAGATACTGAAGAAAATAAAATAGTTGAAATGGCGAATGAACAGGACACATGACAAGAGACAGCAGGATAACATGGACTAAAATTATTAATAAAGGGAATGATGATGATGGCAAAAGGAAAAGACCGTCTCTTAGCTTGTCTGCCACAAGCTAAGAGACGGACTGATGATATAAAAGTTATTGAAGGGACAATCTGGTCAAGAAAATCTTATAATAGAGAAGAGTGGAAACAGCTGGAAGAGGTCTATGTGTCACAGGAGACAGGACACGCTGATCACTAAACTGGGAAATCCTATATGTTAGATATTTAAGATAAAACAGTTTGCTATTTTGTGTAAAATGTATGTTTATTACCAACAATAAAGGCTTAATAATAATAAGGCAAGCAAGGAGCAGTCATTGTGCCGATAGTCGTGACGGCCAATGACATAGGTAATAGCCAAGAGCCTCGAGGAACATCTGAGGAGGCTCTCGTTGGGCAGCTGGATCAAAGGCTCGATCGAGAAAGCGGTACTCCTGGACACGGTGCCTATAGTCAGGCTTCTCTCAGGTGCCCTGACCACCGGTAGCTTGGACGCTGTTCCCGACCCGATACCGGTGGGCTACTATTTTTATATTCTTGAAAGTTTTTTAAAGAATATTATTTAAAAATGTAAAAGTATGTATATATGTTATAGGAAATGTATGAAATCAGGAAATCTATACAATTCCTAGGAAATCTATAGAATGCTTAAAATCGATCGGAAAAGTATGAAATAAATCGCGTATTCCACACATTCCCTAGAAATTCTATAACATTCCTAAACGGCAATAGAAAATCTGTTAAAAACAAGATATTGGCCCGTTATTGGGTAAACGAGAGCACGCAGGGTATTGGGTATTCAATCGCTCGCGTCATCGCAGGGGCCAATCACAGCGCAGGAAGCGCACGTGTCGTGCGAAAGGGCAAGTTCTGTTTAAGCAGCCGCACGGGTCGATCTTCAAGGATAAGCAGCGCTTGCCGAGCTTGCTCCGTGGATGGCAACGCCGCTCCCCAACGGCAAATTTTACCGATTTCTCCGTCAATTGTAGACCGATTTTGAAAATTCTTGTTTGTTTGGAAGGGTATTATCCCGAATTGGACCCATTTAAATTTAGTGAAGATCTGATGAAGAGATTGGGAGATATTCAACGGAACTCTTCAAAAATTACGGCAAATCACCCGGAATTGCATGTCTGTTTATTGTACACTAGCTTCTGCCAGCGGCTTCGCCCACGTCAAAAGTGTTTTATCATCCCAAAGGCACATTATAACGGGATAAAAAATAGCATATGTGCTATTCCTGACTATAATCCATCTGTCTGCCAAATTACATCTAGAGCCGTTCAGCTGTTCTGGCGTGATTGAGTAACAATCATACATCCAATTTTTCGCGTTTATAATATTATAGTAAGAAGTAAGTTTACTAAAGAAATTGAGCACTAACTAGGTGTCACAAGTAGTCAAAACAAAAAAAACATAAAAAATATACAACCGAATTACAAAGGGGATTTTATCTAGTTACTGATGGGTTATGATGGAGGTCAGATAAGCAGTCACTCCATGTATAATACTGATACTCAGCTGCATCTGCTAAGACTTGAAGCCAAACCCAATGTTGTTGAGAAATAAAAAAGTTGTTACAAAAATATATACCACTTATGTAAACTCATCCTAGGATATATGTATGCATTTTCTTAGGAAATGTGTGTATTATTTAATACTTGATATCCTGGTTTTCACAGATTTCCTATAACTTAAGATCACATCACACTTCACACTAATATTATAAAGGCGAAAGTCTGTGAGTGTGTTTATATGTTTTTACTTCTTCACGCTCAAACGTTTTCATCTGGATGAAACGCACAGAGATAGTTTATAGCCAGTAATAGCACATAGGATACATTTTATTCCGGGAATGTGTTCCCTCGGGATAATTTTCGACTTACACGCGGGCGAAGCCGCTGGCAGAAGCTAGTACTCATATATAAATCTGAATGTAAGTTTGTTTGTTACGCTTTCACGCGAAAACTACTTAACCGATCATCATGAAACTTTGTACACATATTCTTGGAGGTATTGGAAGTAACATAGGATACATTTTAGGAAAAAAAAATACGAAAGATATTACTTTTGCCGCGATTACCGACATTCACGCGGACGAAGTCGCGGGCAAAACCTAGTACAATAATAAAGAAATGGCATAATAATAAAAATACCGGTGTTACGTGGAAATCCCTGTAACGATCCGTTGTACGTCAGCTGAGATATCGGTTTGACATGAAAAGGATTGAGGTGCAAGTCAACGCTCTCCGCCGAGCGGACTATTTATATCGCGGCGCGGTAGGTAGGACCGACCGGCGACCGTGGGATGCGCCGGAACTACACGCTTGTGTTCACAACAAGGATACTATACATGGGACAAGCCCACATCTTGTGCAACAAAATACTGTCAGTTATAAATGACAACAATCTTAAATACAAAGGTTTTGCTGCAGGTGATATCTTAAAATACGCGCAGTTTCAGCTCTACTTACCGAGCTGAATTTAGTTCCAGAATATTGACCTTCGTCTGGCAACACTTTTTGTTTCTCGACTAACTAATCACGTTTATACCATCAGATACCTAACCTAACCTGCAGATGTATCTAGCATGTAACCAGTTATGTTTTGGAACGGGTTCCCATAGGTACCTAGGTTCTGAGAAGAGGAGACCTATATTATTACCTAGTCATGTGACAGATGTCGCCCAGATAGAAGTCGGAGCAGTTCTATGAGCATGGACATACGGCCAGGTAATTACCTATGCGACTGACTCACTGTGCTCGCATTTGGCGACCGACACACTTAGCCAGTGAGTGTTGCGTTTCGCCGAAACCATTTGAGTAGAACTTAAGGTCGGTGACATGCATACTTTAACTAAGCATTTGTTTAAATGAGTACTTCATTTTAACTTTGTAATCGGTATATTAGATGTCGAAGTCTAGAAGTGGCACCTGTCACTGAAAAGTTAAGTGGCAATCGGTGGTCTCGAGGAAAACGTCGTGAGAAAAGTTTTGAGATTGAATGTGGAAGGCTTTAAGAGTAGGGCAAGACCAACGAAACAAAGGATGGACTGTGTGAAGTCTATACTTAGGTAATATTATAAAGCTGAAGAGTTTGAGAGTTTGAGTTTGTTTGTTTGTTAGTTTGAACGCGCTAATCTTATGAACTACTGGTTAGAATTGTTTTTTTTTTTTGTGTTGGATAGCCCATTTATCGAGGAAGGTTATAGGCTATATAACATCACGTTACGTCCACTAGGAGCGGAGCATAAATGAAAAATGTATAAAAAACGGGTAAAAACATTCCCTTTTGAGAGCTTCCGTTGCGTGCGCTGCGTAAACGGTTTAAGTTAACAATCATGTATGTAGGGTAGGTAGGGTAGAATAGGTAGGGTAAATGGGTAGGTAGGTAGCCAGTTGACGGGAGCGAAGCCGCGTGGGAAAGCTAGTATGATATATCCAGAAACGACGCGACAACTGCGATGACGACTGTAGAGATGATGATGATGCAGGAGAAGACACGTTGCGCCGAGCCCACATAGCAACCTATAAGGCAAAAGACAATTGATTAACAAACCTAATTATGTTTTACATTTCTCTCACTTCAAGACCGTGCAATTCTTCAGTACAGATGAAAAGGTTACAAAAAAAAAATACTCTCTCGGGAATAGGTAAGGATTTTGGAAGACTTGAAATGAAGAGTGATATATACATTTAATATTGAAATGGAATTCCTTCGCTATAACTCTGGCAGTAGTGTGCATTGAAAGAGGCTCGAAAGTCGATTACGAATCAGTCGCGAGTGCGAGGAACTGCGGCGCTATCTGTGTGTGACGACTCGTCACGACTCACGATACAAGTGAGTGATATCAATTGTGCGCCGTGTCACAACCATTGAGGTAATAGTGTACTATGGTCACAACACGTCGCTGCCGTGGTTATTCATAGACGTGACGCGTGACGCCGACCACTAGTGCCTGTCTTGCTAGTAGCTAGCGTAGGTATTGGCTGCGCCAATAACACATCGCGAAGGTTGATTTTAGTTGTTTATAGTTACCCACATACTATATTACAACCAGCACAGACTAGTTCTGACAACTGGAAGGATCAAGATATAGAAATAATATCTAAATTTATCCTTTAGAGAAGAAACGAAAGCTTGGAGTAGTGAGGCTACGTTTAATTCCTTAAAATAGGTAAAACATGACAAATAGGCAGTGTTCCTATAGTATCAGTCGTGCAGTCACTTCACGTCACTCCACGGTCCACTTCCACGCCGAGCCAACTGCGGCGAGTGAGCGACACCGCTGCGCAACGAGTGCCAGCGAATGACCATACAATACAATAGTCGCTCCTCTCATTAAGCCCTAACAGCGACATTTATTGACCAGCTTTGCTCAGCTTATTACATACATTCCTGTGGCTAAGCCCTACAGTTGCGTTTCGCTGAATATTTCTCGTAAAGCCGCTCTACACCGCGCCTGCTACAAGCAGTGGGCGACCCGACGCTCACCTCTGACATTTAGATACGGTACCTGCCCAAACAGCCGTTACTTAAATAAACACATACACACTTATGCAACTATGTATCTGTAGTCTCGTCTGTAGGTGCTCGAATGTTTTTATTTTTTCTTTTCTGACCTCGACTTTAACCGCACAATCAGTATCACGCGGTACTCAGTCAATGGATTCTCTGTATCTTGAAAAGTTTACCACAAACACCGGGGTCGGGCACTCCGCACTGCGAGCTCCTGCAACAATGCTCCTAATTAGTGCTAGAGATACCGCTTACGTCTCACAGTACAACGCGGTCTCCTTTTTTGAAAGCTTTTGCCTTTTGTAAATTATTTGCAGTGTTTACTGTCATGTTCTTTGTTCCGCGCTCTACCCTCGTCTCGTCTGAGGGTTGTTGTTACACCGTTTCCGTCCGTAATGACAGTCCTCCAAATTTCTCGTCTTTCGCTGCGGGTAAATTGGGCCGGAGCGGAGAGCCCATTGTGACGCCTTGTGACATGATTTCGACACGTTTAGGGCGAAAGCGGAGTCGTTGGTCGGTGAAACTGTTTCGAGGCCCTTTGTCGATCCTCGTCATTACACTTGAGCCTGATTGCGAATGAACACCGCCATCGCCAGCGCCACATGCAGCCGATCGTTAACTACCGCGATACACTGTATGCCACTGGTCGGCGGCGGTGGAGCGGAATATTAAAGGCACCGTTGTGACATCCCGGAATATCACCATGCATCTATGTACATTCATTTGTGTAAATATAACGATCTGCGTGTAAATAAACTAACGAATGTTGACGTATTGTTTGATATTCAGCTGGCGGTAGATTCCGGCCGAATCGCTGTCATGGGCCTGCTCGAGTATTCAGGTGAATCATTGATGTGTCAAAAACTGGTCGATGTGGATGGAAGGCGCGCTGGTACACGTTGCGTAATGCATCGAGTGTCTATACACTACGCCGTTGTCACTATTGTAGTGACAACGGCGCGACGCCCACAGGCCGCGGGGGCAGTTGTCGCACACATTGTGAAATGCACGCCGCCGCGCTGCTCACCCACTTGACACCAATTTACTCAACATAATAATATTAGGAGTTCGCGATTTGGCATCATTCCCGCTCTTTGAAATCTCATTACGGATAATATATTTTTTTATATCATAAATACGAGGCTGCAGCGCCGTTAATTTCTTATCGAATAGTTACGTATACATGATAATATGTTCATATCTCTGACCACGTCTTCCTGTTCGTATGCAGCACTAATGAAGCTAAACAAACTTCATCACCCACTATTTATATCGCGATACTAATAAATACGCGGCGTCGGCGTCGCTAATCCATCGGCGTCGTCGGTAGCTACCTGTCGCGTAATTGCGTCAGATTCTATGCCCTCGCCGTCACTCGATTAGACAAGGCAGGCTACGACTGCGACACTTTGCTTCATTTTACTTACACAAACGCGTATTTTGACAGAAACCAAATGTTACATGATGGGACAGCCCGAAGGAAGTAAAAATGAATAATCTCTGACTAGATAAATGATAAATGATTTTATTTCTGTAAGTGGTTTATACAAACACTTTTACATGTCGAACATATTTTTTTAAACTAGATGAGGTCGGCGTTTCCTATCTGACTACTCTGAGAAGAAAGGCCGAAACAAACGCAGAGGTCACAGTCTCTTTTAAAGTCCAGACAAAATATTGGTTAGATCATCAGACGACCATGTAGACTGATGTCTGAAATGGTCTTTTAAGGAAATAACCAGCCAGATTGAGTGGACCTGTCCAGTCAGTGCACGCATTTGTCAATAACCGAGCAGCTCAACTTAGAATTTAAGGAGCTCAACGATTCGACGAACAATACCAAAGTTACAAGTACATTCGGGTAGGCCGCATAAACTACTCAAACTGCCAGACCATGATTAAAAACTAAGATAAATTTAAATTAAAACAAAAAAGAATGTTCCATATAGTCTTCACATTCACAATAAATAATATAAAATAATATAATACTTTAAAAAGTAAATATTCTTGTCATTGCAAGAAAACAAAAAAAAAACAACAACAAAATTCACGGTGCAAAATATAATAAAAAAAAAACAAAATTAATTGGAGCAGCTCAATCCCAAGCTTTTTTGTCTTCAAGGTAATCTTTAGTTGTATAAAACGCTTTCTGGCACAACTTACGTTTAATAAAAGATTTGAATTTATTAAGACTTAGATGTTGTACGTGGCTTGGAAGCTTATTATAAAAGCGTACACATTGACATCTAAACGAGCCACCTATTTTCTTGAGCCTTGTTGTAGGTACTACAAATTTGTGTTTATTCCTAGTATTTATGTTATGGATATCACTGTATTTTTTAAACAATTTTATATTTTTATGGGCATATAAAAGATTTTCATAAATATACTGAGAAGGCACAGTCATTACATTAATCTCCTTAAATTTCTCTCTGAGAGAGTGTCTTGGGCTTAATTTATAAATTGACCGAACAGCTCTTTTCTGCAAAACAAAGATAGTCTGGATGTCGGCGGCATTTCCCCACAACAGAATACCGTACGACATTACACTATGAAAATAGCTAAAGTATACCAAACGGGCTGTCTCTATGTCAGTTAAATTACGATTTTTTCTAACAGCATATGCTGCGGAGCTTAGCTTCTTGGACAATTTATCTATATGTGGGCCCCGATAGAGATAGCAAACACATTCTTAGTTAGCATTTGTTGCTCTAACAACGTCAAGCCAGCTGTCATTAACTGACAAGACGTCTTATGATTTTGAGATCTGCCAGACAACACAACATCAAAGATCTACATCCAGTGATATTGGGCAACAAAAGCTGTTGTGGGATCTATATTATTTAGCGTATCTATCGATACTCCATATGGCATCGCTTGGGTGACGAGAGTGTAACGAGATGCGCATAATATATCCGCACGTAAACTGTGACTAAGTGAAGGAGTGGAGGCCTGTGAGTGTGGAGGTACGAGAGTCACGCATCGAATCCGCGCCCATGTTGTGGACGACCTTGATGATCTAGAGCTGATAGTTAGCTTAGCGTCTGTGGATCAAGAGGTTCCGAATTCAAGAGCGGGTAAAATCCAATAGCTTTTTTAGCACTTTCTTCTGAAAAATGATTTATTCACATCAACTACCAAAGTTTCCTTGAAAACATGATTTTCAGTCAGTTTGCTATGGGTTTATTATTTTGCCAACTATTCTCTTCTTCTTATTTCCAAAATAATCGCCTGGGTACGTGCGATTTAAGATACCGATTACATAATCTTCAGACACCAGTATGTCTGAAAATTATGTAATCGGTATCTTAGTTCAGTCTGACGATTTATTTATTATTCTTAGTTCAGTCTGACGATTTAAGATACCGATTACATAATCTTCAGACACCAGTATGTCTGAAAATTATGTAATCGGTATCTTAAATCTATCGTTCAACTAAAAAATCTGACTGATTGCTAAGAAACATATCGATATTTTTTTTGACATAATTATTTTAAAATGCGGTCAGGTCAGACGGAAAATTTCTGCAAATATTATTTTTGAAATTAGAAAAATCAAATCCATCGTTTTATCCGGTTTTGGTCGTGAAACGATGGGACAAAAATCTTGGTCGTAAGCTCTCGTACCAATACATACGTCAGGGATATAGTTCACGACGCACGCGGCACGATGCACGCAGTACACACGATCAGAATACGCAGAGTGAATGACCGCGCCGACAGCCAAACTAACGCGCTTCCGATTCCGGAACAAACCACCAAACAGAAAGATACGGAAGGACCAATATTATTTATTATGGAGAGATTGAATTCTCCATAATAAAGTATTGAATTATTCTTCTGTTTAGGGTAATCTGCCTTGATCTACCCTGCACATCACCTGCCCTGGTACTGGTTTATTGATCGTGACGCATATTTTCATGTGCTGGCTATCATCTACTGTTGTTTAATCTGCCCGTGAAATACCTGACCTTCCGCGCGTGTCTGTGTTGTTGGCGTAACGTCTTGTTGATACTGCGTGTGCGTCGGGCGGCGCACGGGAATAATATAATGAATGGTAGGTTCACTTGTAACGTGTTAAACTGTGTAATTGGTAGTAATTGAAGGAGTGGCTCTGCACCGTAACATCGCTCGATAACTCGCATGTTCGAACTTGAAATAAACAAACTATTACAGAGGCCCAAGATACAATTACAAGATACTATTTACAGTCCATAAACTCGTAATTTTATGATGACCGATAAAATGAGGTTTAATTATGAAACAGTGGAGAGCAGCATAAAATACACAATAACTATTTTACGAGTATAATCCCATTTTTTTTTATTGCTTGCAGACAATTCTAAACTTCTTAAAGGATAGCTTGATCTCTGCGACATATGTCAAACTGACGTATACGTTATTGTTAGCCTGTCAAGCGCTATTGTTACTGTATTGATACTGACAGCTGTCGCAGAGATCAAGCTATCTTTAAAGGATAGCTTGATCTCTGCGACAAATGTCAAACTGACGTATACGTTATTGTTAGCCTGTCAAGCGCTATTGTTACTGTATTGATACTGACAGCTGTCGCAGAGATCAAGCTATCTTTAAAGGATAGCTTGATCTCTGCGATATATGTCAATCTGACGTATACGTTATTGTTTGCCTGTCAAGCGCTATTATTGCTGTATTGATACTGACAGCTGTCGCAGATATCAAGCTATCTTTAGAGGATAGCTTGATCTCTGCGACATATGTCAAACTGACGTATACGTTATTGTTAGCCTGTCAAGCGCTATTGTTGCTGTATTAATACTGACAGCTGTCGCAGAGATCAAGCTATCTTTAAAGGATAGCTTGATCTCTGCGACATATGTCAAACTGACGTATACGTTATTGTTTGCCTGTCAAGCGCTATTGTTGCTGTATTAATACTGACAGCTGTCGCAGAGATCAAGCTATCTTTAAAGGATAGCTTGATCTCTGCGACATATGTCAAACTGACGTATACGTTATTGTTAGCCTGTCAAGCGCTATTGTTACTGTATTGATACTGACAGCTGTCGCAGAGATCAAGCTATCTTTAAAGGATAGCTTGATTTCTGCGACAAATGTCAAACTGACGTATACGTTATTGTTAGCCTGTCAAGCGCTATTGTTACTGTATTGATACTGACAGCTGTCGCAGAGATCAAGCTATCTTTAAAGGATAGCTTGATCTCTGCGACATATGTCAAACTGACGTATACGTTATTGTTTGCCTGTCAAGCGCTATTGTTGCTGTATTGATACTGACAGCTGTCGCAGATATCAAGCTATCTTTAGAGGATAGCTTGATCTCTGCGACATATGTCAAACTGACGTATACGTTATTGTTAGCCTGTCAAGCGCTATTGTTGCTGTATTAATACTGACAGCTGTCGCAGAGATCAAGCTATCTTTAAAGGATAGCTTGATCTCTGCGACATATGTCAAACTGACTTATACGTTATTGTTAGCCTGTCAAGCGCTATTGTTACTGTATTGATAAAGACAGCTGTCGCAGAGATCAAGCTATCTTTAAAGGATAGCTTGATCTCTGCGACATATGTCAAACTGACGTATACGTTGTTGTTAGCATGTCAAGTGCTATTGTTACTGTATTGATACTGACAGCTGTCGCAGAGATCAAGCTATATTTTATGAAGTATAGTATAATTGCCTGGTGAGACGTAACTAAAAATATCCAAGTAGGTGAAGTGTCGTGCAGCTGATGAATGGCGGCGCGCGGCGTCTCCTAAACACGAAGTATTTTTACTGGAGTGCATCACTGAACGGCGCGGCGCCAGTTGTAAATCGTATTTCTAATTTGACAACACGTTATATCGTTTGGAGACTTTTAAGTTAGCAAAAACTTTTCGGCACTGCCAAAGTGTACACAGCACAGATCTGCTCTCTAATAACTTCCTCATGGCTTTGGATGGCCAGCCAGAAACCGATCAGAAATCTTGCCAATTGAAAACTTGCGGCAGAGTCTTGGTATAGAAATAGACTACTTAACACTAGCTTACTCATAAACAGATTGCTGTCTCAAGTTTGTACAGGACATGAAGATTGGAAGGTACCTTCAGTTTTATATGGAGTTAGGTAGGTACGACTCGTGAGAGCATCATCCAGAAACACCTCGCTTCGAGGCTTCGACGACGTCTTGCTCATAATTCAGGAAGTGTTTTACAAGCAAGGTGTGCCAGTTATGCCTCTAGAAACCTCATAGCTTAAGCTTGCTATGATTCTGAACTTATTATCACACTAATATTATAAAGTCGAATGTTTGTGAGTGTGTGTGTATGTGTGTGTTTGTATGTTTGTTACTTCTTCACGCTCAAACGGCTGAAAGGAGCTGGATGTAATTTGGCACAGAGATAGATTATATTCCGGAATAGCACATAGGATATTTTTTATCCCGGGAATATATTCCCTCGTGATAATTTTCGACTTTGACGCGGGCGAAGCCGCAGGCAGAAGCTAGTAAAACTCTAAAAGTAAATAATCAAGCTTTTAATAAAAAACCATGCATAGATTCAATATCATTTATCATTGTTACAAATGAAATGTCTTCAAAATTGTGCTTTGGACATCAATTTCGATGAGCATAGTAAACTAAAAAGAACAAGTAAAATTTCAAAGTTTAAAAAGCCCCCGACGGATTTTTATTTTATGCTAAATAATTTATCTAGTACATAGTAGATACGGTTCGATCGACAATCTATTGAATACGTAATTATGACACGATATCTTGCGAAAACACCCCGATCCAAACAGTAAAACGCCCATAACTTTTGAACGACCGAACCGATTTTATTCAAACATAGTTAAGTGTTCTTCTCTCGACAAAATCACCTTTCAAACAAAAATAACTAAATCAAAATCGGTTCATCCGTTTAGGAGCTATGATGCCACGGAGAGACACACAGATACGCAGACAGCAATTAACACACGTCAAACTTATAACACCCCTCTTTTTCCGTCGAGGATTAATAAAACAAACGGTTGCCAGTAAGTCATTCGTCTTCAGGGCCTGTTCACTAGACAACATTCTGTATGAGCCTCTCGGTGTTGTGGCACAGGCGCGTCCGCGGGACAAAATGCTGCTCCGAGTGTCTTCAATTGTTTATTGTTCTGTGTCGATGACACAAATAGAATACGTTGCATAAACCAGACGCTCGCAGTGACGCACGACGTTTGTGAGCTCGTGCTGCTCCCTGGTACCAGCACAGCTCCGCACCAGCTCGAGCTCGTGTCGGCACAGCCTGCGTCTGTTGCAGACGGTTCCAACAATCAATTCTATTTCCATTAATTACTAATAACCTGGCTTCCATTACCCTATGTACATAGTTTGCGACTCAAATTCAATTTCCTATTTCGTGTTAGTTTTTGTTGACGTCTCTCCTATTAGATTCAAACGTTGAACTAACCACTGCTGATGAACCGCTGACCTCGTTCCGAAATTTGTGTTGAATCACAAACGAAGCGGTTGCTTCAGTTCACGCATTATTAGTAAAGTGACCAGCAAACGCTGTCAACTAAACGTGCTTGATGGGACAAAGTGCACATCGGCTGTTATTTCGGTTACTAGGTAAATTGATATACCTACCAATTGCATGCGTTATTATTCTAAGGGCCGGTTTCTGAGTTAAGTAAAGCAGCAATAATCAGTTGAGTATTGTCAAATAATTTAGGAAGCGTTTGATTATTTTATGTTTCACAATTGAGAATCTACCTAGATCAGTTATGTAAGTACATACATAAGTATGGACCTGTCAAAGTTCCATTCACTCTCTCTTTCACCCTTACGTTCCATTTTACAAAACAAATTGAAGACATCACAAGATTGCATAAAATTTACTAATATATTTTTTTTAAAGCTATAAAAAGTACGTTAGTAGTCTAATACTTCATTCAAGATTTAAAAAATCAAGCTATTAAAGATGTTATAATCTTTAATAAATAACTTGATTTATCATATTTAAGCAATTTAATAGATACCTATATGAAATGTATACAACCTTATTATGAAACTATGAAATGGACCGTAAGCACTAGTCAATTACTTCAAGATTGTCATGTCAAACGTATTTATTTTGTCAATTATGTCTTACCGAAAGAAAATAATATCTAAAATAATTTGTTATTGCCAAAATCAAGAATTGAAGCTTATAATTACTAGAAGTGAATGTGTTCAGAGTGAGCAGTTGCTGGTTCTTGTGATACCTCATAGAACTACAGAATACTTTACTCAGCATTTCACAAGATCTCTCAAGAGGGAACAGAACCGACACACACACAGAATTCGTGCATCTGCATTGGAATATGATTGCAATTGTGATTTACCAACAAATGTGGACTTTTGTGATGAATTTTTTAATGAGTGACCTGGGTTTTCAAGACGGCTGGCTTTGCTAGCCATCGAAGAGAGAAGGAAAACAATATTAGCCAGGGTCGGTGCTATTGGATATATGTCGGATATTATGAAGGAGGACTGTGTTTTAATATGTGTTAACGAACAATATAATTTCTGAATAAATGAGACTTATCATGTTGTTTTTATCATCTATATTGTACTGATACCAAAATCGTATCATACAAAAGCCAAATTCTGTACACATTTTCATCATTGTAACCTTTTCTTGTCGTGTGAATCCTACTAATATTCTATATAGGTATGAAAGTCTGTATGTTTGGATATTTGTTAATCACAACTCAATGGTTGAACGTATTTGGTAGTATATAATTTGGAATACAATTACACAATGACTTATAATAAAATTATTTAATAATAAAAAATAAATATAATAAAATAGATATAATAATAAATAAACGGAATAACAAAGCCTTTCATTCTGAAATTAGAGATATAAAACTGTAGTCTATACAATACATCTTTATAGTTTATAAAAAGTCCCTAATCTCAGTGTGCCTCTCGGCATAGGCTTCCACTAACAGTTTCCACTGGGGTCTCTCCTGAGCTACTCATCACCACAGCTCGCCATCGCTTACACTTTGTGCCTACATCTTGGACCAGCAGTCTTTCCCATTTCCCATTGCCATTTTTGACACTGTCTTCTACTGCTACTTTTTCCATCTCTTGGGTATCGGTTTGTCACTGCTTTTCTCCATTTCCTTTGGTTATCGCGAATCATATGACCGGTCAATCTTCACTTTTCACATAGTTCCTGTAGGATAACTCTCAGTTTTCGCGCAGGATAATCCACTAGCGACCACAAACACAAAAACTAAACAAAAATATTTTTGTTGAAGATCTTACTCATCATCATCATCATTTCTGCCGAAACACTGCTGGATACAGACCTTCTTCAAGCGTCACCACATCAACCGGTCCTGTGCGTCTTTCATACATCGGATTCCCGCGACCTCAACCAGGTCATCGGTCTACAGAGACTTCCCTCTTGCTACGTATTCCGCCACGCGTTCGCCACTCTAGAACTTTTCAGCCCCATCGACCATCCTTTCTTCGAGCATCTGAGATCTATCAGGCGTGAAATATTTGCATCCAATCTAATGTTTTCGATAATTCAGGTCGAACACTCTTCTGCCACGCATCGGTCTTCGTTGAGGCGTCTCTAAGGAAGACAAGGATGTATCTTCATCACTCGTTTTATAAGTTTTTATATATTATTTTGTATTTATTTCGCTTGATTAACGATAAAGCAAGGGCTTGTCAACTATCAACTGCCAAATTTAACCAGTGTAGCCAGATTAGACAAGCCACAAGTCGCCGAAAATTTAGTTTTTCCGTTTATAAAAAACTCAAGACGACCACTATTCACTAAAACCACGAAACATTCTACGAAACTTAAATTTCCATTGTTGCCTTGAACACCCTAGAAGCTAATATCAACTTTAATGCGTTTGACACAATAATCATTATTGGTTCCGCATAAAACATTTTTCAGCATTTATTTATTTTCCCTGTGATCATTCCTGAGGATTAGACATTCTCATTCCGAAATCGCCTAAAATAGCCCCATGTTTTTTTAAGGTAGTCTAATTGGCGATCAGTCGCCGATCGTAAAAATTGGTCGCCTCGGCCACCCTTCCGAGTCAAAGCCTAAATGGCGAAAAGTCGCCCAATCTGGCTACACTGATTATGTAACGTTGACAACGGTTTGAGAATTTGAGAATGATCAAATGTGTTTTTCAAATCAAATCAAATCAAAATGTTTATTTGCCAGAAAAAATACATTGTTTACAAGGGAAGATCTTAAAGCCCAAAGGTCACTGTATTCTGACTGCAAGCAAGCGTGCAAATTATTTACAATAATAAATTAATTAATTTTCAGACATCGTTCATAAACAAAATTGCAAACATCACACAAAAACAAAACACAAACAACACCAAAAGACAATGATGCATACCAATAAACCAAATTAAAACTGCTTATCTCTAAATTTAATCAAACAATAACTCAATTAAAACCCTCAAAAATTGTCAAATTATAAAAATATAAAATTATAAAAATGACAAAACGTAAAAAAAAAAAAATTGTTAATAACATGAATTGAAATGTCAAAAAAGTAAATTAAAACGTCAATAAAATAAATTGAAATTTCAAAAAGTATATAGAAATGTCAATAACTAAAATGTTTGTACTTTTAAAAAACAAATTTTTGCAATTAAACTAAAATTAAATTAAATTTAATAATTTCATTCAATAATATCAATATTCTTAAAATTATTTTTTATGTTCCAAAAAATCCCTAACGCTATAGAAGCAAGTATTTTGTAACCATTCCGTCAATTTCGTTTTAAACACATTATCCTGCAACGATTTTAATTCGCTTGGTAAGTTATTATAAATCAACTAGCTGACCCGGCAAACTTTTTTTTGCCATAAAAACACCAAACATTTATCTACCCTACCTACCCTACCTACCCTACCCTACCCTACCTAGCCTACCCTACCCTACCTACCCAACCCTACCCTACCCTACCTACCCTACCTACCCTACCTACCCTACCTACCCTACCTACCCTACCTACCCTACCTACCCTACCCTACCTACCCTACCTTACCTACCCTACCCTACCCTACCCTACCCTACCCTACCTACCCTACCCTACCTACCCTATCCTACCTACCCTACCCTACCCTACATACCCTACCCTAAAAATAGATGTTGGCCGATTCTCAGCCTACTCAATATGCTCACAAAATTTCATGAGAATCGGTCAAGCCGTTTCGGAGGAGTACGGGAACGAACATTGTGACACGAGAATTTTATATATAAGAAGAAGATATACACATATTAAAAACATTTTTCTTTATGTCCAGATGGTTGATATAATAAATTGCGAAACTTTGCCCTTTTCTGTCTTGGTACAACTTCGCTATGTAGCTTAAAGTAATGCATGTGTTTCTTTGTGAACATGCAGATGTCTCGTATATACATACATGGCAGTAGAAGAATTCTAGATTTATTAAATAGAGGCTTACAGCTATCTAAGAACCAAGACTTGTATATGACCCGGATGCAACGTTTCTGGAGCTTGAATACTCTGTCGACATCGGTCGAGTTACCCCACATGATTAGTCCATAGCTTAGCACAGATGACACGTAACCATGGTAAGCCGAAAGAGCTGCTTCAACAGAAACGTTTTGTCGAAGCTTTTTTAATGCAAAAACAAACCTATTAAGTTTCTGGCATACATGTTCTACATGGCTTTTCCGATTTAAATGTGTGTCTATATTAATACCTAAAAAAATATTTTAGGTATTAATATAGACACACATTTATTTCATCCACTTGCTGTACTTTTTCACCTTTATACCTAATATCTAAAATTAATTGTTTCGTATTATATGAGTTAAATTCCATTAAATATGTCTTACTAACATATATATTCAAGTCATTATTTGCCATCCAACTAATTAAATCTGATAGTGTCTTTTCGGTAACTGAATTGTAATAGTTTTTATCCTGACCGTTTATAATTACTGTCGTATCATCTGCAAAAAGGATACATTTCTGAAAGGTGGCCTCCGGAAGATCATTAATATAAATCAAGAAAAGTAAAGGTCCGAGAATGCTCCCCTGAGGCACACCACACTTATTTATTATTGCTGTTGATTTAAATTTATCTTTAGAATATATTCTGTACCTTTTCTTTACAACTTTGGATATCTCTGTATATTGCTTCCTATTACTTAAATAGCTAGATATCCATTCATATGCTTTGCCCCGTATACCGTAGAAGTCTAATTTATTTAATAACTTAGTATAATTAACAAAATCAAAGGCCTTACTCATATCTAAAAACAGAGACACTACTGGATTGCCATTGTTAATACTTTCTGTCACAAGTTTCGCAAAATTAAAGAGGGCAAGAGCAGTTGAACTACCTTTACGGAAACCAAATTGCTCCTTGCATAATATGTTATGTTTACCCACAAAGTTATTTAACCTAATAAGCATTACCTTTTCAAAATTTTTCGATATGATGGGTACTATCGTGATAGGCCGCTAGTTATTAGGGTCTGACTTATTTCCCTTTTTAAAAAGTGGTTTAAGTAAGTAAGTAAGTAAATTTTATTTGTTTAAACATGGTGTACATGATACATTGCATGCAGGATAGTAATGGGATACAGAAAAGTTCTAACATGTTCAGCCACATATCGTGGCGTACAAATTGGTAGGAAGAGATGGTGCATAAACCGTGATAATATTCATCAAAATTACATTTTATATCATTATACATCAAAGATTAGGTAAGTAATAATAATAAATCTATAATAATAAGATACAATTCAATGTCAAAGTAAGTAATCATTAAATAAATTGGTCAATAAAAATATGAATAATACTGTCATTAAAAAAAATCAATTAATTCAAATAAAAAATACAACAACATGTCAAAAAACAAAAAAATAATACAACATTGTCATCTCAAAAACGAAGAAAATTATCCTCTTTCATAAACTCTGCTATACTGTAATATGCTCTTTCAGTTAGAAAACTCTTTAATTTACTTTTAAGGGCAGATATATTTAATGTTTTCCATGATTTGGGCAATTTATTAAAAATGGTCGGAGCCATGCAAAAGATGCTCTTACGCATAAGAGTAGTTTTAGCGCCGTGAACACAAAGTTTGAAATTATCACGTCTATTCCTAGGGAAAACATCAGACAAACGCTGAAATAAATGGGAATTTAATTTAATGAACATTACTGTTTCTAGGATATATAATGAGGGCAATGTCAATATTTTACGTTCTATAAAATAAGATTTACAGCTGTCCGTTGTTTGCAGTCTAAACATCGATCTAATGCACCTTTTCTGTGCCCGAAACGCTATTTCATTGTCCGTGCTATTCCCCCAAAAGATGACTCCATATCTAAGAATTGATTCGGCTAATCCATAGTAAGCAGTAATCAGTGCATCTGTGTTGAGAACCACAGCAAGCTGTTTCAGAGCGTAGGATGCACTACTCATTTTTTTACTAAGTGCCTCTATTTGAGGTTTCCAATTCAATTTGGAATCTATTAATAGTCCCAGAAATTTTGTTGTGTCAGCTTCATTGATATTTATATTATTAAATTGAATATTCAAATTGTTGATTGTTGGTGTACGTTGTCTAAAGTGCATTACGTTAGTCTTTTTTAGATTAATTATTAAATTATTATCATTTAACCAATTTATAATAGATATTAGTGCATTATTAATGTCAAGTTCATATGTGTTTATGTCATTACAAGCTATTGTCAAAGTGCAATCGTCAGCAAAAAGTGTCATCGGATGTTCAGTTATTTTAGGCAAGTCATTTATATACAAAGTGAACAACGGAGGCCCCAATACACTGCCTTGAGGTACTCCGTATATAACCTCGCGTTCTTCTGATCTTGAAGTTTCTTCACGTTTAATTTTTGTATTTATTTTACTGATCTCTGTAACTTGTTTACGGTTATGAAGATAGGATTTAATTAATTTTAAAACGTTGCCTCTAACACCATAGGCTTCAAGTTTCTCTGCCAGGGAATTATAATGGACGCAGTCAAAGGCCTGTGTCATGTCGCAGAATATGGCACAGACTGGTGTTCTCTTATCTACATTTAGCATGACATTATTTAAAAACTCATAAATAGCCAAATTTATACTTTTATTTTTTCGAAATCCCTTTTGTTCGTCACTTAATATATTATATTTTTCTAAATAGGTATTCATTTCACCATATATGTATTTTTCGAACACCTTAGACATAACTGGTATAAGCGCGATCGGCCTGTAATTTATCATTAATTCGTGATTATCTTTCTTATAGAGCGGTTTCACTATAGATTTCTTTAATGCATCAGGAAATACACCAGCACTTATGGAAAGATTAATAATGAAACACAAATGAGTACTTATTTCAAATGCAACTGCTTTCAATATTATTTTGATTGATGGTTTCATGATTAAATTTCCAATTTCTTACCTACTTAAATGAATCTGTTGTAATATGGTATTAATTTATCGGTACTTACTACCAAGTAAAATTCAAAATTTACAAAGCACCCGACATTTTTTTTTCCTTCTTTTTGAACTACATAATTTATTTAGTTATATACACGCTTTGATCAACAATCTATCGAAATCGCAATTATGACTCGAGATTTTGTAAAATATACCCCGATTTAAACAGTAGGATAATAGCCCATAACTTTTGAACGGCTGAACTTTTGAACCGATTTTTATCAAACATAGCTAAGTACATTCCCGATAATGTCACCCTTCAAAGAAAACTAAATCAAAATTGGTTCGTCCGTTTAGGAGCTATGATGCCACAGACAGATACACAAACACTCAGGTTCACACGTCAAACTAATAACACCCTCTTTTTCCGTCGGGGGTAAATAAATGTATATCGCCGTCAATACCTCTTTCCGTCATGAAATGGTGTAAGCTCTGCGGCTGGCGTCTTAACTACGACTAGGTACCTACTAATAGTGTATCATAAAACGTTTACACCGGAAGCCTTATCAGAATCACACTTATCACTAAACTACAAGCACGGTAGGTAGGTAAATCATTAAAGCCTGCGTACAACTGCTGTGTGTCGCGTATCGTAGTAAGAAGGAGGCGTGGCGAGGGATCGAGGTGGGGGGGACTTTATTTTTGATCAACAGATTGCACTTCCTAAATATAACCTGTCCCGCTCTCCCCTCGCTGCTCCTGCTGCAGCTACAGATCCGCGGCGCACGCGATGCTCTCGTTTATATGCGGTGACAGACAACGACAAACACAGAAGGCTCACTCGTGATAACACTGTCAACACTCCGCAACTAAAGTTATATTGATTTCAGTACCCTTAGATACTTTAGAACCACGTCAATAGCGATTTAGATGTTTAAACAGACTTCAATAAACACGTTACCCTCCTTCGGCAGTCGGGTAAAACGGAGGATGTTCTCAATTCGACTGTATTTTTCACCCCCGTTGGAAAAAAGGGGTGATATGATTTTGACGTGTGTATCTGTGTGTGGCATCATAGCTCCTAAACGGATGATCCGATTTTGATTTCATTATCGAGTGTTCTTAGCTGTGTTTTATGAAAATCGGTTCAGACTTTAGAACAAGTTATGGGTAGATGATAGATACAGTATCTAGTATTATATTATCTGTGACTGTATGAATCGGGGTGTTTCGCAAGATTTCGAGTCATCATTACGTGTTTGTCCATCGAAGCGTGTCTACTACTAGATAAATGATGTAGCATGAAATAAAAATGCGTCGGGGGTTTTTAATTTTACTTGTTTATGTTTGTTACCTCAGAACATTTTACCCGACTGCCGAAGGAGGGTAATGTGTTTATCAGTCTATATATGTATGTATGTATGTAAGTACCGTATGGTGACGGACGTAAAGAATTTCACCATCCCATATCTTCCCGTGGGTGTCGTAAGAGGCGACTAAGGGACACACCAGGGAATGGGCAGCAGCGTTCTCTGTGGACTTTACCAACAAACTGCGATCGCCAACCCGCCTGCCAAGCGTGGCGATTATGGCAAACCCCCCCAAAACAAAATGAATAGCACACAAAATAAAAGGTCCCGAGTGCCCGGCAGCCCGTCTACCCTCGGCTACGGTAGCGGTCGAGGCGATGGCGTGGCAAGGGGTGCAAAGAATCCCCGGAGTGGACCCGGCTACCCCAATAAACATCGACGACTGGACCTGGGAACTTATAACACGCGAACACTCCGGAGAGCTTGAGCAGGTTACGATGGAGCATTATAGGGCTATCTGAAGTCCGAAGAGAGGGGGAGGACTCGATAATCCTCAAATCCGGTAACCTGCTCTATTACCGAGAGGGTGACCGGCAGTCCCAGGGTGGTGTCGGATTTATCGTCCACAAGTCCCTTGTGAACAACGTGGTGAAGATCGAGAGTGTGTCGACCAGGGTGGCGTACCTTATACTCAGAATATCCGCAAGATATTCGCTGAAGGTCATTCAGGTCTACGCCCCGACCTCGGCACACCCCGACGACGAGTTAGAGACCATGTATGAGGATATCTCTAGAGCCATGCATGGTTCCAAAATTTACTTCACCGTTGTCATGGGGGACTTCAACTCGAAACTGGGCATACGAGACGAGGATGAGCTGCAAGTAGGGCAATTTGGAGTTGGACGTCGGCACCACCGGGGTCACCTACTGGCCAGTTTTATGGAGAAGGAGGGCCTCTACATGATGAACTCCTTCTTCAAAAAGCGTGAGCACAGGAAGTGGACCTGGCAAAGCCCCGATGGTGCAACTAAAAAGGAGATCGACTTCATCATGTCAACCAAGAAGCAAATGTTCAATGATGTCTCTGTGATCAACTCGTTAAAAACCGGGAGCGATCACCGCATGGTAAGAGGCACATTGAACATTAATGTCAAGCTTGAAAGGTCTCGACTGATGAAGTCCACGCTCCGTCCAGCACAGATCCAGGTCCAAAACCCCGAGACCTTTCAACTCGAACTCCAGAACCGTTTCGAGTGCCTATGGAGCTCCGTGGACGAATACAGTGATGGGTTCGTGGAAGCTGTCCATACGGTCGGGTCTAAGTTTTTCAAGACCCGCCGTACAGATAGGAACAAAAAGCTCTCTGATCCTTCTCTCAAGCTCATGAAGGAGAGGCGTGAGATAATCCTGCAGTCTTCAGACGATGCGCTGAAATACCGGCAGCTAAATAGACGGATCTCAAAGTCCTTGAAAAGCGACCTCCGCCGCTTTAATACCGAGCGTATTAAAGACGCGATTGAACGGAACAAGGGCTCCAAGGTCTTTGCAAGAGATCTGTCTATTGGGCAGAGCCAGCTCGCGAAACTGAAGATCGATTATGGCAGGATCGTATCCGCCAAACCGGAGCTTCTGAGGAAAATCGAGAGATTCTATGGGCAGTTGTACACGTCAGCCAGTAAACCCGTCGCGAATCTAGCGAATGACCCTAGAGCTAGATTGACCCGACACTATACCGAAGACATTCCGGACGTCAGCCTGTATGAGATTAGGATGGCTCTGAAACAGCTAAAGAACAACAAGGCACCGGGTGATGACGGAATTACGGCCGAACTCCTGAAGGCGGGTGGAAAACCAGTACTTAAGGCCCTTCAGAAGCTGTTTGATTCCGTCATACTCGAGGGGAGGACGCCACAGGCATGGTGCAGGGGTGTGGTGGTACTCTTCTTCAAGAAGGGTGACAATGCCTTACTGAAGAACTATAGGCCCATCTCACTTCTTAGCCATGTCTACAAGCTGTTTTCAAGAGTCATCACGAATCGTCTCGCTCGCAGGTTTGACGATTTCCAGCCTCCCGAACAAGCCGGAATCCGTAAAGGCTTTAGCACCGTAGACCACATACATACGCTGCGGCAGGTTATACAGAAGACCGAAGAGTACAACCTGCCTCTCTGTTTAGCGTTTGTGGACTACGAGAAAGCCTTCGATTGTAATATAATTGGACCGTATGTAACTTATCAGGCATTTCCATAGAAAAGACGGTATCGTCCCCATCTCGTTGGTCAGTGTCACAACTGCCAACTCTACGGTCACTCTCAGACTAATTGCTTCGCGCCTCCCAGGTGCGTTAAGTGCATGGGAGAGCACAGTACTAAGGACTGTACCCGTCCAAAGGACCGATCACAATGCACGGAGCCTCCCAGCTGCGTGCTTTGTGGACAAGTCGGGCACCCGACTAATTACCGTGGTTGCCCAAAAGCCCCTAAACTTGCGCCTAAAATGGCCAGGCGTAATGACGCGCGCCAAGCGCGCCAAGCCCCTACCTCTCAACCCCCCCCCAGACTAGCCCCTTCACCCTGGGGTAAGCTGAACCACCAAAGTGTGGCTCCTCAGTCTTGCCAGAAGCTTAAAGATATTTGTAAGTCGACGCCAAAAAGAGCATCACAGAAAAAAAGGTGTATTGGTCCCATGCAAACTAAATTAGACTTTTCCGAGCAACTAATAAGTCCAAACGTACAATGCACACAAACAAAGGACGACGGGCAGAATCTGCAAAACCAATGTTTAAATCAGAAAATCAGCAACGGAAATAATATATCAGTGGTCTCCCATAATGACGAACATAATTGCAACTCTAATTATACTACCCAGTTAAGTCGCAAAGCAACAAGAAATATCTACATAATTGGAGACGAAAAAGTGAGAGGTCTATCAGCACGTTTAATTCACGCTAAGACTGGTAAATGGATTGACAGTTGTAAAATCGAGGGTAAAGTTCAACCATATGCTTCATCATGCGAGATCCTACGAAACTTAGATAATATATCACGCACCCTCTCGGACAATGATATTGTTATAATCTCTGTTGGTAAACATGATAAAAATCCCTACATGTTGTTAACTAATCTTTGTGGCGCTTTGTGTAGTTTAAGCAATTGTACAATATTGATGTTGAATGTCTCAGAAAATAGGTTTCTTAACGTTAAAAAACTTAATAATGAACTTAAATTGTTTACTAAAAACTTTAAGAATTGTAAGTTTGTTGAAGTTAATAAGTTAGATGTAAATTATCAAAAGAGGCTCTCAGAATTAGATTTAATTACTTATAAACTTAACATAGAAATTGATTTTATGCAACACGAAAGTTGTTCTAAAAGACTGAGTCTAAGTGAACGAAACTCACTTCATGTTACTAGTACTAGTAAAAACAGCAATAATTTTTTTCGTCACTAATTACCCCACGCATAAGTCTGCCATTAATTATGACAAACCAAAACAAGATTGCCGACTTAGTAAATTTCGAATCTTGCACCAAAATATAGCCGGCGTCTGCAACAAACTTGACATGTTAGAGATAACTTTATCCGAATTAGTAGAAAAACACATGGAGGTAGATATACTATGTTTAAGTGAGACTTTTGTTAAGCAAGGTACGGAGTGTAACATTAAACTTAATAATTTTAAATTAGCTGCATCATTTAATCGAGATAAATGTAGAGGGGGTTCTTGTATTCTAACAAATAGGGAATTCGACACCAAAACTCTAAGTATTCCTTCAAACCTAGCCACGAAATGTTATTTTGAATGCTGTGGTACAGAGATTATTGGTCTGAGCCTTATAGTTGTCAATATATACAGAATACCCGATCAGAGAAAGACGCAAGTAGGTTTATTTCTTCATAAACTAGACAATTTGTTGAATTACTTGACTGACAATTTCAAGAAAAAGAAAATTATAATCTGTGGTGACTGGAATATTGATATTTTAAAGAATAACTCTTCAACAAAAGAACTTTTAAGCATACTAGCAAATTACAATTTTAAAGCACATATAAGATCACCAACTCGGGCAAACTCTTGCATTGATCAAATCGTCACTAACATTAAGAGTGTTCAGTCAGAAATTCTTCACCTCGGCTTGTCAGATCACGAAACAGCACAAACAGTCACTATAAAAACGAATAAACGCAAAAAAATTACTTATTGGTTTGAATTAAAACGTGACTACTGTTCAGATAACCTCAAAAAGTTTTGCGATTGCATATCCTCTCTTTCGTTTTCGGAAACATTTAAATCAGATACTCTAACGGAAGCCTTTAACTTATTTTATGAAATATTTACATTGTTTTACGAGTTGTGCTTTCCGGTGATTAAGGTTAAAGTGAACAATAAACCAGTTACACAAAACTGGATAACGAAAGGCATTAAAAAGTCTAGCAAAACAAAACGTAAGCTTTATCTGAAATTTAAAACTAGTAAAACCAATAAAAAATATTATGAGAAAAACTACAAACTTTATAAACATATGTTTAAACGATGTGCACAGAGAGCACAAAAACTTATGAACACAAGACGTATACAACACCATAAAAATAAATGTAAAGCTACTTGGAATGCAATCTCCTCAACAATAACTAATAACAATTTGTATAAAAATGAAATCGACGAAATAAATTTTAATAATGTGACATATAATAATCCCTCTGACATCTGTAATATATTTAATGACTACTTTATTAATTTGACATCTAATCAATCATTAAATTCTAATAATTCCAATAATTCTAATAATTCCAATAATTCTAATAATTTCAATAATGCCAATAATTCTAATAATTCCAATATTTCTAATAATCATAATAACTCTTATTTCTATCAAACAACCAAAAATCTAAATACTATATTCTTGAACCCTGTAGATGCAATGGAAGTGTATAAAATTATAATATCCCTAAATAATAGCAAAACTAGTGGATATGACGGCATCGCCACGCAAGTTTTGAAAGCTAGTGCTAGTTGGATATGTCATCCACTAGCGCATATAATAAACTTATCTTTTTTGGAAGGTGTTTTTCCTGACCAGCTTAAAATGTCTATCGTGAAACCACTTTTTAAAAATGGAAACAAGACGGACCCTAATAATTATCGGCCAATCACAATAGTACCTATTTTATCGAAAATTTTTGAGAAGGCAATGTTTTGTAGGTTGAATAGTTTTCTCGATAAACATAACATATTATGTAAAGAGCAGTTTGGCTTTCGTAAAGGTAGTTCAACTGCTCTTGCAATCTTTAACTTCATTAAACTGGCAACAGAAAGCATAAACAATGGCAATCCAGCGATATCTCTATTTTTAGACATGAGTAAGGCCTTTGACTTTGTAAATCATTCTAAGCTACTACACAAATTAGAATTCTACGGCATAAGGGGGAATGCTTATGAATGGATATCTTGCTATTTAAGAAACAGGAAGCAGTTTACGGAGATATATAAAGTTATAAAGAAAAGTGACAAAATATACTCTAAAGAAAAATTTAAATCTCTTGCTGTAATAAATATGTGTGGTGTGCCTCAGGGTAGTATTCTAGGTCCTTTACTATTCTTGCTTTATATTAATGATCTTCCGGAGGCCACTTTGCAAAAATGTATCCTTTTCGCAGATGATACCACAGTTATTATAGAATGTCAGGATAAAAAGAACTACAAATCTGTTGCCAAAAAGGCCCTATCAGATATTATAAATTGGATGAAGAATAATGGCTTAAATGTTAATGTTAAAAAGACAAAATTAATAGAAATCAACTCCTATAATACAAAACAATTACCCTTAGATATTATGTATGAAGGCGAAAAAGTACAACAAGTAGAGGAGTTAAATTTTTTAGGACTTATCGTAGATAAAAATCTAAATTGGAAAAGCCATGTTGAACATATTTGTCAAAAACTTGATAAGTTTGTGTTTGCCTTGAAAAAGTTAAGACAAAACGTTTCTGTCGAAGCTGCTCTTGCGGCTTACCATGGTTACGTGTCATCTGTCCTAAGCTATGGACTAATCATGTGGGGCAACTCGACCGACACCGATAGAGTTTTCAAGCTCCAGAAACGTTGCGTCAGAGTTATGAACAAAGCATGGTTCTTGGATAGTTGCAAACCTCTCTTCCAAAAATTTAAAATTCTACCACTGCCCTGTATTTATATAAGAGATATCTGCATTTTTACAAAGAAGCACATGCATCACTTTAAGCAATATACAGAGGTTATCACAAGACAGAAAAGAGCAAAGTTTCGCAACCTACTGTATCATCCACCTTGTTATAAAGATATTTATAAGAAAAATGTGTTTAATATGTGTATATTAATCTATAATAACTTACCAAATGAATTGAAATTGTTACAGGGTAATTTATTTAAAACAAAATTGACAGAGTGGCTACTAAAGTGTTGTTTTTATAGTGTTGGGGAATTTATGGAACATGGAAATAATGGTTTAATGAATGAATAATAATGTCAGTATTTTGTAAAAATATTAAGATTCTAGTTTTGACATTTTAATTTATTTCATAGTTTTTTTTTTTTAATATAATTTTTGACATTTTAATTTAATTTATAGTTTTTTTTTATAATTTTTGACATTTTAATTTATTTTATGGTTCTTTTTTAACTTTTGACATTTGTTTTGTTATGTTATTTCTTAAATATTATTTAATTTTTTTTTTTTTGTTAACTTTACTTATATAGACAACTGTAATTTACTTTTTGGAATGCATAAATGTTGTTATGGTTTCTTTTTAATTTGATGATTTTTTTTTTTTTATAAATAATTTGCACGCTTGCTTGCAGGCAGAATACAGTCACTTTTAGGCTTTAACATCTTCCCTTCAAAACTTTGTATTTCTGGCAAATAAACATTTTGATTTGATTTGATTTGATTTGCTCCCAGCCGATTCCAGCGCTGATGGCTACTCCCATCGCAGCGCCAATTCTTATCCCCGACTCAATGCCCCCCGCCGCCCCTATGACCGCACAAAGCCAGAAGGTGGCTTCCACCACCCCTGCTGCTAAGTGCCAGCCCCCTGTCGCCCCCTCCGGGCAAAAGCCATATTTATGCGGCGCTAAAAATATAATTAGCGCGTACTCTATATTTATGTCCCCTCAAGCCCGTGCTCTGGATACTGAAATCCGGAATGCGGGCTCTCTCCTTCCCGCTGAATGCGCCAACCTCTTTTCGAGGTATGAGTCCATTACTAGGGAGCTCGATAGCCTTGTCTACAAGGACGGTCAATGGGTTCGTAAATAGTACGAACCCTCCGTTCATACAAAATTAATATACATATTCGTTCCGTCCTCACCGCAGAGGCTCGTCGCGTAATCCTTTTCGATTCATATAAGCTAGCCCGCGTGCTGAGCCATAGTTAAATGCCAGTCAGATATTATTGGAGTTTCTTGTCCGTTCTTCTCCACGTAGGCTTTTCCGAACGGATAGTAGAATCACTTTATTAGATCCGGCCTTAGCCTTTCCCCCCAGCGACGCCCTGAGCCGTGGTCCGACCCCAACTGGGATAGCCCTTAGTGCTGTCGCTTTAGGTTTAGTATTTTGAAGCCTGGCCGGAGGCTAAGAGATTAGTCTCCACAGGGTAGCCCGGTTAAGCATACGTCAGTCACTTTGACTGTTTGCAAAACGCCACTTAATAAAAAAAAACCTGGCTGCTCATTGCTTACTAAACCGTCATGGCGACCGGTCGTTTTTACGGAGTTTGAATTTATTTTTCTTTCCGTAACTACCGCAATCAGTATGTATGTAATGATTCTAATTTACTTGTTAAACCCCATATTAACCTATTACATACTGATATACACTAAAACATAATATTTAGTGCCTTAAAAATGCGAACGAAATTCTATGTGCGAAAAAACTATAAAAGCATTTTTCTCGTCTAAAATTGTTTAGTACGAGATAGCGCGCTGGGGTAAGCAGACGTATGTCTGTTGATATAGTTTTCTATTTACAAACTATACAAATATTGTTTGTGACGCCTCGTCGCGAACAAAAATTTTAACTAAAAAATGTTAAATAATAGTAGATTATGCACCGAGGGGTTAAAGTTGTGTCTTATGTCACGGGCGTCATATTGAATCTCGAGCGCAATGAAGGATTCGGGATTTAACTCACGAGCAAAGCGAGGGAGTTAATACAAGAATCCTGAATGCAGCGAGGGATCCAAGCTAGCCCAAGGCAAAGACACCTTTAGCCCAGAGGAGGATACTCTACTTTTTACACCTACTGTGAGAAAATAATAGCCATAGTACGAAAAACAAAGTATTTATTAAATAAACAAACAGTAAGAATAACATATTTAGAACTATTTAGTTATATGCACTTACATATTAATTGAAGTTAATGGTAACATTTGAGACATTAGTCCAGTTGTGCAAAGATAAAGTTAAGTTTTTTTGATAAAATGTGATAAATCTACTGTAGTACAGAAAGGTTTTATTATTTATTTATTTAATCACAAAATTCACAGCAATCTTTGCGCAGTTTACTTAAAATAAATTAACTAATGTTACAGCCAATTACTATTACGGTATTACGGCGCGGTACGGTATTTGTTATTATTAATGCCAGTTTTAATGTTATTCCATTCCTTTTAAAAAATGGTTCGTAGTTATCTAATTATTCTTACAATATTATGTCTTGGAAAACATGGCAACGATATGAAGAAGCAGTCGTTATGATTTTTTAGGAAATCGAGAATATCATCCACGTGTAGTAAGGGTATCGAGAATAGCTTTCCTCTTTCTGGCACCAAAGGGTTTGTTAGTACTATACTGCCAATTTAGCTGAGCATGTGAGATTCCAAATTCAAATCACATTATTGAACAGCGGGTCATAATGAAATCCAGTACAACATTATTGACCGGCTGTGCCCCCGGCCACTAATGACTAAAGACACTTTAGGTTAAGGTTGCTTGACATATAATTTGACATTTTCGAGCAGGTGGTGTGAAAAAAAATTTATTCAAAAAATCAAAACACCCGACTGTTTAAAAAGCGAACTAAAATAAAAAGACGTAGTAGCAGTCGGGTGTTTTGATTTTTTGAATAATTTTTTTTATTACTCCTTTACTTTCTACTACTTTAAATTATTCTTTACTTTTTAAAAAGGAGGAGGTTCTATGTTCGACATTATGTTTCTTTTTTTTTTTTTTTTTTTTGTATTTTCACCGATATTTCCGTCAATTGTGGACTGATTTTGAAAATTCTTTTTTTGTTTGAATAAGTATGTTCCGAAATTGGTCCCATTTTAATTTGGTGAAGATCTGATGAAGAACTTCGGAGATATTTGTATATCTCCGAAGTTCTTCATCAGATAAAAAAGAAAAGTTAATTAAAAATAAAAGCTAATATAAAGTGACCCTTATTCACATTGAAATAAGGTCGCTTTTCTTTGACAAGCAAAAGTGACCCTTATTGTCATTAGCATAAGGTCCACATTGATCACCATTGTCACAGAAACAGCTCAGAGAGACCGATAAAAGGAAAAATGTTTACGACCAACAAAAATGTTAAAACCCTCATATCTCAGAAACGGTTGGAGTTAGCGCATTTCTGACAAAAAGACGTGTGGCACTCGGGGACTGCCGCGGTAAAGCTATTGCATAGCATTTAATTTTTGAGAAGACAGGTTTCTGGGAAAGCACGTGTAGTTCCAAGTACTTGTGGTTTTGTTTTAAAGTTTGCTACCTTTGGACTTGTTTTTGTGTAAAAGTGTGTTGTCCTTGTGTTTGTTAACAGGTAGGTACTGTGTTTGTCCCCTTTTATATTAGTTTAGCTCAAAATGGACAGGAATAAACCGCCCGACCCTGATCCGCCGGACATCCCAGCTTCCTTACCTCTTTTTACTCCCTCGCCGAATCCTCTATCGCAGTTTGCGGATGTGGTCTGCAGCGTTTCCGAAATGGAAACCTCGCAAACCTCACGTAAACGTCCTAATAACGCAGAAACATCTACGCTGACATCCCCTAACAAACAGCCTAAGAGCCAAATTGGCCGTGTAAGATACTCGGTTATGGATAAGGGACCATATATTGTGCATGTCTCTCGAGTTGAGACTCAGGTTAATGCTGGCACCACTCTGCATCCCGTGAACTTTGGGAAGTTTTTAATAATTAACAAGATAGCTAACATCGTTCGTGGCGGAGTCAATAAAGTCGGAAGAAATAAGGTATCGGTTGAGTTTTCATCTCCTCAAGACTCAAACGCATTTTTAGTTAACGGTTTGCTATCCAAACACGGTTATACAGCTACAATTCCTACATTTAATATTACGAGAATGGGCGTTGTGACAGGGGTTCCTTCGGATTTAAGCGAAGAAGAGGCTCTTACATATTTGGCTGTGCCCACTGGCTTTGGCCAAATTTTAAAAGTGCGCAGAATCAACCGGAAGGTTCAGACTGAAGGAATAGTAGAGTGGAAGCCTACAGAGACTTGTGTACTCACATTTGACGGACAAGCCTTACCTAAACGAGTGTTTTGCTGCTACACATCCCTCCCTGTTGAACAATACATCTACCCTACTATCCAATGCCGTAAATGCTGTCGATTTGGGCATGTTGCAAACGTGTGTAGGTCGAATCCACGCTGCAATAAATGTGGCCACGATCACCCAGGTGATGGTTGCAACATTTCTGAGGGCGAGGCATTCTGTGTGCTTTGTTCGGGTAACCACTTCGCTAATAGCAAGTCTTGCCCCGAGCATGGTAGGCAGAAAGCCATCAAGACAGTCATGGCTGAGAAATCAGTCTCATATGTTGAGGCAAGCAAAACTATTCCAGCAGTCTCCCGCAACTATGCCAATGTCACTAAATCACAGTCATACAGAAAAACCGTCACTCTCAAGCCTAGGACCCATGCCCCACTTTCCCAATCTTATAATAAAGCTGCTCATCAGCAAATAGTAAATATTCCTCAATCTTCACAGTCTAATGGCTGTGCTATCAATGATAATGTCCCCATCAATAATACTGTTTCAGTCATTGAACTTTTAGTTAAACTTTTACCTTCACTTATTTCATCTTCTAGTAACTCTCAAATACCGTCCAACGTTGCCGATCAACTTATATCTCTCCTATTATCTTTTAAAAATGTCGTCCCACCAAATATTTCTCCAGTGGAATGTGAGGAGCGTGTGGCATAAAAAGCACGACCTCATATTCCTCCTGAATAAATACAAGCCCTTGGCTTGTTCCATAGCTGAGACTTGGCTCACCCCAAGTCTTAGCTTCCGTATGCCACATTTAAATATCCTTAGGTGTGATAGATCCGATGGGTACGGAGGGTCGGCTCTCTTCGTTAATAATCGGGTCCCACTTTCTCCCTTTTCTTTGCCTGTACTTGAGGGCAATTTGAGTATTGTAGCAGGAAGGGTTGAGGGCATCACAGTGTTTTCTATCTATATTGCACACCCTCACCCTGATTTCATAGCTGTTTTAAGAAACATTTTAACCAATGTGCAAGGCCCATTGATGGTCATGGGTGACTTTAATTGCCACCATTATAGATGGGGATCTGAACGCTGTGATGCCTTCGGTGTAGCTCTGGTTGAGTTGTTGGATGATCTAGACCTCTGCATTCTGAATAATGGCTGTCCAACTCGTCGTTCCCCTCCCGGTCAACAAAAGAGTTGTGTAGACCTTACATTTTGTTCGGTTGAATTGGCTGCATCAACTCACTGGGAATGTACAACTTTGTCGCATGGTAGTGACCATTATCCTATTGTTATATCTTTAATTAATAGAACTTATTTAGAAAAAACTTCTCCTCCACTTTTGAAATATAACCTGTCCAAACCAGATTGGACTAAATTTGTATCACTATTGGAGAAAAAAATTGATTCTCTTCCAAATTTAAATTCATGTTTATCAGACCCTTCTGGTCACTGCCATGCCAAAAGTTGCTATGAGGGTTTTGTCACAGCTGTTACTTCGAGTGCAGATTCCTCTTTTCCGCTAAGAAACAGTGCCAGAAACAAAATCCCTTCACCTCCGTGGTGGGATCCAGAATGCACCTCAGCAGTTAAAACCAGGAATGAGGCCGAGAGGCGCTACAATGCTGATATGAGTAACAGTAATCTCTTGGCTTATCTCCAGTGTAATGCCAGGGTCAGACGTCTTCTTCGCAAGAAGAAACGTGCTGGCTGGGTTCAATTTTGTACCTCCTTGTCCCCCTCTACTCCAATTTCAGCAGTCTGGAAAAGCGTCAATAGGTTTAGGCGAGGCTGTTCCCCTTCTACCACTTCGCCAGTAACTAGGGAAACAGCTGAACTTTTCTTTGACAAAATAGCACCACCATATGTTCCCCTCTATTCTGAATGTGTGAATGTTCCCTTATCTAATTCAGCAGCGGATCCCTTTGATGCGCCATTTACTTTGGAAGAACTGAGTGTGGTACTCCGTCATGTCCGGGACTCAGCTCCTGGTATTGACGGTGTGCCATATTCTTTTATTTCTCACTCTGGCGACAAGGCGAAAATGTATTTCTTAAACATAATTAACTTCTGCTATAGTCATGGCTGGGTACCAGATCAGTGGAAGCTACAGATCATCATTCCATTACTGAAACCTGGCAAACATGCAAATGATCCGAATGGCCTTAGGCCAATAGCCTTATCTTCAGTCCTAGCCAAGCTGCTGGAACACCTTATAAAAAATCGTCTGGAGTGGTTAGTCGAATCGAGAGATTTACTGCCGAATTTCCAATTTGGCTTCAGGAAAGGGCTCAGTTCTATGGATAGTGTTGGCGTCCTAGTCACGGATATCCGTTTGGCCCTCTCCAGAAATCAATCTGTTGTTGCCGCTTTCCTTGACATCTCCTCCGCATACGACAACGTACTTCTTCCTGTACTCAGGCAAAAATTGCAACAGCTGAGTTTACCGGCAAAGATGATACAGTGTATATGTGAACTCCTTTTGTCCCGGTCATTGGTTCTTAGAGTTCAGGGAGAGGAGTTCGATAAGAGGCAGGCGTGGAGGGGACTCCCTCAAGGCTCTGTCCTCAGCCCCCTGCTGTACAATCTGTATACGGCCGATATTGGGTCTTGCCTAAACAATAATTGTCAGATCCTGCAATACGCCGTTGACATTGTTCTATACGTGACAGATTCCTCCATCATTGACGCGGCTTCTTCTCTATGCCTCTCTTTGGACTCTCTGAGCCGGTGGCTTTTAAGCCATGGTCTTTCCCTCTCCGCACCAAAAAGCTCGGCAGTAATTTTCTCTCGCTAAAGACAGTTCCCTCAGATATCAGTGAGCATTTTAGGTCATAATATCCCTATAGTACATAAAGTTAAGTTTTTAGGCGTTTTTTTAGATTCTAAATTAACAGGCAAGCCTCACATAAATTCCCTCATTAAAAAATACGAAAGAGTTATCTCAATTTTGAAAGTTTTAGCGGGTGTTTGGTGGGGTGCTCACCCCTACACCATGAAGTTAGTGTACAACGCCTTAGTCCGTTCTGTTCTGGACTATGGAACGTATCACTTGATGCCCTGTAACAAAGGTGCTTTGGCGGGGCTAGATAGAGTTCAGTCCAAGTGCCTTCGGATCATTTCCGGTTGCATGAAGTCCTCCCCCGTTAACGCATTGCAGGTTGAATGTTCCGAACCCCCTCTTGCCTTAAGACGACAATATCTTGCCACCCGTTTTTTATCTAGGCTAATCTCTAGGTCGTCCCATCCCCTTATAGTTAGATTGCATGAGCTAGACGCCTTATGCAGAAGCTCAAACTATTGGAGAAATAAAGAAATCCCATTAATTATAAAAGCATTTTGGAGTGTTCAAAATTTAGATTGTCCGATTCTCCAGCATCCTAGATTACCCCTTTTTGACTTTGCTTACGAAGTATTATTTTTTACCCCCAAAATTATCTATAATATTGGTATATCCAAAAGATCCCCATCAGCTAATTCGGCCTTCAATGCGGTGGTGGGCGAGAGATGGAATGGTTTTCAACAGTTCTTCACTGATGCTTCGAAATTAAATAGTTTTAACAACACTGGAGCTGCGGTATATTTCCAAAGCTCTCGAATCGTATTACAGTTCAAGTGTCCTAAGGAGTCTTCTGTATTCACAGGCGAGTGTGTGGCTATATTGGAAGCTTGTCTCTTTATAGAGTCACACAATAACATTGAGAAAGCCGTTATATTTACAGATTCTCTTAGTTGTTTGCAGGCCCTGGAACAAAGTCCTTTCAAAAGTAAATTACATAGCCCTCTTATATTAAAAATCAAAAAATCTTTACTAACTTGTGCTAATAGTCAAAGAGATGTTCAGCTAGTTTGGATACCTAGTCATTGCGGCATCAAGGGTAATGAATATGTTGATGCATTGGCTAAAGACGCCTGTTCATCTGTAACGGCTGATATTTCACATAACACTCACCTGAGTTATGATTTGTTGTCCCTCCCCAAATTGAGTCTCCAGGATTCATGGCAGGCACATTGGAATATGTCTAGCAGGAAGAAAGGCAAATTCTTCCATGCTGTCCAACCGGTCATAAATCCAAAACCATGGTTCTTTGGTTTTAGAAAGGTCTCCAAAACCGCTATATCTGTCCTTTGCAGAATCCGTTTAGGTTTTTGCTGTACCCCTGTCTTTCTTCATAAAATCCGTATACGTGACTCCTCTCTCTGCGAGTGCGGATTAGGCGAGGGTACCTTGGATCACATATTTTTTGAATGTCCAAATAATGACTCCTCACTTGATCTATACCGCCGTCTCTCTAAACTGAAGATCACTCTCCCAATAAATTTCCCATCTCTTCTGACTTATTCCTCCCCAGATCTCCTTGTGGCGTTGATGATTTTCATCCGCCACAATAATATAAAATTATGAGTCTCACAAAACTTCCAAATACCATTTATTTAAGTGTGGCAACGTATCTTTAATGTGTTAACAATTATATTATATATGTATTTTTTTTTCTGTTTGTTTCAGTCCCGTACTAACCCAACAAGTGTCAACTGTATCAATCAAGCAGTTTAGTTTGTGTCTACAGTTCCTTCTTTTTAGATTGTTATTTAAATATACCTGCTCTTCCATTTAACTTTAGACATTGGCAGAATAGTCGACATCGGCTTTGCTTGCCATATATAAATATAGAATAGAATAGAATTTTTGAGAATTTAAGTCATTTTCTTTCACCTATTATTCTTAAAATATACTTTCTTATCCCAAATAGTAAATGCAGATCACGGTCCACCCACAATAATAAACCCTTAACGCCACCCTCTAACAACCCCCTTATTATCATATTTTCTACCTTTTCCAAATAACACATTTAAATAGTGACCCCTATTTATACCACAATAAGGTCGCTTTTTCAAAGTGACCCTTATTCCCACATACATATATAAGTCTACATTGAACGCGGTGGAATTTAAAATAGGATACAAATAAAGAACCTCAACTTCAATAGAACATAAAAATATTTCCTACATCCGTCATAATAAAAATTCTTATTTTAACTTGTCATTGCCAAGCGAATTTGAGTAATAACGTTAATAACTCGAAAACGTAGCGACTCAAACCCCCATTTATTTCCAATTAATAAAACTCTAAAAAACAAAACAAAAATATAAAGTGACCCTTATTCACATTGAAATAAGGTCGCTTTTCTTTGACAAGCAAAAGTGACCCTTATTCTCATTAGCATAAGGTCCACATTGATCACAATTGTCACAGAAACAGCTCAGAGAGACCGATAAAAGGAAAAAATTTGACGTCCAACAAAAATTTTTAAACCCTCATATCTCATAAACGGTTGGTTAGCGCATTTCTGACAAAAAAATGCCACCCTGCCTCCGCTACTTCATCCAGGAGAAAAAGATAGGATTTACCCCCCCCCCCCCCCTTACCCGTGTAACTCTCCCCGCAAAAAAAAAGTGACCCTTATTCTCATTAGCATAAGGTCCACATTGATCATCATGATGTAAAGTGTAACCATGGAGTTTCTTGCCGGTTCTTCTCCATAGGAAACGACCAACCCGAACCGTGCACCTTTTGTCGACGTAGGCCTATGTAAAATATGCCCATGTAGGCCTATGTAAAATAAAAAAAAATGATTTTGATTTTGATCACCATTGTCACAGGTTATTTTCGTTAAGGAATTTTTCGTTACGGAACTTCTGGATTCGGTCTCCACGCTCAAGGCCCGCGATAGAAGCTATGCAATAGCTTAAAAACCGTTTTGCTACATTTTTCATTTATGCTCCGTTCCTATTGGTTGTAGCGTGATGTTAAATAGCCTATAACCTTCCTCGATAAATGAGCTATCCAACAAAAAAAGATTTTTTTAATTCCAACCCGTAGTTCCTGAGATTAGCTCGTTCAAACAAACAAACAAACTCTGCAGTTTTATAATATCACACGAACAGAAAATGACATCTTTTTTTTTTAATGCAAATTAAACTGTTAGTAATCGGCAGCTTCGAACTAAAGCTTTGTTAATTAACACGGGTCGACGATGAAGGCGTTCGTGTGTGTAAACTTAAGATTTAATATAAATACATGTGGCACTACCGTAATGTTGTATTAACAGTTTCCATCTCGCTGGGCTATAGGCAATAGGAACAGTGGCAAACATCGCAACAAGCTCTAAAGTAAACTAAGGACTACTTAGAAGTTGAATCAATGTAAGAGTGTCTTACAAAATTGCATTAAGCATTGAATAATATGTCTAGACTAGTCGTCAGTTGGGCGATAATGTTCGTAAGTCAACAAGGAAGGGAGTGGTTGATAGCGACTATTGAGACCGGCCCAATTTCACGTCAAACGCACGGTCGAACGTTTACGTGATGGCGCCGGCGCACCCTGCTGTGCGCTCCACTCAAATCAACTCAATACTGATTTATATGGTGATGGAGTCGACACTACATGAGAATTGCCGAACTGACAGATGTTGTCCGGTAATAGTCTGAATTCATACAAAAATCTCATGCAATGAACTTATAGGTTCGGCAAAATTTTGGATGAATCTGATCGCCTTGTTGTAAGCCTTCAAAATATCTTTGTTAAAAAACAGGTTCAAGTAATAACCAAAAAATGCTCGTGAGTCGTGATGCACTATCGGACAATTAAGCAATATTTGCAATACCGTTTGATTGGAACGCAGCCGCCGCCGCCACCCGCGGCTCCGGTAGGCTCAGGTAATATTCAAATGTTTTTGTGAAGATTCAAACAACAATGAATCACTGGTAGTGAATCAAAGCCTCGCGCCACGTACGAGTATATAATAAGTGCTTATAAGGCTTCAGTGCAAGGTTCAGGTGGCGGGGGTCGGATAGTCGAGCGTACATTGAGGAGCGCGTATGAACACGACCAGTCCCACACTGCGATGATTGAGTATCTCTAAGTAGTCTGTGCGGCGATGTATGTCTTGCGCCGGAGTTTCACAGATACCGCCGCCGCCGGTGGCCGGCTATTACAATGCTACAGCACCAGTATTATGACTATGCGGCGACCGCGGCCGGCGACATTTTGATGCTACCGATAGCAATTATTTCATAAAACTTCCACTTATCGTATCAACTTTATAGTTACAAAACAGCTAGTCCTAAATACAATATTATTAGATCACATTTAAATCTTACTGGACAAATGGAGTGGTACAATCTGCCTGTCTGCACTAACTAAAGTAGTGGTGTCGAATCGAAACAACGAGTAGATATTATATTTATTTACAACCCTATTGATACAATCAGTTAACTACCTCACTACCTAACATAACTAATTAGTATAGACTTGGAGTTCTATCAGAATCTGAATCATTTATTTCTTAATCATAGATAAAGGTAGTAGCTAGTTGTTCCGGCTCTGAGTGAGTTAACATTTTTGTAAACGCACCCACCTCTGATCAAACAGTAAACAGATAGAGCGTACGGAACAAGAGAGTGCAACCACCAATACAAATACAAATTGAATAAAAAAACGTTTTGCAAAAAAATACTACCGACTTCCAAAACTACAAAGTGAAAAATAACTTAATTTTTTGAAGTCGGTGTCTTTCGTAGGTAACATTTTTTTGCGTTATGGACACCGACTTCAAAAAATTAAGTTATTTTTCACTTTGTAGTTTTGGAAGTCGGTAGTATTTTTTTGCAAAACGTTTTTTTATTTTTCACTTTTTAGTTGTACGTACCTAATAGGCAAGTTAGTAAGGGAACTATTTCGCCAGAATAGATTTCATGAAACTTGAACATAACCGGTGAAATGAGAGATCTGCTTACCCCTTAAGAGCGAACTGGCGTCATGTTATGTTATGAAATGTTATAAACAACAAACAGACATGCGATTGCAGCAATCCCGAGAGATTTGCCATTATTTATTGAAGAGTTCTGTTGTATATCTCCGAAGTTCTTAATCAGATCTTCACCAAATTAAAATGGGACCAATTTCGGAACATACTTTTTCAAACAAAAAAAGAATTTTCAAAATCGGTCCACAATTGACGGAGTTATCGGTGAACAAACAAAAAAAAAAAAAAAAAAAACAAACTTGAAGTCGAACATAGAACCTCCTCCTTTTTGGGAAGTCGGTTAAAAACTAATACAATCTCGCGTTAGTACGTAATTACGCGTCGCACTGCTTACACGTCACAAGTCATTTCTTATTTTATGTGTAAAAATGCCGTCTTGTATCTTTAAACATTGCAATAGTTGTTCCCAAAAACAAAAAATAGAAGATGGAATATCTTTCCACAGGTAACTTTGATTATTTTATATTTTTCATATTGATTTGTCCTTTTATTGTTGTTATTTTTGGTTGGAGGGTAGCGGCCTTCTTCCCCCACGGTGACCGGCCGGCCAATAATCCACCACGCGGGCCCAGTCCGGATTGGTAGATGTCACATGTCTATGAATTTTTGGTTCTAGGACATGCCGGTTACCTCACGATGTTTTCCTTCACCGTTTTGAGAGCAGTGGTGATGTAATAAATTACACAATGTAAAGCGCACACAATTAGTTCACTATTGGAAAGCTACACTAACCCCGCGTGACATAGGCTACTTTTTATTCCTGTATTCCTACGGGAACGGGAACTACGCGGGTGAAACCGCAAGGCCGCTTGTTCTTAATAAATTAATGAATACACTGCCACAAGATATGGTGTGCAGTTTGTACATATTCGCAGTCAGATATAGAACACTAACGTAGAGGCGAGGCAACGAGCTTGAAGGAATATAATTTACTTTTAAAGTTACCATGCCCTGTGAGAAATTGAGCAACACAGTGATCCACTTCCAGCCACGTCCTGCATGGCCAGCCGGCTTTTTCCCACCTACATTGCCATTTGGATAAAAGTGCATCCCAGATGTCAATATGTGGTTTAAATAATCTAGAGATTTTCTCACGGTCACTCCGCGTTAAAAAGTCCGCGTCCATGGTCTCTCGTGCGGAACAGTCCAATTTTTACCCGAGCGCCGAAGGAGGCTATAATGTGTTTATCAGTCTATATATGTATGTAAGTATGTTTGTTCCTATGTGGCGGTCTAGAGACCAAACGCGTTTGCTGATTTAGATGATTCTTACGTCAATCGATTTATCTTAACCTTGCGAGTGTCATTGGCTACATTAAAATCGGAAAATAGAAAAAGAACCCACCGTGTGGGGTATCCAAAGAAACGGTTTTAAGAGGTGATTTCAAAAATATATAACACTTATATGTTTAAATGTAACTAATTCGAAAAAAAAATGTTAAAGCTAAGCTAAGAGAAAAATATAAACTTTTCACAAACAACTAAAATTTCCAAATTTTAAAAACCCTCCGACACATTTATCTTGAGAAAACATCCCGATTCAAACAGTAAAACGCCCATAACTTTTTAACGGTTGAACCGATTTTATTCAAACATCACAATCACCTTTCAAACAAAAAAACTAAATCAAAATCGGTTCATCCGTTGAGGCGCTATGATGCCACAGACAGACACAGATACACAGCAACACACGTCAAACTTATAACACCCCTCTTTTTCCGTCGGGGGTTAAAAATAAACCGACTTAGAAACCAAAACACTAAAAAGAGCAAAAATAAGTTTCGTCTCGGCAGTCGGTGTCTTTGGTACCTCTTCTTTCTTGTCGTTTTGTGACACCAATTAATTCATTTAAAAAAATATATAAAACAAGTTTATTTTTTGTGTTAGGATTAAGTATATCTATGCGCAGAGTGTCTCTGTTTTTTACTACATAATTGAATGTCAGATGATGGTAATCATCTAATTCCATTTAGTATTTCTAATAGTATAATGTATAGTGACATTCTTTTCCGGCAATCATAAATGATATAATAACAAAAAGTCATCTCAAATTTTTTCGTAAGAATCGTTTATTGCATCTTTGGCTTTGTACACTTGAAGTGATTTTTTAATTTGGATAAATTACTTGCTGAAATGTTTTGTTTTTTAGTTTTCCAGAATTTTGGCGTACAGATTTTATTGATAGGTACTTGGAGTAACTGAGAAGTATGATCTGAAAGAACTAGATCCATTATTTCCGCTTTGCATTCTTTTCGTTATGAGTGTGCAAAATTGTCCTTTCAAGAATAACTACATAATCTTGTCAGTTCATAGAGAGCAAGTTTAAGATTATATTGTAAAGGAAAAATTTCAAATTCTAATGTACTTTTGTTTCTTTTTAGTACAACGATATTGAAGTGTATTTTATTTGTATACAGAGTGAGTTTTTCACGTGGGCGGATGGCCAAATCCGAAACTATGAGGAATAGCGGTAAACACTCAACGGTGTCTCGGGCCCGATTTTAATGAAAACTATAAAACTTAACTTATTTTTCCTAAACATAAATAAGAAAAAAAGTGAACCAGAGCGATATTCTGAAAATCAAAACGCTCGTTCTTCTTCTTCTTCGTGTCGATGATTTCTTTTTCAGTTTTTAATTTTAAATGTTGTGCTTTGACCAGAACTCAGCCACGTCGACAGCCCTAGCGCTGGCCTCGCGCAGGTCTTTCATGTTGCAGGTGTTTGTGCACATAGAGCAGTACAGCAGATGGGGCATCGTTTGCGGTGTGGTTGCACAGTCGCATTGTGGCTGATTGAGGCCACCCCGTAACGCTAATAAAATTTAAAGTTGTTTTTCTATATTTATTGGATATCGCTGTTATCGCAGTCGTCGGCGCTCGGCGATAATTATTGCGATGCGCTCAATCTACTACGGCCCGCACTGTTTGCGAAGCACTCGGAAGGTACATGTGTGGCATTGTGTGCTGTGATGTGAGGTACCTACTCGCCACTAATCGGTATCTAATCGCGGTTCGTCACCTTGCTATCGCAGTGCGTCGCCCCGCGGACCGGCGGCGGCGGCGGCGGGTACGTTCACTGACCGCACCGAGTCTTACCTGATGCTTACACTCACGTTCTTTTATCAGATGTAAGAAAACCATTAATCGTACTGACTAAATCGTTGTTAATTGGAGTGATAGATATATTTGATCAAATTGATTTGAATTTAGTTGCAAAGTCAATACAACATCATTCAGTGGAGATGTTTTATTTGACACAATTGTGTCGTGTCGTGTTAGTTCTAATTAGGAGCCATCGAAACAGTCCACAAGCGTCCGTCGCTCATAGACCATAAATAGAAAGGAATGTATTCCTTTCCCGTCAGATTATTTCTGGACCGACGCTCATAGGAATATTCATATAATAAAACCGGTCGAAATTATGTGTTTTGCAATGTCAACATTTATTGATATTAGATATTTTTTCTTCCATTTCATTCACCTTAATTTCCTTCAGGATGTCATATCGCTATTCTGGTAAACATTCTGACGGTTTCAGAAGAACCTACAAGAGAAAAAAACAAAACATTACAATGTTCAAATAATTCAACCTTTACATCAATGGATAAAAAACAAAATGGCGGATAAACGCGGACAATCTTGTTGTGACACACTGGACACAAATTATTGGTAATACTAGGCAATTTCTTCAAAAGAAATTTAGCTCGACAAGACCATGCAGACACATAAACAATAACACTGTTAGTAAAAATAAATACCCAATATTCAATATATACCCGTATAATAGCCACAGAATATAACAAAATTTTATTTTTAAATATGGCACATGATACCTTCCACTTCCACATTCAACAAATATTTTTTCTGTAGTTAACCACACGAAAACACAATATGTAGCAGAAGTAAACACCACAAACAAAAGTGTCGCAAACAAAGACGTACGATTGCAACAATGACTGAGTTCCGTCTGACTTTACTAGTACTATTGTTACGAGTACAAGCAAGTGCGAGTAGCAGCTACGATGGCCAATTGTCAGATTGGTTATCTAACTTGAACAAAAACTGGTTTAAAGGATTTTTTGGGCTTAGTAGGCGTTTCGGTCGTTGAGTTTCGTCCGAGAATAACTTATTATTTTTTACTTTTGACCGGTTTTTATTAAGGAGGAGGTTCTCAATTCGTCGGAATCTTTTTTTTTTTTTTTTATGTATGTTCCCCGATTACTCAAAGACGCCTGGACCGATTTCAAAAAAATCTTCTTTTGTTTTGAAGGGTATACTTCCTAGTTGGTCCCATAGTCATCAGGTCAGGATCTGATGATGGGATCCTAGGGAAATCGAGGGAACTCCTCAAATATTATAGGCATTTATATAGTGATTTTGGTATTTTCACCAACAATCCAATCATTTGCACTCAGAAAGTATAATTTGGTGAAGTGGAACTGATGAAGAAGACCACAGATGGCCACTGAAACTCCTTAATGCTAAGTATGTCACGGGTATAAAATATCTCGAATAGTTAACCGACTATAATTAAGCAAATACTTATAAATGAATGGTACTGATGAAAATGGAACCATTGAACTGTTCTGATGATGAAGCCGGAAGGTAGGCACTGGAACTCTGAAATAAAACAATGTATCCTAGTCGTGCTTGGGCTTATTGGAATCGTCATGAGATGTACTTTGGCCATAAATGATTATCATGTTAATTGGAGATACCTACCAAAACTAAAAAGAGAAAAATAAAAAAACTTTTTAACAAAAAATCAAACCGACTTCCTGAACAAAAAACTACAAACCAAAAAATAACTTTCTTTTCCGAAGTCGGTGTCGAAAAACTGAAAAAAAATGGGTACAAAGACACCGACTTCGGAAAAGAAAGTTATTTTTTGGTTTGTAGTTTTTTGTTCAGGAAGTCGGTTTGTCATGCAAATACCCTTCTGTGCGACGCAATGTAACGACCATTTTGTTCGGATGGAGCTTTCTTTCCATATTTGCTCTGTTGAACAACTGCAGCTATGTTTAATACATTCATAGATGGATATTATTATGTTTTGGATTTATATCATTCATGAAAATTTAAATTACAGCGAACAAGTCGCGCTATTGACGTAAGTAAGTGGAATAGAATGTCCAGTAGAGCTCAGCAGTGCTGGCTGTGCTGCGGGTGAGATGGAACAGGTTTGCGGGCCGGCACGGTTCTAACTGGGGTAATCCTTTAGGTACTAATTATAGCTTTGATTCAGCGTCTGGTCTCTGATCTCGTTCCTGATTTGCTGAAACCATTGCAAAGCAGTCATGAAGACTGTTTGTCACGCTCACGCATCAGCACTACGCGACGCGACGTGTCGCAGCCTGTCGCGACCACGCGCTAAACCTCGCGCCCCCGCACCGCAGCAAAGCTATTGTGCAACCCAGCGCCTCGAGGTAAGGCGGAAAAAAATTCGCGCGAATAAAAATCGCAGTGCGTGCTAAGCCTAACGCACCCTTCGCTAGTCGCCAGTTGTGCGACTAGCGAAGGCTGCCCCCCCGCTGTCATTTGATTTTCGAATGGCGAAAATCAAATGACAGCGGGGATGAGGGGCGCGGGCGCAGTGAAAGCGAACCTCACAGACGTCAATACCACTGACCTGGACCATTGTTCACGATGAAACCTTGAGATTTACAAAAGTTCGACTCTTGAGAGCGTCATTCTAACTACACAGATAGTAGCAAGGTGTAGCTTTACATTCACATATTATGATTTAGACAAAGGCAGGTTCGAACATAATTTGTGTGATGAACAGATGAGCACACGACGGAATGTGTCCGAGATGTGATGCATCAGTGAATTCTCGTGTTCAATCAAGTCAGTGACACAGTTGACACGGTGTCGTAACGGTAATCAAAACGACACGTGTCTGACCGCTAGTTTTACTATATTTGGTCATCATATATACTCGTATTATCAATAACAAGTAAATTTTATTTGTAGCTGTCTGACTATGGGTCCAATACAATTTTATTCTATAGTTAATCTAGGTGCTGATGTGGTTGCGTTTTGTGAATCACCACGACTGTTCTGTCGTTCTCTTGCGATAGCTGGTGCGCTGTGGTTCATTCAGTAAATGCTCGCAATGCATTTTTCTCATCCTTTCACACTTCACAGTGTAATAACAAGTAAACATTTTTTAACTACATCATTTACCTAGTAGTGGACACGCTTCGATCAACAATCTATCGAACAGTTAATTATGACACGATATCTTGCGAAAATACCCCGATTCAAACAGTAAAAGACCCATACCTTTTGAACGGATTTTCATAAAGTATAGCTAAGGCCACTCCCATAATGTCACCTTTCAAACAAAAAATCTAAATCGGTTCATCCGTTTAGGAGCTATGATGCCACAGACAGATACTACCACTCTTTTTCCGTCGGGGGTTAAAAAAATAATAAAATGTAATGACACGAAATTATATTTCGTGTCATTGCCTGCAGCATTGCGATATGTGTGTACATTCCAACGTGGTGGCATCATCCGCAATGTTTGACTTTATTGATTGGGCAGTAACCTGACAAAGTCTATCTGTCAGACGTCCGTCTTTATGAGTGTGACGCAATTGTCATTGTGCACTAATTTATTATATGGCGGTAACCAAGGTTATCTAGAAGTGTTCGTTTTCTGTGTCTTCTTGCCATGTAGATAGAAGGCATGTGTTGTTTCTAACTATGGCTGTTATCGCCCGCTGTGTTCTCTGACAGGTGACCTTTTGAAGTGAATACCTTGCAAATGCTATATCTACCCGTATTGGGTATGCTGAAAGTTTTCGCCGCCGCCGATGCACACACCGCACAAAATGTCACGCTTCTTACAAACTACCAGAAACTTTGTTATTAACATAATTGTACGTATACCTACTTACGACATTACGACATTACGACATGATGATTGATGTAATTGGGTGTCAGCTATTTGCAGATGTTCTTATTCCATTCCATCCGCTTTGTACTGAACAACCTAGTGCGCCGATATATTTTGATCGAATTCAGAATGACTTCGGACATGCGGGGGCGATACTACTAACACAATACGAATATTACCCGGAGGGAGCGAATTATACGATTCTGCTCGTTTCGAGGGGGCCATGAACATAATAAATAACTACTTCTAAATAAAACTTGATATACGCTCGTAGGGTTAGCGCCGGCTGCACCGAGCCCGCTCCGCACGCCACCTAGTACGCGGCCAGGACCTGCCACCGCTGTCTGCAAACCTTTAAACATTTTCTAGCCAACTCATCAAATAATCTGTTTTGCGAGAATAATATAATCATTCCTAACGGTTGGTATTGTCATATCGTGTGTTTATGCTATTTAATTTTGGTTTTTTGAAACGCTAATCTTAATGAAGGGCGGAGTGCGAGTCGCGGATTGGGACGTAATTACCTCACTGTTGTCACGAATACGATCGTCGTCGCTCCCGGCGTGAGGCGTGAGGCGTGAAGCACGAGCCCGACTTCCGCACCGCACTGCTCCTCAGCAACACACAGTCTTCTAGTTAACGAGTTACTTACACCTACAGGGCTCTAGCACACTCACTTGCATGGCAGGCTTGTAAACAGCAGCTCAAGGTCACTTGCTGCAGACCAGACACTTCTGTTTTCATCCCAGATTGACCTGCTTTGAGAGTGTTTCATATCGTTGTCCCACTTGTTTCAATCAAGTAGCCTGTAAAAACTATAATTACAAAATTTAAAAAACCCCCGACACATTTTTTATTTCATGCTACATAAATTATCTAGTACTAGCTGACCCTCGGGGCTTCGCTCCCGTCAACTGGCTACCTAGATAGTATAGGCAGGCTAGGTAGATTCCTAGCCTATCCTGCATACCCTGCCTACCCTGCCTTCCCTGCACCTACCCTGCTTACCCTGCCTACTCTGCCTACCCTGCCTACCTTGCATACCCTGGCTGCCATGACTACCCTGGCTACCCTGGCTACCCTGGCTACCCTGCCTACCCTGGCTACCCTGGCTACCCTGCCTACCCAGTCTACCCTGGCCACCATGGTATACCCTGGCTCCCCTGGCTAATCTGGCTACCCTGCCTACCCTGCCTACCCTGGCTACCCTGGCTACCCTGCCTACCCTGCCTACCCAGTCTACCCTAGCCACCATGGTATACACTGGCTCCCCTGGCTAATCTGGCTACCCTGCCTACCCTGCCTACCCTGGCTTCCCTGGCTACCCTGTCTACCCTGGCTACCCTGCCTACCCAGTCTACCCTGGCCACCATGGTACACCCTGGCTCCCCTGGCTAATCTGGCTACCCTGGCTACCCTGGCTACCCTGGCTACCCTGCCTACCCAGTCTACCCATAACCATGGTATACCCTGGCTCCCCTGGCTAATCTGGCTACCCTGCCTACCCTGCCTACCCTGCCTACCCAGTCTACCCTGGCCACCATGGTATACCCTGGCTCCCCTGGCTAATCTGGCTACCCTGCCTACCCTGGCTACCCTGCCTACCCAGTCTACCCTGCCACCATGGTATACCCTGGCTCCCCTGGCTAATCTGGCTACCCTGCCTACCCTGGCTACCCTGGCTACCCTGCCTACCCAGTCTACCCTGGCCACCATGGTATACCCTGGCTCCCCTGGCTAATCTGGCTACCCTGCCTACCCTGGCTACCCTGCCTACCCAGTCTACCCTGCCACCATGGTATACCCTGGCTCCCCTGGCTAATCTGGCTACCCTGCCTACCCTGGCTACCCTGGCTACCCTGCCTACCCAGTCTACCCTGGCCACCATGGTATACCCTGGCTCCCCTGGCTAATCTGGCTACCCTGCCTACCCTGGCTACCCTGGCTAACCTGCCTACCCAGTCTACCCTGGCCACCATGGTATACCCTGGCTCCCCTGGCTAATCTGGCTACCCTGCCTACCCTGGCTACCCTGGCTACCCTGCCTACCCAGTCTACCCTGGCCACCATGGTATACCCTGGCTCCCCTGGCTAATCTGGCTACCCTGGCTACCCTGGCTAACCTGCCTACCCAGTCTACCCTGGCCACCATGGTATACCCTGGCTCCCCTGGCTAATCTGGCTACCCTGCCTACCCTGGCTACCCTGGCTACCCTGCCTACCCAGTCTACCCTGGCCACCATAGTATACCCTGGCTCCCCTGGCTAATCTGGCTACCCTGCCTACCCTGGCTACCCTGCCTACCCAGTCTTCCCTGGCTAACCTGGCTACCCTGGCTACCCTGCCTGCCCTGCCTACCCTGCCTACCCTGCCTACCCTGCCTACCCTGCCTACCCTGCCTACCCTGCCTACCCTGCCTACCCTGCCTACGCTGTCTACCCTGCCTACCCTGCCTATCCTACCTACCCTACCTACATTTTTTTATCTATCATCAATAGTTTTCTCAGCGCACGCCAAATAATGTATTTTACAGGCAACATTTTGCTACCTTGGGTTACCTTATTGCAATTTTCATTAGGATCTCTATTTTTTTTATTATATTATAGCCTATGACACTCAGGAATAATGTAGCTTTCTACTAATGAAAGAATTTTCAAAATCGGTTCAGTAGATCCAGAGATTACCCCTTACAACATCACAAACTCACAAACTTTACCTCTTTATAATATTAGTATATAGATATAGATATAGTAGACACGTGTTACGTATGCCTATGAATCTGCTGACATTGCGGACAAAATACATACATAGACCTTGATGACAGTGCAGTTACCGCAAGTCAACGCACGTAGCTAGACTTTCGCTGACACAGAAACGTACGGAGCATAAACATAGGAAGTTGCTGACTGTGCAATTACCTTGGAACCGATCCAGCCATGACGTCAAGGAATCGATCAATGCCGAACTAATATTTAAGAGCATCTCTCGTAAGAAAGAACCATTCCATATTCCTACATCGTGTAGGATGGATTCTCGTAGGCTAGTTAGTTTTAGTTAGTCTATTTAAATATTGTAACCATTCCATGTCCTAACATCGGCTTGGAATGGACATTCGTAGGTTAACTAGTTGTAGTTAGTAGTTGTAACCATTCCATGATCCAACCTCGACTTGGAATGGACACTTCTAGGATAATTAATTATAATTAACTTTAATAATTAAAGGTTTAGAATCATTTCGGGTTTCTTTCCACTCTCCCGGCTGTGGTAAACGTAATTGGCGCAGTCGGTAGGGTATCCGCGGGAGACGTCGGGACACATCACACATCGATAATCACGTCTCGTGTCACCCGGGTGGCTATCAAGCACCGTTCCGGATATCCTGAACATACGGACCTGCTGCAGACCGAGAGAAGAATCTGGAAATCGATTCGCAGAGAGGAACCGGAAATGAAATAGCTGTAAGTACATTTGAATTATTCTCGTGTTGCTCCCTCCTAAATCCTAACCTTCAGGGTTTACCATCCCAGGAACTCGAGTGCGCGGGGACCTGCATCACGTCAGGCCCACCGACGAACTGTAGATATTAGTAGAAATATATTTTTAGATAAGCTAGAGTTAGGCAACTTGGTTAGTTTAGATATGGATCAGCACGGCCAAATACCATTTCTAAGGCACTTCGCCTTGGCCTTGCTTTTCATAGTAACTCTAACGTGTTTGCGCGGTTTATTAAAATCCTTGATTCATCATCCAAGTGTTGCACGCGAAAGCGAATTTTCTAACTTGTGACCATTAAACAGAATTCTTAATAAGATTTCTGGAACCACTTTGTGTACCAGTAACTCTAATGGGGTACCAGAGAGTTGGTTGGGCAGTCGAACCACCCTGATTAACAACTTTTCAGACCAGCACCATAATTTCAAGGAGCCGGTATCTAATTGACAGCTCCCGTAGGTCCAAATCCTTCGTTTTTAAATTTTCATTTTATTTCTGCTCCCAAGAATAGTTACGACCTATAAAGATTATCATCATCAGCTTCTTTTAATGTTCCCTCTGTGATAGGCAATGGACCGTAATTCATCACACGAGCCCAGCGTGGGTTGGTAAAGATTATCCGTAGTACCTAAAAACACGCATAGGCCCTTATCCTATCCTTCCCAGTCCTAGCAACCAACGAGTTGACATTCACTTACATAGAGGCTGAATGCCCGAAGTCAAACTGGTGCGAGAAGGAAGTTACCCACCAGATCCGCACCAAATCTGATTGCATCCAGAAGTCGATCACCAATCAAGTTCTGCGGGACTCCTGCCATCCCACTACAGTTATCCTGATGAAGAAAACTATGAAGGAACTCGATGACCAACACCATGTCCTGTAATTCCCTCAGCAAACGAAAGTACAAATTATCTGTCACCAACAAGACAACACACCGCTCCAAGGAAGTTATTTCGTTACAACTCCCGATGGATGTCGACTGAAATCTGAAGAGTTCACCATAGCAGATGCCGACGACGAAATCAAAGGCCAACCTCGCAAAATCATGAGGATACCCTTCGATTCTGGGCAACGAGCTACGTCAACTACTCACATCAATTTGTACTCCGTGGATCTTAAGGGACTAGTGCAAATGGGCAACGCGCAAAAGAACACCTGTCATACCACAAGAACCAGCAGCCTCCTACCGTAATCCTGGAAAAAAAACTCAGATCCCGAGAAGACTCCGGCAACTTTTTTCACTCAATGTGCTAAAATAGTTGCCGTTCTAAGGGTGGAGGTGTTACGTATGCCTAGGAATCTGCTGACATTGCGGACAAAATACATACATAGACCTTGATGACAGTGCAGTTACCGCAAGTCAACGCACGTAGCTAGACTTTCGCTGACACAGAAACGTACGGAGCATAAACATAGGAAGTTGCTGACTGTGCAATTACCTTGGAACCGATCCAGCCATGACGTCAAGGAATCGATCAATGCCGAACTAATATTTAAGAGCATCTCTCGTAAGAAAGAACCATTCCATATTCCTACATCGTGTAGGATGGATTCTCGTAGGCTAGTTAGTTTTAGTTAGTCTATTTAAATATTGTAACCATTCCATGTCCTAACATCGGCTTGGAATGGACATTCGTAGGTTAACTAGTTGTAGTTAGTAGTTGTAACCATTCCATGATCCAACCTCGACTTGGAATGGACACTTCTAGGATAATTAATTATAATTAACTTTAATAATTAAAGGTTTAGAATCATTTCGGGTTTCTTTCCACTCTCCCGGCTGTGGTAAACGTAATTCACGCTTCGATCGGCAATCTATTGAATACGTAATTATGACACGATATCTTGCGAAAACACCCCGATTCAAACAATAAAATGCCCATAACTTTTGAACGGCTAGACCGATTTTATTCAAACATAGCTCAGAACACTCTCGATTAAGTCACCTTTAAACAAAAAAAAAATTGTTAATTTTAAGGTAACCTATTATTGTAAAGAGAGAACAAATAAATGAATTGAAACAAAAGAAACTAAATCAAAATCGGTTCACCCGTTTGGACGCTATGATGCCACAAACAGACACAGAGATACACATTAACACAGACACACAGATACGCAGATACACATACACACAGATACACAGCAACACACGTCAAACTTATAACACCCCTCTTTTTGTGTCGGGGGTTAAAAATAGGTATGTACAGAACATTTTGGGTAAAGTTATACGGTTGCCAACCCTACGTAGTAGTAGGTATTGTACTCTGTTTCACTAAGGCGTACATTTAAATCTAACTACTGTAGCAATAGCTGTAGCGCTAAAATACTTTATTTACTGATTTGACTTTTATTATGACAAAGACAAAGACAAAGATATTTTATTTCAACTAGGCCACAAAGCGGCACTTTTGAACGTTAGATACATAAAAATTTCCTGAGATCATTTCACTAAGAGAGTTTTAGTTTTTTCAGTTATAAATTGCAATGCGATGGGCAACAAAACAATATTCATTGAAACTGATAACTCGTTATCTAGACTACAAGGATATCCAAAAAAAAAAATGCTGCAGTTGCAACAAGTTCTGTTTTTAACTTCCCAAAACGTCCTCCAGGTTCTCAATCGGATTTTTATATGTTTTTTAACCCCCGACACAAAAAGAGGGGTGTTATAAGTTTGACGTGTGTTGCTGTGTGTCTGTGTATCTGTGTGTCTGTGTATCTGTGTATCTGTGTGTCTGTGTATCTGTGTGTCTGTCTGTGGCATCATAGCGTCCAAACGGGTAAACCGATTTTAATTTAGTTTTTTTTGTTTAAAAGGTGACTTAATCGAGAGTGTTCTTAGCTATGTTTGAATAAAATAATTAAATTATTGGCGGAACTCCTATGTCCAACAGGCGGGACCAGATGCTGGACCACTTCAGCGCCTTTTCGAAGTCGACAAAAGTAAGATAAAATTCCCTTTGCCATTCTGCTGCCTGCTCGAGAATGATACGAAGAGTGTTGACCTGGTCCGTGCATGAGCGGCTCGAACGGAAACCCGCCTGCTCCCCGCGCAGAAGAGGCTCAACGGCCTTCGACAGCCTATCAAGTAGCATCTTACAGAAGACTTTAGAGGGAGTCGACAGCAACGTAATGCCCCTCCAGTTATCGCAACTGCTGAGATCACCTTTCTTGGGCACGGTAATTAAAAGTCCCTTGTTCCAGTCGTCCGAGTGTTCTTCAGCGGTCCATATCCTTTCAATTAAAGGCGTCAGCACGTCTACGGCGGATGCTAAATCTGCTTGTAACATTTCCGCAGTTATCAGGTCGAGTCCAGGTGCTTCGCCTGCCTTCAAAGAGAGGATCGCTTTAGTCACTTCAGAGGCGGTGACGGTGGTTCCGTGTCGATGTCGAGAAGTCGAGGTGGTGTAGAACCTACCTGCAGCGCGTCAGGCGTCAAAGATGCTGACAATCGGAAAACCTCCTCAAAGTGTTCTGATATCACAATAAGCTGCCCCTCTCTGGATTTAAGCGGCTTCTTCTTCTTGAGCCTTCTGTTTCCTGCCAAGGTCTTCGTGGCTTTATACAGCTCTTTCAAGTTACCGGTGTTCGCAGCCTGTTGAGCACGATCAGCAATATCATCAGCCCAACGCCTTCTATCTGCACGCGTACTGCGATAAATCACCTTGCGCTTCTGGCGGTACTGGGCATTGAGGTCGGCTCGTTCGGCATCATCACGCGTCTCAAGCAGTTTGAGGTGTAACTTCCTTCTATACTCTATGAGGCTCCATGTTTGAAGTGACATCCAATCCTCGCGTGCATGAGTTGATTTATGCCCAAGGACCACGGAGCTGGCTTTGCCTTTCTAATGGCTGGACCAGGCCTTTCTAATGGCGCTCCACTAAAGTTACATGTTATTCGGGTAATCTATTCTGGCATCACTGTGGGCCATTTTAGGTAGGTACCTTACTATAGAACTTGTCCTACGTATACGTACTACGTACGTAATTATGTACCACTAAAAAGTGAAAAGTTAAAAACTTTTTACAAAAAAATACAACCGACTAGGAAGTCTACAAAGTGAAAAATAACTCCAGTGCCTGGCTGGAGGCTCTAGTTTCGTCCCCACAGGGAAAGTCCGGTTAAGCAGTAATTATCATTTGGTTGAACTGCGAGACACGCCTCAATAAAAAAAAACGAAAACAGGAACACCGACTTTCGAAATTGGAGTTATTTTTCACTTTGTAGTGTTTTTTATTTGGAAATCAGCTGTATTTTTTTGTAAAATGTTTTTATAAATAATAATAAAATAAAATGAACACTTTTTTGTGAAAGAAGTTATGTCCTCAAGCTAATTTCAGCAGGTGGTGATGGCAAGTTTGGACCGGAATCAATGGATGCAGATTGTAAGTTAAAGGATTACAGAGACCATGATCCTCAGAATGAGGGACCGATTGAGAAGAGAAGAGAGTATACTTTTTATTAGTCTGTACTCTTCATGCACGTTATGGGGGCGCCACCGGTCATGTAAACATCGAGCTCTGTACATATTTATTTTTAAAAAATACTTAACTGTGTAATATATTCCCAAAGACGTAAATAAAGTGAAGCATTAAGTGAGAACTAACTGTGCAAGTGTTATCTTAGCCATACAATAACGAACAATAAAGATATCATTGTGTTAAAGTACGTGATTTAAAAACTGTCATAATTCTGGTTTAAGCAACGCGAGTGGAATCTAATACTAAACCATAAACTTATTATAAATAAATACAAAAAAACTCTGTGTTAAATTTAATATAAAAGTTACAAAAAGTGCGAAAACAATAACAAAATATGAGAAAGTGATTGTGTACTACATAGAACAAAGAACATTGACAAAGAAAAAACTAATACCGACATTTAACTTTTTGTAATGAAATTTTACAAAAACTCGATATAACTGGCCTATATTTTCGACCACTACGCTAACTGTCCAGTTGGTTCGGAACGTTAGCAGCTCGCCTGGTGAATCAGTGGTAACGAGTTCGATCCCAGCGATTGGTTGTACTTTTTGAAAGCTTTAAAATCTTCATTATTTCTTGACCAGTTTGTGTTCGTATGACAAAATCACAACATGAATCAAGTAAATAATATTACCATGAGGAAACAGCAACCAATGGCTAAAATTAAATCACGATCAATGGAGTCTCTGGAACACAGTTTCATTGACACAAGTTTAATGTCTTGTGACGAAATACTGGGGAGAAGCTTAGACCTATCTTCAAATATATGCTCCACGTACATGTTGGAATTGAAGGCAGAAATAAAACAATTAAAATCTCAACTTGAAAGCACACAAAATGAAATGGAGAACATTGTTCTAGAAAACATAGACTTAAAGAAACAAGTATTAAATATGAATCAGGAGCTCGGCGTACTAAAACAATTGTGTAGAAGTCCGTTGACTGGCTTCAATCATAACATGTCAACAGTTTCTAGGAGGAGCGTGCGACGTCGGCTGACAAACAGTTTCTGTGCTTCACCTCTTAAACCTAACGACATTACAAACACCGAGGAAGAAAATGTTAAGACCACCAGGCCATCAGAAAACTTAACTGAAACTGAGCAACTTTATCAAACTAAGTCACAGAAAACATCTTTTAACGGATATAAAAAGGTTGCAGTTAACCCAGCAATCCCAGCATCTACAATGCAGGAAACCAACATCCAAAGGAAGTACAAAGTTTTAATTTTTACTGATGAACAGGAAAGAGATATAGGTAGTCTCCTACGGCGTGACTTAGGAGCGGATTATGAGGTACTGTCTTTTATAAAACCGATGGCACCAACAGATGAAATAGTTAACTCATGTATTTCTTTATGTAAAAACTTTGACGAAAATGACTTTGTAATAATATTGACAGGCACTAACGATGACAATCTGATTACTATGCAATCCTTCTTACACTATAATTTATTTAAAATGTCACACACAAATGTACTCGTTGGAAATGTACACAACGCAAGATACATTGACACATCAAAAATTAATTGTATTCTTAATCTTATAACTGACAACTTGAAGCATGTAGAATTTATTAACAGTGGACAGAAACAAAATACCATAATTAAGTCACGGCTATTTTTAAGAGAAATTTTACGAATTCAGTATCGAAACAACTACAGGAAATACTGCAACAATATAGTGCGCAAAAATATAATTTCTTGGAAAGCCGAAAAATGTAACCCTACAGGGAGTATTAATAAAACTATCCCCCGAAAAAACACTATACCATATTACTTCCATTCAATTTCTAAACCTTTGCCGAAAATTATTTCGGAACCTTCAAATACACAAACTTGTGTCAATGCAGTACAGCAAGATGATGATTTTTTTCGTATGTATAAAAATGGAAGACTCTAGCTTACATAAAACTAGAACTACTAACTGTAATCAAAATGAAATAAGCACACCTAGATTACAAAATATTAATATATTTCACCAGAATTTGTGTGGTATTAGTAATAAGAAGCAGGAATTGGATGTTTATATACAATCTCTTGATTTCAGGGTAGACTATATATGCATTAGTGAACATTTTCTAAACGACAAGTCCACCATTTCGTTTTCTTTAGACAATTATAACCTGATTTCATACAACACCAGACGCAAAAAGACTAGAGGGGGTAGTTTGATACTGGGACATGTGGATAGAAAAGTAGAGAATATAGATGTTATTAACAAACTGTATAAGATGGACAGCTTTGAAATATGTTGTACTAAAGATGTCGATACTGGTCTGTACATTTGCTGTTGTTATCGTAGTCCTTATGATAATAATTTTGAACTTTTTATGACACGTTTGGAAAAATTGCTAGAACATTTATTCAATAGGAAATGCATTATATGCGGAGACTTTAATATAGATTTACTTTTAGATAATAAGAAACGCACTGAATTTGTTAGTTTATTAACTTGTTATAATTTTAGGTATCTTGTTGACTCTGCAACTTTTATTCGAAATGACTCGTATTCGTGCATCGACAATATTTTGACAAATCTGCCTGAATTTTTTGTAAAAGAATGTGAAGTAGACCATAATGGTTTGGCTGATGGACATGGAGGCCTCCTAGGTAGATTTTGTTTGGAATCTCTGACTTGCAAGTCAAGTAACTACAACCAGCATTTTGTTATAAACAAAAGAGTGTTCAATTCTAAAAACGGTTCATGTTTTAAGCAGGGGATTTTGAAACACAACTGGAACAATATAGGAATTAATACATTCATACATAAGTTCTCAGATATTTTTAAAAATAGTTTTAGGAAAAAGAAACGTAAAATTAATTTTATAAAAAGCACGAAACTAAATTGGGTCACCAAAGGTGTAAAAGTATCTAGTAAAATGAAACGTTTTTTATGCGCTTATAATGGAAATAGTCTTGAATCTAGTATTATGGATTACAAAAGAAACTATATCAGAATTTATAGAAAGGTAATCACGAAGGCCAAAAAAATTACGGTTGGGGAAAAAATTTATAATTCAATTAACTCGAGCAAAGAAATCTGGCAAATTGTTAACAAATGTACAAATCGGTCAAAAGTTATGCAAACGGAATCACTACTACTTAAAATTGACGGCAAAATGATTGATGATCCCCAAGAAGTAGCTAACACCTTGGTAAAACTTTTTGATAATACAAGTAAATGTCTAACCGGTAACAATACGAATGAGGAAGGGATCTTGTTACTGCAGCAGAGTACACAGCTGGTTGAAAATGAACTTTGTTTTACTCTTACCACTCCAAACGAAATTTGCGATATTGTCAAAAAAATGGGTAATAAACGTTCATGTGGATATGACGAAATTCCTATATCTGTCATTACAGATCATTTAAATATTCTTGCGGAGCCGTTATCTTGCTTCTTCAATAGGTGCATTACAGAGGGAATTTTTCCGGAACAACTAAAAATTGCCAAGATCATACCGATTCATAAGAAAGGCCCAAAGACTGATCCCAAAAATTACAGGCCTATCTCTTTGCTGCCAACGCTTTCAAAGATATTCGAAAAAATTATCAAATCTCGACTCTTACTTCATATTAACTTAAACAAAGTCCTGCATCGAAGACAATTTGGATATCAAAGAAATGTTGGCACACGAGACGCTATACATGCTCTTGTTAATGATGTTGTTGTTAAAATGAATAATAAATTGAAAGTAGCTGGTTTATTTCTGGATTTGAGTTCGGCGTTTGATACTGTTGATCACGATTTACTTATAGCAAAATTAAGTCACTACGGAGTAAGGGGCAAAGCCTCTCAACTTCTGTTATCCTACCTAAAAAACAGAAAAATGTTTGTAGAAATCAGTGAGATACAAGATGGACAACGACAAACATATAAATCATCCTTTTATAATATAAGTGCCGGTGTGCCGCAAGGATCTATACTAGGTCCCATATTGTTTATTTTGTTTACCAACGATTTAATCAATTATATAAATAAAATTCTACCCGACATACAACTTGTGGTTTTTGCGGATGACACGAATGCCATCATTGGGGCAAAAGATACAAAAGAACTTGCAAATAAAGTTAATGCCGCGTTATCTTATCTGTATACATGGTTTACTGTAAATAAGTTAAAAATTAATAGTGCAAAAACCAAGGTAATTTTATTCAAAACAACTGCCCGAAATAAAGACACTATGACAATACAACTAAATGATGGCAATATTGAACTCGTGAGAGAAACTAAATTTCTGGGAGTACACATTGATGACTCATTAAATTGGAAAAATGAATTAGCCGCCATTGATGCATCTATATCATCCGCGTGTTATGCTTTAAGAACCCTTAGAGGTGAAATTGACAATAAATATTTAAAAATTGTATACCACGCACTGATTGAATCGAAATTAAGATACAGTATACAATTCTGGGGAAACAGCTATAATTATAACAGTCAACGAGCTTTTGTCCTTCAGAAAAGAGCTATACGTACCATTGTCCGTATTTCACAAATTGAGAGTTGTCGTCCACATTTCTTAAATTTAAAGATCCTTACAGTTCCCAGTCTCTACGTTCTAGTCCTTCTGACTAATTTAAAAAAGTACATACATGAGTATGAGACGGATGAGGAAAGACGAGTTAGGGAGAGTACACGTAGGAAAGATTTGAAAAATAAGATAAGTCCTCATTTTAACATTGTGAAACATAGTTCACAATATCAAGCAGTGCAATTATTCAATAGGTTACCATTAGAATTAAAAAGCTTAATCTATACGTCTTCATTTAAAACGAAGCTTCAAGCATTCCTACTGGATAAATGTCTCTACTCCGTTGACGACATGTAATATACCTATATAATTGTGATAATGCGCCGACTGATATTTTTTGTCCGTTTTGTTTGTCAGTTTTTAATTTTTAAATGACCTTCGTAGAAAGCTGACATGAATTTTTACACCAATTTAATTGTATATTTCATTTTCTTTTATAATTCTTTTTCAATCATGATTTTAATTTGTATTTTATGTGTGATAATATATATATTTTTTTTTTTTTTTTTGTTTTGTTAATGTTTAATTATGACTTATGATTTTATTTTATGAATGTGTTTTATACTTATGCCATTATTTATTACTTGTTATTATTTTTGTGATTTCAAATACAATGTAAATTGTTTGTGAATAAATTGAATTGAATTGAATTGAATTGAACGTAAGTCTACCTGAGCAAGAAGCGATTTCGATCTGGGAGTGTATCATGTGTGTTACCAGACTCACATACTGTGTAGAGTTGCAGATACTGTAGGAATTTAGAAGCCAACATGTCAAACCACCGCTTTTGTTATCTATGTTATTAACCAACACAATGACATACAACCATTCTACTGCACACCTACAATGCGAAACCACGCTACCGCTAGTAAACCATGTCCTATATATAGACGGTAATATCGTGACGTGATCCTCGTGTCAGCTATATGAACCCTTTGATATTATTCAGAAGATTAGCAAAATCCACTTATCCGTTAATAGCATAGCGTAAAGCTGCCGGAGCACTGAGCTTCCAAGTGCTCCATGACTGTCTCATGGCCGTCCATGCTGCCAAGTGCCAGCTGCCAGCTGCTAGAGTGGCAGCGTCCGCCACCGCACCGCCACTCGCAGTCCGCCCACTACGAGACAACTACAAAATGTTGCCAGTTACCCGAACACAGCCCTTTACGTCGGTCACAGGTCCAATTGAAAACCAGCGTCGGGCACTAGTTGCATGACATTTTGCTGAACTGGTCCTATTTGGCGCAGCCGTGGGACACACAATGTTACTAATATATGGTTTTTATATTATTGTTGTTTAGTCTAAGTTTTATTTTTTCCTTTTAAGTTTTCCCTAATCAACGGCACGAACTATTTTGTGCGCGGGGTTAAAATGCATGCTGTATCATCCGACAACACGTGCGAAAGAGATTGATGCTGTGATGAGTAGTATGAAGCTAGTTCTCGTACGAATCAGCACTTTTGCAAATTTGTAGCGAAATGGATGATGATTTAGGACGAAAACGAGCGCGTGAAATTTTATGAACAGACCTTTGGGAGTCTAGATATCATTAAAAACTACTTAATGTATTTTTAACCGACTTCAAAAAAAGGAGGAGGTTCTCAATTCGTCGTAATCTTTTTTTTTTTTTTTTATGTATGTTCCCCGATTACTCAAAGACGCCTGGACCGATTTCAAAAAATCTTCTTTTGTTTTGAAGGGTATACTTCCTAGTTGGTCCCATAGTCATCAGGTCAGGATCTGATGATGGGATCCTAGAGAAATCGAGGGAACTCCTCAAATATTATAGGCATTTATATACTGATTTTGGTATTTTCACCAACAATGCAATCACTTGCACTCAGAAAGTATAATTTGGTGTAGTGGAACTGATTAAGAAGACCACAGATGGCCACTGAAACTCCTTAATGCTAAGTATGTCACGGGTATAAAATATCTCGAATAGTTAACCGACTATGATTAAGCAAATACTTATAAATGAATGGTACTGATGAAAATGGTACCATTGAACTGTTCTGATGATGAAGCCGGAAGGTAGGCACTGGAACTCTGAAATAAAACAATGTATCCTAGTCGTGCTTGGGCTTATTGGAATCGTCATGAGATGTACTTTGGCCATAAATGATTATCATGTTAATTGGAGATACCTACCAAAACTAAAAAGAGAAAAATAAATAACTTTTTAACAAAAAATCAAACCGACTTCCTGAACAAAAAACTACAAACCAAAAAATAACTTTCTTTTCCGAAGTCGGTGTCGAAAAACTGAAAAAAAATGGGTACAAAGACACCGACTTCGGAAAAGAAAGTTATTTTTTGGTTTGTAGTTTTTTGTTCAGGAAGTCGTTTTGATTTTTTTTTTTTTTAAATATGTGCATTGTTAAATTACTAATCTATCCCTGTATGGATGCCGTTGTGCAATTTTCCTTCTTCATATAGTATTTATTTCCGCCCAAAAATGTGTTAAAATTAGTGTTGAATAATGGAACTTTCGACGGTCATAACTTTCAATTATTGTATTTTTTTACTTTTCTGTTTCCATACAGGGCTAGATAATGAGGAGACAAATTGATATCATTTTTTATTTTGAACGTACACGTCAAACAGTGGAGTTATCGCCAGACGTTTGTATGGAAGAATTTTCGACTAGTGTAACCTGTTTGTTTTGTGTGCTCTGGCTTGTGTCAAATAAATGTTTTCTTTCTTTCTTTACGTTACTTAACTTAGGCACAGATAATATAATACTAGCATAACTTAGGCAACAAACTAGGCTTTCAAAACAACAACCATGAAGTAGCGACACAGGCCAACCGACTACCTATGTGAGTGGTAAACAAATGAGTTTCTCAAGTGAAGTGTGAACGTGCACCAGACGTGCACGGACCACAACCGAAACCGAAACTATGAGCTATAGCGAAAAACGCTCAATGGACTCTAAAGCCCGACTTTGATGAAAACTAAATCTGCAACAATACATTTTTGAAATTGATTTTCAAAAATGTATTGTTGTAATTGAAACTGTTGATTTTGAAACAAGTAAAATTTCAAAATTTTAAAAATCCCCGATACATTTATCTTGCGAAAACACCTCCATTCAAACAGTAAAACGCCCATAAATTTTGAACGGCTGAACCGATTTTATTCAAATATAGCTAAGAACACTCTCGACAAAATAACCTTTCAAACAAAAACACTAAATCAAAATCGGTTCATCCGTTTAGGAGCTATGATGCCACAGGCAGACACACAGATACACAGCAACACACGTCAAACTTATAACACCCCTTTTTTTCGTCGGGGGTTAATAAAAAGGATTTGTGTTAATCTTTTTAGTGTTTTTCACTACTCCTCATAGTTTCGGATTTGGTCATCCACGCCCGCTTCGCAAACTCATCTTGTACCCTAGGTCTGCCCTAGGTACTACCTGGCTAACTTTTGTAAACAGAGCCGGTTCCGCAAGTCACACGACGGGAGACAGCCGAGTGCCGGCGCAGTGGTATACAGATAGGTGTCGAAATACAACCTCGGCGATGCGAATAATTTGCCTTTCACAAAAGTGCACGAGGAGCCAGTCAGCCAGCCTACTCACGATATGAGAGCAGCCAGAAAGCAAGTTTATAGGGCAAGCTGCGTGCGGAGAGAGCCGAGTCTCCCCCTACCCCCGAGCCCCGCAGGCCACGCCGCGCGCCTCGCTCCCTACGCCCGGCCGCCAACCGGTCTTCCCAACAGCTCGCCGCCGCCGATGCAGTCCGGCCAGTCAGCCGCCGACGGCGCCACGTTAAGCACGTGTCACGAGCGCTCGCTCCGCGCTCCCCCCCGCACACCTCTACGTACAGTCGCGCGACTCACACCCGGAGCATTACTTGTGAAACTTGGAACTATTTGTTTATTCTTGAAGTGATAGTGTTGTTGAGGAGCTTGAGAGCGTTCTGAGTGCAAGCAGTGTATGTGTATAGTGGTGCAGCCGGTTCACCTCGTGTGCGAGGCCGGTGCGGTCCGTGTCTGTGTGGAGCAGTGCTTTCTAAACGAGTCCCGACACACCGCCACGGTGTGCATACTGTCCGACACACTTTGGGATTTTATACAAAACTCTTTTAAAGGTGAGTAGTGAGAGCGGGACTTCAGAGTTCGTGGAGATGTCCGGAGACGTTACATCTCCGCGGATTACTTATGTATTAACGTAGGGCTGAGGAGCCGTGTCGTAACTAGGTAAATCGATGATGAACACGTTGACTGGATGTCAGCTGACACTCGACACGCATGACACACAACTGTGCATTTCATCAATCAAACAATACTGAATGAAATCTTTGGAGTAAAAGCAGAAAACTTAAATTAAATTCTGTAAGACTACAATTGAAATAGTTAGATACTTACCAAAATTAATATTACCTAAGTGCTACCAAATAAAAAATATGTGGCCCCAAATGCTTAGATTAGTATAAGTTAGGTGATGACTTATGATGTAGATACTTTAAGTGAAGATATGAGCTTTTTGCTTTTCCGTATTCAATTAAGTATGCACATTTCTGGTACCTAAGCATTTCAATAGCATTCATCGTGATGAATACATGAATGTATTATGATAATATCCTAAAGAATCCAAAAGAGTTCGAAAATCAAGGTAACCCTATGGAACAGTTTCGAGCGGATGTAACGAACACGCAGTCACGCATAGCGAGTGATTATATTAACCCTCAATAGCTGTGTCCCTCATGTTCCTAGTCATCAGACAGATTGCACATGCCATGCACTGCCAGAGCTGTATAATCGGTGCCTTCATAATAAAATAGCAAACTTTGAAAAATCCCTCAACATCGCATTGCCAAAATCTGCGTTACTGACTATAACAAAGGAAATAGAGATACAATAAGAGACATTAAGTATATACTAATGTACATAAGTACTAACAAAACTATAAATTATATGTTATATGACATAAGTTAATACTTAATTCATTTGAGTACCTATCTAGTTATTATAAGTAATACCTACCGAGATTACGGTACGGGCAATAGACAAAGTTTTTTCAATCGTTATGAAACGGATCCGATACCTTACTATAAATAATCAGAGTGTGAAGATAGCTGAATGCTACACAATGTCAAGTGGGCAGATTGCTCCAGGTTCAACTACAAGTGGCACCTATGGTGTACACCACACGTCAGTTGAGCACAGCGGCAGCGCGCGAGCCGACTTCACACACGTCAGGCAGCGCTACGTGAACACAAAAATATAGGGGATAGGAGACACAATAAGCCACACAAATTATTATTCTAATTGAGGACCAAAGATTTCAATTGTTTTAGATTCCCAAAATCTAGGCCACTAGTTAAAATTTGGAATTAATAATAAGACCTAAGATCAGATTTGGGGTTGAGGAATAACTCAAATTATTAATTACTTAGAAACTAACACAAAAAATGGCAATAACAATATCATGGGACGAGGACGACTCGATTATGATACAAATGACCGTCAAAACTACCAGAACTATTGAAGTCAAAACTACCAGAACTATTGAAGTCAAAACTACCAGAACTATTGAAGTGATTAACTAAGAACACAACAAATCCACTGAAAACGAGCACCTTAGAGTCTGGTAAATATGAATTTTCGAAACGCACTTTAACCGTTTATAGATTCGAATATTTAAGCTAAGGAAAAGGGCAAATTACGAAAATCAACTCTCTTGGAAATAAACCTAAAGCTCTTGGGCAAATCTTGAGAAGTGCGAGATTATTAATACATGAAAGTCCTGAACAGCAGTCCTCCTGGTAGGATCACCATGCTGCTGGCACAGCTAGCAGACTGAACAGCAGTCCTCCTGGTAGGATCACCATGCTGCTGGCACAGCTAGCAGACTGAACAGCAGTCCTCCTGGTAGGATCACCATGCTGCTGGCACAGCTAGCAGACTGAACAGCAGTCCTCCTGGTAGGATCACCATGCTGCTGGCACAGCTAGCAGACTGAACAGCAGTCCTCCTGGTAGGATCACCATGCTGCTGGCACAGCTAGCAGACTGAACAGCAGTCCTCCTGGTAGGATCACCATGCTGCTGGCACAGCTAGCAGACTGAACAGCAGTCCTCCTGGTAGGATCACCATGCTGCTGGCACAGCTAGCAGACTGAACAGCAGTCCTCCTGGTAGGATCACCATGCTGCTGGCACAGCTAGCAGACTGAACAGCAGTCCTCCTGGTAGGATCACCATGCTGCTGGCACAGCTAGCAGACTGAACAGCAGTCCTCCTGGTAGGATCACCATGCTGCTGGCACAGCTAACAGACTGTCATAGAGTCCATAACATACGTAGAATAATCTCTGTACTTGATAACTCTGTTTTGGTTTGGAGATCTTACCGCGGCCTGTTCATCTAATGTAGGTACCTACTCAGTTAGCTTTCCGATATTCGAACTTCACATAATTTGAACCACCATCCGCTTTTCTCTAAATCTGAGCTATCCGCTTATTAAATCTTCTTGCTTCTGCTAAATAAAGCTGCTTTCAAAATAAAGTACCGAAATCATTATTTATTATTCTATTCTTTTAAACAGTTGCCAGATTAGGTTGCATACTGTTGATTTAGAGGAGTGTGAGCCACTTCTTAATTGCGATCACCTTCATTAATTGCTAAGCCATATCACGAAGCCATATTCATTTGCTGATTCTCTTCTCTGACGAAATTGAAAATTGTCATGATTCACGACATGATTTAATATGTGTCAGATTAGTCACACAGTGTCAGATAATGTGCAACTTGTAATTGACACCAAACATACAGTTCTGATGAATGTCCATTGTAAATGTTTTACCAGTAAAATACCTAATTAAGGCCGTACCCTGACCAAAAAATCAGCATGAGATATGAGCGTTCCTATTGGCCTAGCGGCACTGTCGGCGCATGAATTACAGTAGTGAATACGCCCAGATTTTAGAATAAAATCTTTATAAAATCGATAATTGGTCTTTTGAAAAAAATAAAACTTACAAAATGTTCTTTATACAGGGTGTCCCAGAAATCGACGTCAAGCCGTAAATGGGTGATAGACCAAGTTATAACAGTTCTCAGAAAAATACGAAAAAAAATCTATCTCATGTTTTTAAAAAATTATGTTCACTTTAAAAATTTACAAAAAAAATCAATCCCTGTAATGGTTCTTTAACTCCAATGTGAAAGTAACTCAAAGAAGTGTGAGCGAGATAAGAAATCGAAATTTTACGTAATTTAAGAGCAATTAAAAAAAATTAAATTAAATTAATTAAATTCAATTTTTTAATTTTACGTACTGATTTGTAATTGTGTGTGCGTCTGCGCTTACAAAACAGAACAATAACTACTGCTGTCTCATTCGCACTCATCGGTAAATTGTATCTCCGTTTCATGATAAAGGTTGTGTCACTGATAAAGGTGGCGTCACTCTCTGTCTCGCTCACACTTCGTAAAATGACTCTCTCCGTCTCTATCGAACTAGAAACGGAGTTTAGCAAAGCTTTAGGTAAGCTAAAGTCATTTTAAGGAAGTATGGACATTTTGTGTAAAAACTGAGACTATTTACAAAAAAAAACTTGACCAATTATTGAAAACGTAATCTAGCAAGTGTTACACCATTTTTGAATCCTTATTAAATGCGCCAATTTTTCATGTTACTTGCCAAACTAGCGTAGTACATTTTTTTTCAGTACAGTCAGTTAAAGTTGGGCGAAATAGTAAATTTGAATAATTTGGTTTTGAAAAAGTTTAATTTTCTTCCAAGTAGGAGGAGTTGGCTTTGAATTTTAGGCAAAAATCTACACAAGCATTATTCAAGATTACATAATAATAAAAAAATTAGATAAATTATGGGATTTGTAGCAATTGGAGTTAAAGAACCATTACAGGGATTGATTTTTTTAGTAAATTTTTAAAGTGACCATAAATTTTTAAAAACATGAGATAGATTTTTTTTCGTATTTTTCTGAGAACTGTTATAACTTGGTCTATCACCCATTTACGGCTTGACGTCGATTTCTGGGACACCCTGTATAATTGTCTATCCATTAGTGTTAGTACAATTTTTTTAGTACTATTTGGGAGCGATTTTTTTTCCTCAGTGCGTGCAGCTTCATACATTTCCATAGGTCACAGAATGCGCGGAAAAAAAATCGCAGTGCGTGCTATGCCGTAGCCGTTTTTAGCGCAGTAGTATCGGTGTGAGCGGCGGCGGCGTGGAAGCGTGCTAGTGCTAACTGCTAGTCTCACAGCAGTATGTGCGCAGCTGTTCGCGAGCGCACAATGTTTATTGTTTCATTGAGTCCGGCAAATCATTGAGAATAGACTGCGTAACGATGTGTTGTGCTAGAGTACTCTTCATTACCAGTCGCAGACGGTGGACGCCACCGAAAAGTCAAATCTAAGAAAACATCTGACCTTATATCCTCTTGGATGTGGTTCTCTCGCCTAGGTGTCTTACAATTTACAAAAAACAAATTCCTTTGTCATTTCTAAAACTCGCTGTTTGGCGAGATACGAGTAGATTATGTTCATGAATATTTTTAAACCACGCCGGAAATAGAGGGGTGTTATAAGTTTGACGTGTGTATCTGTGTGTCTGTCTGTGGCATCATAGCGTCCAAACGGGTAAACCTAAATCAAAATGATTTAGTTTGAAATTTGTTGTGTTTTAAACTTTGAATTTTACTTATTCTGAGTGTGACACACCCATAATACGAACCTGCGGAATGATTAAAATCATGTACCTACCCTACATTGTGTAACAAGAACTATGTGATATTGTGGACTGTTTGCAAAACAAGTCAAATTTCAAAATTTAAAAACCCCCGACACATTTTCATTTCATGCTAAATAATTTATCTAGTACATAGTAGATACGCTTCGATCGGCAATCTATTGAACACGTAATTATGACACGATATCTTGCGAAAACACCCCGATTCAAACAGTAAAACGGCTGAACAGATTTTATTCAAACATAGCGAAGAACATTCTCGACAAAATCACCTTTTCAACAAATAAAACTAAATCAAAATCAGTTCATCCGTTTAGGAGCGATGATGCCACAGACAGACACACAGATACGCAGCAACACACGTCATACTTATAACACCCCTCTTTTTCCGGCGGGGGTTAAAAAAGACTAATGCCGTACAGTAGTTCCACAGAATTTCAATACAATTTAACCAAAAAGTAACTTCGTATAACTTAACTGAAACTTGAATGTTGACTCTAAGGACCAAGTTGATTCTAATCTGCTGCACAGAGCAGTTGTAATTATTAGTTGTGTTCATTTTCACACAAATCATGACTAAGATATTCTTTTGCACCGCAATTGTGTCAAATCATTACTGAATTAGCATCTGGTGCACCGTGCACCGTGCACGTACCCATCACGGAAGTAGTTAGCGCATACTTGTTCTTGAATTAACGTAAGTAGTACTTTTATGTTAAAGTTATAAAAAAAACCCGACTATTTAAGAAGCGAACTAAATAAGAAATTAAAAAAACCCGAATGCTTAAAAAGCGAACTAAAATACGTAAACATATTCGCGAGCTGGCTGACCAAAACCAGATGTATCCTCCGACTGCACAGCATGATTTTCTTCTTGTTTACGTCTTTTAAGTTCGCTTTTTAAGCAGTCGGGTTTTATGATTTTTTGAATTAACTTTTTTATTTACAACTTTTTAGTTATTTTGTTTAATTAGGTACTTTTAAATAATTAATTTTTGAAATCACCTCTTAAAATCCTTTATTTTGATACCCCACACGATGGGTTTGGAAGAAAAAAAAAAATTCTCCCACAGAATGGCGCCCAAAAACTGCCATTTTTCTTTTCCAATTTTTATGTAGCCAGTGACACTCGCAGGGTCAAGACAAATCGATTGACGTAAGAATCATCAAAATCGGCCAACGCGTTTGGTCTCTAGAACGCCACATAGGAACAAACATACATACATACATTGACTGATAAACACATTACCCTCCTTCGGCAGTCGGGTAAAAAAAGACGTTAACAAGAATAAAATCATGCTGTGCAGTCGGAGGATACATATTCGCGAGCTGGCTGACCAAAACCATATGTATCCTCCGACTGCACAGCATGATTTTATTCTTGTTAACGTCTTTTTAGTTCGGTTCTTAAGCAGTTGGATTTATTAGATTTTTTGAATTAAGTTAATTAACTTAATTTATAACTTCTTAGTTATTTTTCGAATTTAAACAAATAAGTGTAATATATTACACATATAAGTGTAATATATTATATACACGAGGCCTTTAAAATAAAATAAAAATCGGCCCAATATCCACGATTTTTCACGAGCTTCACTTCTTACCTAACCAACCAATGCCTATCTCACAGAACTGACTGTAAGTATTGAGCTTATCAATAAGATACATGTGGTATTTCTCGAATTTAATGACACATGCATTTATAATGTAATTGACTCAATACTGATAGTTATCAAACATGAAGCTAATAATACTTTTCATAGTAACCTAAATTAAATACCTGCAAAAACTATGTCAATAACAGTGGACGTGATTCACGAACCAGCCAGCGCGCGCCATCTCGTGGCGGGTTCGCGAACTAAGTCGCCAGCATCCTTCGCGCTACATGTTATGATCTGTCCGGCGTTCAGTGCAACCTGTACAACGCACGCTAAGCCTTGAACTGTGAATATGTAGCTATCCCTCGCCGACTGGGTTAGGTATTTACTGTTGTCCTTTATTTAGTAATGATATCGGTAAGAAGCCCAAAGGCATGAGAGGGAAGGGGAAGTGACATCTTATTAAGGAAACCGTCGCGATAGCGATTAGAGAAACCTCAGAAATGTATGCGATTGTCAAACGTTATCGTAATCTCATGTGATCAATTCCTTACACTTTCGCATTTCAACAATCCCTATCGCTGAAATCCAATTACACTCTGCCTAGACTAGAGCCTCAGACCTATAATAATGTTTTAACAAACCATGGTTTACACTCTAAGCATAGCGAGGTGACGGCAAATCACAGCTGCAAACAGAGAAGGGCATAGGACAGAAGGATCATGATTTACTCTTGTTACGGGATCAATTATTAACCGGGCGAAAAGTATATTGAAAGGGCGACTATTATATTAACTATTTATCCGGTTTGGGTAATACCTTTTAGGAGGTTTTTGTGAGCTGCGGTAATAATATTGATTCATACTTTAACTGTAGGTATTTGGGGTTATATTTTTCCATTAAATATTATTCTTTTAAAATAACAGAACAACCGACGAGGTGACATCGCTTTGCAGTGCGGGAGTTCGGGTGTATTCGCATTTACAACGAATTAGTTCAAGAGCTCGGGAACCGGGAACTTGGTAGAACAACCGACGAGGTGACATCGCTTTGCAGTGCGGGAGTTCGGGTGTATTCGCATTTACAACGAATTAGTTCAAGAGCTCGGGAACCGGGAACTTGGTAGAACAACCGACGAGGTGACATCGCTTTGCAGTGCGGGAGTTCGGGTGTATTCGCATTTACAACGAATTAGTTCAAGAGCTCGGGAACCGGGAACTTGGTAGAACAACCGACGAGGTGACATCGCTTTGCAGTGCGGGAGTTCGGGTGTATTCGCATTTACAACGAATTAGTTCAAGAGCTCGGGAACCGGGAACTTAGTAGAACAACCGACGAGGTGACATCGCTTTGCAGTGCGGGAGTTCGGGTGTATTCGCATTTACAACGAATTAGTTCAAGAGCTCGGAAACCGGGAACTTAGTAGAACAACCGACGAGGTGACATCGCTTTGCAGTGCGGGAGTTCGGGTGTATTCGCATTTACAACGAATTAGTTCAAGAGCTCGGGAACCGGGCACTTAGTAGGCCACCCTGAGACGGATAGGTTAGCTTCCAAGCTCAGGGAGGACGGAAGTTTAAGTGAGAGAGCAAAGCGAGCGAACTAAGCGCTCGTCATCTCCTTCATGTTAGGTTACTTTAGAAGTTTTAGACCCTTCAGACAGTAATAGGAGCCCCGTCGACAAATTTTTATTTTCATGACGCTGTTATTACATTTGTTTTCGCCCACTGTTTGTCGCCCACAGGCATGTTCAGTATTTTTGACACCTTGTTTTCATATTGTAGATCCAGTACTTAGCAGTAGTAGTGTTTATAACTTTTATGGTGTTCAATAAAGTATATTCTATTCTAACGCTTGTGCTCCGAATCTTCAGAAAAGTCAGACAGACTTTCTGTCACAAAACAAACCTTTCGGAGAATACAGCCGTTATAAATGTTATGATCGTTTTTTTAGAATTAAGATGCCTCATTCAAACCAAACCTGATTAGTAACCAAAACGTTTGGAAATATTGATAACGATGATCTTTAACCTGTGCCACACAGCCCGCAATGCTACCCAGAGTCGGGGTATGCACACCCAGTGTACAACTAAGTTGAGAGAACAGTATATCACATAGTAGTGTCTAGTGGACGATTAAGATACGTTTGAATGATGTGTCTGGAGAGGGCAATGGATGGGGCTGTGGGAGCTGTGTCCCTCGGGGGCGCCGGAATAAGTGCACGCCCGGCGGCGGCCCGCTCGCGTCTGCTGCCGCCTGCCCTGTCGACCATACACTATACACTAATACAGAGACTGTCGACTGCCGATGCCGGCGCGCTGCCACTTAACCTCTCACCCAATTTCAAGGAATTTCGTATATCCGTACTGAACGCGTTCTTTCGCATATTTAACGACGCACGGTTGGGTTGGGACCATTACTTCTGTTACATTTTCACTACATTCTCTATTTATGGCAATGCAAATCTCAGAACTCAGTGTGTTTTGTGTCCAGTTACTTCAGGGAAAACGTCATCATCTTAGACCATACAGTTTTTAGCAGAATTGCGGCCCTGCTTGCCATTGTACGTACTAGATATATACGCCTTTTTACGCGTTAGACATTTCCGTCTACCACATAGAATAACCGTGGCATTATTCGTAGGTAACCTACGATCCCTACTCGTTTTACTTACTTGTGGATCCAAACTTATAACGTTCCAATTAAGATCATTCATGTGATGTTACCATAATTCTATTGCTGTTCATAATTTGAATATGACGACATAACAGGACAGATGCTCGAATATCGTAACAAAATGGGTGCTTGTTCTCGCCCTCGGCAGGTGGGATGTTAACTGAAAATTAACTTTTTGTCCGTCAGGTAGATAAATAAACAAGTAAAATTTCAAAATTTAAAAAAACCACCACACATTTATCTTGCAAAAACATCACGATCTAAACAGTAAAACGCGCATAACTTTTGAACGGCTGAACCGATTTTATTTAAACATAGCTAAGAACACTCTCGACACAATCACCTTTCAAACAAAAAATAACTAAATCAAAATCGGTTCATCCGTTGAGGCGCTATGATGCCACAGACAGACACACAGATATACAGATACACAGCAACACACGTCAAACTTATTACACCCCTCTTTTTCCGTCGGGGGTTAAAAACATTGGACACTTAGGGTGGATGCACCAGTAACAAACCAATTAAGCGACATATTGACACTAATTTTGATGCTGTGCTGTGACTCAACTATTGCGATAATCTATGCAAAAAAAAACAACATACTCCTTATCTACCATAGAATTTTGTAGATTATTCCGATTTTGTTAAAAGTTATTAGGTTCATTTTAATTTTAAATTGAACGTGGGAAGTCGCAATGTGCCTAAGGTAGTCCAGATTGTACCAGTAATAGACCAAGCATTGTGCCAATAGTGAACCAATAATTAAAACGAATATTTTTAATGATGTATAATTTTATTATTAATATTAATGAACTTAAGTTGTGCAGTTACTTAGTAATTATCACAACTTCGATCAGTCTACAAGTTACATGTAATACTTAAATGCTACAAGGCTCATAATGTTGCTTAACTAATTATTAAGAGATTCTTATCACTGACACAACTGTCATAGTTCCCAATAAAATATTAATGAATTAACATGACAGAATATAAAATATGAAGGTTCCAAACCGAGAACAATCGAATGTACTTATAATATTAAATATAATTATTATATTTTTGGCATACATTTATGAGAGATTGAATCACACTCGTTCGTAGAATACAGACATGCTTGTCGCAATATTTAATTAAAACAATTATAATAGTGATCTTCTTTATTGTATACATTTTTGCCTACTGTGTAGTTTTGTAACCGTAATGAAAACCTAGAAACAGTGAAGTGACTATCAAATAAAATGGATAACAGTCCCTGTAATCCAAGCGGCCGAGTGCAAGCCTCCACCTCGCCAGCGAAGACGACGACGCAAATCCCAACCCAATCAGATTTCTCGATTGAAGTCGCATCCACGCCCGACATACAAAGATGGATGTCAACCATTGAGCAGCACTTAAATGAGGTTTGCTCTATTGCCTCGGATGGCAAACTAAACTCGAAACAGAAAAGAAAATTTCTTGTGTCGTAAAATAGGATCTGGCACCTAACAGATGGCAGTCCAATACCAATCTCTGAAGCAGAAAGCAATTCTAGCACACGATATGATTGATGACTTAAAAGAAAACCGCAATTTGACTGAACACATCTCGGACCTCAAGCAGACGTTTAAAGACTCTGGAATTGCGGGCAATGTTTTGTTTGCCGACATGGTTAAAAAGGATCCAATGATTTCGTTGGACCGAACAATTTAAGCTCTGTTGTCATTTATCCTAGTGACAAACTCAAGTCCAGTGACGAAACCAAAGGACATGGTAACAAATCATACGACCTTATCAAATGAAGCTGCATTTACGAGGTGACCGCAAGACCAAAAATGGAGGTGTTATTATTAGCACAGAGAATAAGCATGACGCTGAAGAACTCAAGAACTTTTTTACATCTGGACTAACCCGGCGGTTAGTCCAGAGCCCAACAAGCGCAAACCACGGATCGTAATTTTAGGAGTGCCGTCTTCCCTACCGAAACTGAAGTCTTCAGGTGCATTTACGAACAGAACATATCCGACAAGTTGCCAGAGAAGTCCATGGAGTCCTTTTTGGTCTCTGTTAAATTAAGCCCCAAATCTGGGAAGAAAGATGCGTCGAGCTGTAATTACATTATTGAAATTCCAGCCAATATACGTAAAGCCCTAATTTCGACATCAAGGCTGTTTATAAATTGGACGTCCTGCCCTGTTAGGGATTTCACTCTGGTTACCAGATGCTACAAGTGCCAATTATATGGTCATGCAGCTAAACCATGCAGAGAGGTCAACTCTGTGTGTGCTCACTGCGGTGGAGCTGGACACTCGGTGTCTGATTGCACGAAGAAAGCGGACACATCGAAATGCCCAACTTTTTCGCGCTTTGAAAAGCTCAACAACCATAAAACGGGAGACCCTGAGTGCCCTGCTAGGAAAATAGCAGAATACAGACACATCACCTCTATCGACTATGAGGGCGTCTAGTAGGTCATACTCAAGGTCACACGTTGAACGTCTGCTGCTAACACTGCAATGGCCTACTAATCGTCAATTTGTAAGCACATTAGTCGTTAGTGTCTCTGTTTAATTTTAAAATTTTGCTAACCAATTATTGCCCAATCTTTATATGTGTAATCATAGTGCACTTTTATGTAATATGTACTTAATAAGACATTTAGTAATTATGACCTAGTAATTTAGTTCTATGTTTATAGTTTTAAGTAAATTAAAATAAATAGTCAAAATTATGCAATCTTGCGGCTGGTTTTAGACTTCTTACGTTAAATATTGTTTAAATTCTGTTGTCCTACGATAAGCATATTTTTAGAGCTCCTACAGCCTGTTATACAGGATAACCTAGTACAGGCATCTTACATTATTATGCCTACATTAGTTATCTAAGATTGAAACTGTGTTTTTTTACATTTCTATTTTCTGAATAATATGATTATTTCTTTTTGTTTATTTATAATGTTTGCGCCATTGCTTATCTCGTCCTTCGCTTTTAGGACATCTTCCTCCTTATATTTAAAAAAAGTTCTTTTCGGTGGCATTGTGTCTGTAAAAAAGTGCAGGTGGTCAATTACTGGAACAAACTCGTAGTATAGATGTCATAACTACAATAAACCACTGGTCTACAACTGGTACTTTGTTATTTTTTTAGTAGATTATTATAATAATTTAATGCAGTATCTTAAGTGAATAAAATGTAATAGCAAAAAAATATATAAAAATATAATATTTTTTGTACCCAGGAAATATCCCCATTGCAATATTATGCATGGCTCGTGTTCCAGCTGGGTAGCGGAGATAGCACACGCGGTACCCAGCTGGCGCCATCCGTCACCATCTGACGCGATGTCTGTGTTCACATTTTACACAGTTAAAATTGTAAAATTACATTTTAAAATCCTCAGTACGTACAAGTAACTAGGTAGTTAGGTACCTGGATTACGCCTTTATAACGATGTCATCCTAGTATTTTGCGGCTAGTCAGAAAAACTAAGGAAACATTACGAGCTGTATGGCCTTAAGCCTTAAACTTTTAATACTACACTGAAACTTTTAATACTTAGGTATGTTGCTATTTACTCTTTTTTTTAATGTGCAGGCAGCTAAGACTGTATCCATTCAAAATCAAAATAATTTTTTTTTATTTCACATAGGCCTACATGGGCACTTTTAAAACGTCGACATTAGCAATAAGGTTAAATTCGCAGAAAAAAAACAACACGGTTTGGAAAATTATTAACTACTAGCTGTGCCCGCGGCTTCGCTCCCGTTAACTGCCTATCCTACCCTATTTACCTACCTACCTTACTTACCTTCCTACCTACCTAGATCGAGCGTTCACTGCACATAATACTATTTACTCTAGGGAGAAGAATATCGACTTCATACAAAAAAGTAAGGACAGATTTGCTGCGCGCCAACTAGTAGCACTCCAGAACACCACACCGAAACGAAAACATAAAAAGAAACAATTTAACAAAAAAAATACTACTGACTTACAAATAAAAACACTACAAAGTGAAAAGTAACTTTCTTTCTAACCGACTTCCCAAAAAGGAGGAGGTTCTCAATTCAATTGATCTTTTTTTATGTATGTACACCGATTACTCAAAAGCGCCTAGACCGATTTGGAAAATTCTTCTTTTGTTTGAAAGGGTATACTTTCCATTCGGTCTCATAGTCATCAGGTCAGGATTTGATGATGGGATCTTGGCGAAATTGAGGGAACTCCTCAAATATTATAGGCATACATATAGCAATTTTGGCATTTTCATCAGCAATGCAATCATTTGCATTCAGATAGTAACATTTGGTGAAGTGGAACTGGTGAAGACGAGCCCAGATGGCCAATGTAACTCCTTAATGCTAAGTATGTCACGGGTCTACGATATCTCGAATAGTTGACGACTATGATGAAGCAAATACTGATCTGATGCTGAAACCGGCAGGTAGGCACTGGAACGTTGGGCTTATTGGAATCGTCATGAGATATACTTTGGTTACATATCATTTTTATGGCAATTGGAGGTATCTATGAAAATTAAAAGGGATAAATTTAAATAAAAAAAAGATTTTTTTGTACCTAAATGTTTTTGGTAGGTACCAATTTCTTCTCTCTACTTCTTGAACACTTTAAATTCATCTAAGTTTTGATAGAGTGAACCGATTGCGATGAAACAAAAACTAAGTAATACTTCAAGTTACGCATAATGTTTAAACCCCGACACAAAAAGAGGGGTGTTATAAGTTTAACGTGTGTATCTGTGTGTCTGTCTGTGGCATCATAGCGTCCAAACGGGTGAACCGATTTTGATTTAGTTTTTCTTGTTTAAAAGGTGACTTAATCGAGAGTGTTTGTTTGTTCTTAGCTATGTTTGAATAAAATCGGTTCAGCCGTTCAGAAGTTACGGGCATTTTACTGTTTGAATCGGGGTGTTTTCGCAAGATATCGTGTCATAATTAATTACGTATTTAATAGATTGCCGATCGAAGCGTGTCTACTATATCTATACTAATATTATAAAGAGGTAAAGTTTGTGACGTTGTAAGGGGATCTACTGAAATGATTTTGAAAATTCTTTCACCAGTAGAAAGCTATATTATTCCTGAGTAGCATAGGCTATTACATAATTTTAAAAAAAGTAGAGATCCTTATGAAAATTGCAATAAGGTAACCCAAGGTAGCAAAATGTTGCCTGTAAAATACATTATTTGGCGTGCGCTGAGAAAACTATTGATAATAGATAAAAATTAGTAGGCAGGGTAGGCAAGGTAGGCAGGGTAGCCAAGGTAGGGGCAGAAGAGCCAGGGTATACCATGGTAGACTGGGTAGGCAGGGCAGCCAGGGTAGGCAAGATAGGCAGGGTAGCCAGTTTAGGCAGGGTAAGCAGGGTAGGCAGGCTAGGTAGATAGGTAGCCAGTTGACGGGAGCGAAGCCCCGAGGGTCAGCTAGTACTAGATAAATTATGTAGCATGAAATAAAAAATATGTGTCGGGGGTTTTTTAAATTTTACTTGTTATACCTATATAATAGTTATCTACATTGCACAGTGTTTTAAGAAGACCATTTTTCGGACATTGCTTTTTTATTCCAATAACTGATAGTTTAAACCGTTTTAAAGCAAGATTTCGTATCCTCGCAATCGTAAAAAGTAACTAGCATGTATAGTTTTCGAGATAAAAAAAAATTAAATTCGTCTATTTTTCAACCGGATATTTAGAAAAAAATATTTCTCTGAAACGGCTATAGATACGCAATTTTAGTCTTGAAACCAATTATGGCGTCTCTAATGCTGCATATTTTAGATGACAAATAAACCTCGTAACTTTGCTAATTTTCAGTTTTAATTTTTTTTTTCTCGATAATTCCGCCGTATTGGGAAAAGTTATTTATACTAAAATTATATTCTGCATTCCCCTACACACCACAAAAATTACACATCCCAATTCCATGGAAGTTTTAAACCACAACCTTTTTAAGTTTGACCCGTGTTTTTCGTCGTTAGGGTTGTCATTTAATGAGATATGAATTTATATCCAGCTATGACTTTATTTTCCATAAATGTACAAGATCGTAGGGCAGATCATAGGATATATTGTTGGTATCAAGATCGTAGGGCAGATCATAGGATATATTGTTGATATCAAGTGTGTAACTGATTTTTCAAAAACGTCACACAAAATGACAACATTGCAACCCTCGAATCATCATCATTGAGTTTCTATGGTTAAAATATTATGGAGTAGCTGAGTTCAAGGTAAATTATAGTTCTTTTTACCTGACTGGTTCCAGAATGATCGATGTACATTAATAATCGATTAATATTTAATGTTTTATGTACCAACCAAATAAATACGAAATCACACAGTACATTTCTTTTCTGAATTTCAGATTATGGGTAAAAAAATATTTTATCTTACTTATACATTATATATTTCCGTATATGCTTAATATTGAGTTAAATAATAAGAACCAAATAATCTGGAACATTAAACGGCTTCTGTAGCTGTCCTTTATGTATTATAAAACTTCCGTTTTAATACCTACTTGTCTTATAATCATAAAAACCCTTTAAAAATAACCATCAGATTCTATTTGAAAACCTTCAGAGGCTTTGAGATAACATTCATGAACTGAAAGTCTCTTCCTTTTTGATTTCCGTTAAATTTATTATAACCGATCTTGTAACCAACTGGATCACCTACTGACATAAGCTGGGAGTACTTCTGTATGCTTAAATGTGGGGCTATGTGGGCAACGACCCTTGTGGGACACCTGAACTTGAAGTGAATGGTACAGATTCGTAGCCCACTAAGGTAACAAGCTGAGAGATAACTCTCAAACCATCGCAATAAAATAAAAAGAATTGAATGATCAAACCGATCAAAAGCCTTTGCAAATGTTTATATACAGCATCAACCTGACCCCTACCCCTAGCCTCAAAGGTGTTAGTAAGTAAGTATTATATAAGTAAGTTGGGCAAAGTAGAACGTTTGGTAACAAAACCATTTTGCCTTGGTCTAATTCTATATACGACGGAAATGGGAGTAGACTGCACTATAAATGAGACCCTCAAACATCTTTTTAAGCAAATTTAGATATAATAGATATCGGTCTGTAGTTAGTTACATCATTTAAACTACCCGATTTATGTATGGGAACATAAGAGCATCAATACAGAGGCGAATAAAAACATGAGGCAGTCCGTCCGGGCCAGATCCTTTAATGCTCCAGAGTTTTTAATGCTTTGTTTGCTGTCATCTTCAGTAATGCATATAGAAGAGAGAGAGAGACTTATAGATCTCGCGTAATTAGACGAGGTAAGATTAGAAAAAAAGGTACTAGGTGGTTGATTGACGCTGTACATAGAGGTAAATTAATCGGCAGATAGATCTACCACATCACTGCCTCCATTTCCTACACGATCACCATAAGAAACCCGGTCCGGAATAACTTTATACGTTTAGCTTAGCTTAGCTTAGCTGCCTCCGCCAGTTTTTAATTACCTATTTATTGTATTTTAATTGTTTTAATCTAGACGCTTTTAAGTGCGTTTTTTTACATCTTTCACACATGTATATTTCAACAAGATTATTGTAACCAAAAACTTGTAAAACACATTTTTTTTAAAAGATTAAGTGTGGAGTTTCTTGTCCGTTCTTCTCCATAACAAGCTACATTTCCGAATGGACGGTAGAATCAATTATTATTACATTTTTTTTTGACGTCCGAAAGTGCCGCTTAATGGCCTAACTGAATAAAGAAATTTTGATTTTGATTGACACTGCAAGATATCGCGTCATAATTACGTGTTTAATAGATTGCCGATCGAAGCGTATCTACTATGTACTAGATAAATTATGTAGCATGAAATAAAAAACCCCCGACACATTAATCTTGCGAAAACACCCCGATTCAAACAGTAAAACGCGTATAACTTTTTATTCAAACATAGCTAAGAACACTCTCGACAAAATCACCTTTCAAAAAAAAATACCAAAACAAAAATCGGTTCATCCGTTTAGGGAGCACACGTCAAACTTATAACACCCCTCTTTTTCCGTCGGGGGTTAAAAATATGTAATGTCCCACTATCTAGAGCACAACTCTTGATTATAGGCATCGCCCATCGGCGACAATACCGTATGTGATGTTATCTATGACGGCAATTAAACTACCTAGCTTCGAAATGATGGATGAAGAGAAACGCAGTCGCAGAGATGCAACTGAATATCCTAAGTTAAAACTCATCATTTGAGGTCTGGCTCTCGTCTATTTCCACACAGAGGCCTTGTTGACAGCGCAATTTTGAGCACTTTTAAGTTTCCGTTCCTCAAATGGAAAAAAAAACTGCCCAAGTGCGAGTCGGACTCGTGCACGTAGGGTTACGTACCATTATCGCAAACACGGCAAAAAAACACGTCTGTTGCATGCGAGCCCCACTTAAATATTTATTTTATTCTGTTGTTATTTGTTGTTTTATAGTGGCAACAGAAATACATCATCTGTAAATCAACTGTCTAGCTATCACGGCTCATGAGATACACCCTGGTGACAGACGGACAGACAGACAGACAGACGGGTCGTAGAGTCTTAGTAATAGGGACCCGTTTTTACCCTTTGGGTACGGAACCCTAAAAAGGAACCCAGGTTCTGTTCGTGTCTGACTGTCTGTCCGTGTGTCGAAAGCGTTGTTTCTGGAACGCCAAGCTAGAGGTATGAAGTTGCAAATTAATATCATATACTCAGGTCTCATATTTAACGAATCGCAAGGGAATGAAAACCTATAGGGTACGTCCCGTTGACCTAGAATCATGAAAGGCAAGAAATAATATATTTTTTCAACACACTTGCTCATAAAGTGGCTCTAATTTCACCGCAATTAGGCACATAATGACACCTGTTATCAAACTGTGACTTTTTCATTACTATTATTCACAAGTGAGATAAAGAGTTTCCTTTTTTTATTTATTGGTTGAGTTGCTTTGTTCGTAAAAAAGTCTCGATACAAAAAAGTTCGTGCTCAATAGTACAAATGCAACTCATTTCATGCAACTTCGTATTTAAATAGATAATTTCAACTTGTACGTGTTTAATAAATAAAACTTTAACTTAAATATAACTTTTGTTTTTGTCTGTAATAAAGAAAACTTGAAATTCCCCATTTTGTACGTGGCTAAAACGCTATCCGCGAAAAGCCAAAAAAAAGATAACTCATTATTTTTAGTCTATGGCCGATCGCCATTGTTAGATGCGCGCGCATAGGAAAACTGATTAATTTTGCCCGCTATTGCGAAAAAGTTTTCACAGCTCGTTTTTACTGTTGGAAATGATTTTTTAGTATTATTTTCTTCACAAGTGTGTTGAAAAACGTCGTATGATACACGTGTGTATTGATGATTACCGTCCGTACCAACATTACACACTTGTACCATAATGTACTATTATAACACCAGTAAGGGTCAAAGTAAAAGTATCGTCAAAAAGGAAAACATAGGGATAGAGTAGGTATAATTATATCCTTCTTAGGCCCTTATTATCCTTCTTAGGTGGGCGTTATTCGGTTTATGGCATATTATTTCAAATTGGTCCAATACTGGATAGTTTGAATTTGCAATTTGAAAGAGAACTTAGACGAATAACGAAATGAGTGAGTAATGCTGTAGAAAATAATATACTTGTACAGTTTTGGGTGTCGTGTGATAATGTAGAAAGCGACCGACTTTACAAACGGCGTCGGCGCAGCGTACTTGCAAGAGTTGCGTAAGATGCAGCTTATCGCATGGTGTGTGTGTGTGTGTGTGTGTGGAGGAGACACGTTGATTTATGCTAAGTTCATCGGCCGCCAGTTAATAAACAAACGCGGACAGCGGCCGAGCACCCCGCCCCGGCCCCCGCGCTCCCCCCTTCAACATGCGACCTGCTCATTCACGACATTATTCTATGATACTAGAATATAATGCCGAAATTGTTGACTTTTGAATCATTGGCATCATACACAGCTTTCAGTGTTTCATGATTATTCTGTGACCAGGTGAAACAGGGCTGATTTTTTTTTGTGTGTCTTCTCTCAGGTCAATCCAATTATCCAAGTGATTGGCTACTGCTTAACCGGGCGATCATGTGGATACCAAACTATAGCCTCCAGACAGGCACATGGTTGGTGGTGGTGTTGGTCTTTTCAATTGAAGCTTTCTCAACAAAAGAAAGCACACTTAGATAGGTGTTTTCTTAAGTTTACGAAGTCATTACTAACGGAACGGCTTTAATCAGAGCAGTGAGCAGCACGACTCTAAGTTGGCGTCCTTGTTCCGACTTTGCGATCTGCGTTTTGCGATTCGACAACCGGCTCTTAGTGCTTCAGATCAAGAGCTTACACTAAACGTTGTAATCGTTTTTAAAACTTGCTGATACTAACCAAACCAAATCGAGAAATACAAAGCTTGTGTTAGTATAAAATTTCGTTCAGTCGAAATCTTATTTATTTTTCTTAAACCCATTGTAATCGTTCCCTGAGAGGAAATGTCAAACTGACACTGTACCTTAAAAATACTTACCAAGAATTTGAGCGACGATATTATTCTGAAGGTCTTATTATGCGAGCTCACAGTGCGGTCGCGATGGTGCGGCGCGGGCGCTGGGGCCCGCACGCACACGTGCGCGCCTGTTTGTAAACACGCGCGGTGCGGCGGTGTGCGCGCGCGCAGCTGCCGGCGCCTCGCCCCGCGCCCCGCGCCCCGCGCGCCCCGCCCGGCACACACTGGTCGTGTTTATTTGCCGAAGCCGTCAGCCTGCGGGATGTTATCGCGCATACCTGAGCTGGCTTGACTTCGAACGAAATTCGTCCTTCCTTACACTTTAGTTTCATTTTTGTACCTGCTATACTACCTGGATGATGTTTTTTGTCATTTTACTTGGCAGTAATTAAAATGACAATGTAAAGAAGAAGTTCATTAGACAACTAGATGGTCGTAGTCATTTTTGTCAAAGAAGCTAAGTACCAGAACAGTGCAAGATGCATGAAAACGTCGAAAGTTAGGGACTTTACAGTACCTATACAGAGAGACGCATTCATTATCTATACAGATAGACGCATTCATTATCTATACAGAGAGACGCATTCATTATCTATACAGAAAGACGCATTCATTATCTTTTATTGAATTTTGATACTTCTGCAATGACTCTTCTATTATTTCTATGTATTTCTTTTTTATTCTTCTAAATATGAATGCACACTGCCTTGATGTGAGATAGAACAGTCATAAAATGAAGTCGGTAAGATGTAACCAATAAGCAACCTAACTTAGATCCGATTTATTCTAAACAACCCTGAAACAACCAAGAAAGAATAACTTCTTTATTGGCTTTACGGCAAACAACGATCGAGGTTTGACGGATGACCCGCACGCCGCCACACGCCGCCACACGCCGCCACACGCCGCGCCGCGCTCACATCATCTTAACTGTTACTTAATCTTAGACACGAACTTGGAATAGGTACCTACCTTCCTACATCAAATTATATACGAAGCACTTGCACCAGCAATCCAGCAAAGTATACTCTGTTTATATAACGCATTAGTTCATGTTGTCTAGGTAACTATGCAAGATTTATAAACTGGCATCATTACAACGTAAACAAAGGAAGCCGATCAGTTGGCAGACTGGCAGAAAGGCGCTACGCGTGGTGTGGCGGTGCGAGTAGTGCGGCGCGCTGCGTCTGCTGCAGTGCTGCTCACGACGCGGCGCCCGGGCTGACTCACCGGTGACGTCACCCATCACCGCCGACCGTGACGCCCCACTTACACACAATCACCACTATCAATTACTGCTGCGCGCCCGCCGCCTCCGCCGCCGCGCTCTTCATCACACACACCCGCAACACGGCGACGCGACGTGGGTATTGACTTGGCACACTCTCCTCACACTACTACTACATCAAACCGTTCAAATCTTGACAATCAAAAGTCAAAACTTGAGTATCGCGGGAAACGATTACTCATTGGCATTGTCGCTATAATGATGAGCTGTGAGATCATCCACAAAAAGTTCAATGATCTGCGAACATAATCGTGCTTTGTTAGAAACAAGCAATAGTGCGCACGACGCGCGACGTGAACGTGGACGCGAGAACGACATCAATGCTTATCGAGATAGTACTTACTAGGATTATACAAACACGCGTGGATTGTTATCAGGCCGCGGATGGCAAGTAGGCCGCCATACGTTATGAGCAGGCGCCCTACTTGCGCCTAAAAGAAGTGGAATCTAAAATGTGAAGCGATGGATAGATTACTTACGGACTGATCATCAGTAGAGCGAATGTCGTAGAACTGATTAGATTCTTAAATATTTTTTTGTTTCTCAGAACCAAACCCTATTGACTTATTATGCCCACATAATCATAATAAGAGTCTGGATTGCTATGTTTGTGGGCAGAGCAAAAAGTTTGACTGCTGGTGCAGGGTACTGTGATGTTACAGATGTAGCCATTTGTACCAACAAGGTACCTATGTAGGTACTCAAATATGTCTTGCATACATGTGTATGCAAGACATATTTGAGTTTCTTTATCTTTAGTTGTACCACGCCACGCGCCACACGCCACGCATGCCATTCGCTTCATATTTTATCATGATGATTAGATCTAATGTTTGGCTTCGTAACTAATACAAACATGAATGAATAAAACTATGTATTATGAAAATGGAGTTACATTTATTAATTGTATCGATCCAAACAAGTTTCACCGTACAAGGATCTTGAGAGTGCTGTAGTGTCAGCCATGTCCGGTGTGTGTATGTTTGGCCTTCTCTTCACTTTTACTTTTCTAAACAAGCTAAGCCTGAATTCTGTTCAGACCTGAAAACACGACAGTGTGTCAGTCAAGTTCTGAAAGACAAAGGAGACACACCGGCCGTGAATTATACAAGTATAACACGAACCATTTCAACCCGTCTGGCTAGCAGCGGCAGGCAACTCCGGCGTCGCCTACCAGGCTCACCTGCTTCCCTTCACCTGCCTGGTACCTGAGTCTTGCGAACTACAGCTCTTGTACCGCAAGCATACGAACACTGTATCGAGCGATTCGAACCTTCTTAGACTTGGTCGTTTCCACTCCTGCACTCCTATTTTCCTTTCAGAGTCTCTCAAGTTACTAGATTATTCATCAAAATCATTCTTGGTACCTACTTTATCTAATAAATACATATTTAATCTGAATCTCGGAAACGGCTCCAACGATTTTCATGAAATTTCGGTATTCGGAGGCGATAAATCGATCTAGCTAGGTTTCATTTTTAGAAACCGTCGTTTTCTCTATTTGCGGCATTTTAATACTACTTCATATTAAAGACATATTTTTTTTTATGTTTGTGTTTCAGTCATGCAAAAAGGCTCGACGGATTTAGATAAAATTTTGCACACAGTTTATTAGATTTACAATTAACAAATTGATCTAAATTAAACCGAAGTTCTAAGTCAGTTCAAAGTGACCCGTTTCATAAAACGGCAACTTCATAGGCTGGACCATGTTACAAAGTACTGGGAAAACTTATTTCCCAAAGACGATATTTTATAATGTACTAGCTAACCCTTTCCGTTTCGCTCCCGTCAATTGGCTACCTACCTACCACCTACCTACATACCCTATCTACCAACCTACTCACCTGCCCTACCTATCAACCTACCTTTTTTTTTTTTTTGATCACGCTGGGAAAAAATGCATTACGCATACCCACCCATTGGGGGAATGGGGGGCTATGTGGGACTCTCCGGTCTAGCCCGGTATACCCACTAAAATAACCCAGCGGCACTCCCGCATCGTCTGAATGGAGGAGGACTGGGAAACTGGCACAGCCTTTACGTCCAGCCCTCCGCCGACGACCGCCCGCCTTTTAGGGCAGGCCCTTCACGCCCCTCCCTCGGTGGAGGGGCCCGGGAACGACCGCGAGTGCTCGGCCGTTCCCGCCCGACGGGGGTGGTGATTGTGCAATGCAGACGAAAGGCGCCCCCGCGCCTGTCGCCCGCTAATCACCACCAGGAGGTGGGAGGAGACGATCATACAACCGCCTTCTCCCACCCCTTCTTCGCCTACGGAGCGGTGGCGCGAGAGGATCGTCCTCCCGCGCACGCTCCGCCGCCTCCTTTTGCGACATCACGACCTCGCAAAAGAAGGCAACCGCCGCCCAGGCCTCCTCACTCCCCAGCATGGAGTTGACAACGCCGGGAAGTGAGAGGTCCAGCCCGATCACACTATTCAGGGCACGGCGCAGCTCTGCCCAGGCTGGGCACACCTCGAGGGTGTGCTGCGCCGTGTCCTCCGCAGCGCCACAGTCGTGGCACCCCGGGGTTTCCTCCCTCCGGATCCGGTGCAGGTGCGTTCCGAAACAACCATGCCGGACAACACCTGCACCAAACGGAATGAGAGGAAACCGTGGGGCCGCTCGAGCCAGCCCTGCAGGACTGGACCGTGCGCGTCCGACGGCCAAAGGTGGCGGTGGCGAGGTCTTCCGTCCAATGGACGACAATTGCGTCCCTCGCCTCCGTCCGCACGGCCTCCCGCTCCTCCGCGGTCTGATGATGAAGCCGGAAGGTAGGCACTGGAACTTAGAATTAAAACAATGTATCCTAGTCGTGCTTGGGGTCATTGGAATCGTCATGAGATGTACTTTGGCCATAAATGATTATCATGTTAATTGGAGATACCTACCAAAACTAAAAAGAGAAAAAAACTTTTTCAAAAAAATTACTACCGACTTCCTAATAAAAAAAAAACGACTTCCAGAACAAAAAACTACAAAGCAAAAAATAACTTTCTTTTCTGAAGTCGGTGTCTTTTCTACCCATTTTTTCAGTTTTTTGACACTGACACTATATCGTCGGCAAACCGAAGGTGAGTGATATACTCGCCATTGACGTTGATGCCTAGCTCTCTCCAGTCCAGAACCTTGAAGACGTCCTCCAGTGCAGCGGTGAACAGCTTCGGAGATATGACGTCTCCCTGTCTCACACCTCGCTGCAAATGTACGGGTTCCGAGATCTGATCCTGAAGTCGAACTGACATGGTGGCGTTTTTGTATAAGCACTTCAACACCTCGATGTACCGGTAGTCAATTTGGCACCGTTGGAGAGACTGCAGTACAGCCCAAGTCTCGATCGAATCGAAGGCTTTCTCGTAGTCCACAAACGCTAAACAGAGAGGCAGGTTGTACTCTTCGGTCTTCTGTATAACCTGCCGCAGCGTATGTATGTGGTCTACGGTGCTGAAGCCTTTACGGAATCCGGCTTGTTCGGGAGGCTGGAAATCGTCAAACCTGCGCGCGAGACGATTCGTGATGACTCTTGAAAACAGCTTGTAGACATAGCTAAGAAGTGAGATGGGCCTATAGTTCTTCAGTAAGGCATTGTCACCCTTCTTGAAGAAGAGTACCACCACACTCCTGCACCATGCCTGTGGCGTCCTCCCCTCGAGTATGACGGAATCAAACAGCTTCTGAAGGGCCTTAAGGACCGGTTTCCCACCCGCCTTCAGGAGTTCAGCCGTGATTCCGTCATCACCCGGCGCCTTGTTGTTCTTAAGCTGTTTCAGAGCCATCCTAATCTCATACAGGCTGACGTCCGGAATGTCTTCGGTATAGTGTCGGGTCAATCTAGCTCTAGGGTCATTGGCTAGATTCGCGACGGGTTTACTGGTTGACGTGTACAACTGCCCATAGAATCTCCCGATCTCCCTCAGAAGCTCCGGTTTGGCGGATACGATCCTGCCATCATCGGTCTTCAGTTTCGTGAGCTGGCTCTGCCCAATAGACAGATCTCTAGCAAAGACCTTGGAGCCGTTTTTCCGCTCAATCGCGTCTTTAATACTTTCGGTATTAAAGCGGCGGAGATCGCTTTTCAAGGACTTTGAGATCCGTCTATTTAGCTGCCGGTATTTCAACGCATCGACTGAAGACTGCAGAATCATATCACGCCTCTCCTTCATGAGCTTGAGAGTAGGACCAGAGAGCTTTCTGTTCCTATCTGTACGGCGGGTCTTGAAAAACTTAGATCCGACCGTATGGACAGCTTCCACGAACCCATCGCTGTATTCGTCCACGGAGCTCCCTAGGCACTCGAAACGATTCTGGAGTTCAAGTTGAAAGGTCTCGGGGTTTTGGACCCGGATTTGTGCTGGACGGAGCGTGGACTTCATCAGTCGAGACCTTTCAAGCATGACATTAATGTTCAATGTGCCTCTAACCAAGCGGTGATCGCTCCCGGTTTTCACTGAATTGATCACAGAGACGTCATTGAACATTTGCTTCTTGGTTGACATGATGAAGTCGATCTCGTTTTTAGTTGCACCATCGGGGCTTTGCCAGGTCCACTTCCTGTGCTCACGCTTTCTGAAGAAGGAGTTCATCATGTAAAGGCCCTCCTTCTCCATAAAACTGGCCAGTAGGTGACCCCGGTGGTTCCGACGTCCAACTCCAAATTGCCCCACTTGCAGCTCATCCTCGTCTCGTTTGCCCAGTTTCGCGTTGAAGTCCCCCATGACAACGGTGAAGTAAGTTTTGGAACCATGCATGGCTCTAGAGATGTCCTCATACATGGTCTCTACCTCGTCGTCGGGGTGTGCCGAGGTCGGGGCGTAGACCTGTATGACCTTCAGCGAATATCTTGCGGATATTCTGAGTATAAGGTACGCCACCCTGGTCGACACACTCTCGATCTTCACCACGTTGTTCACAAGGGACTTGTGGACGATAAAGCCGACACCACCCTGGGACTGCCGGTCGCCCTCTCGGAAATAGAGCAGGTTACCGGATTTGAGGATTATCGAGTCCTCCCCCTCTCTTCGGACTTCAGATAACCCTATAATGCTCCATCGTAACCTGCTCAATTCTTCCTCGAGTTCGGCTATCTTCTCGTCGGTCCGGAGTGTTCATGTGTTATACGTTGCCAGGTCCAGTCGTCGATGTTTATTGGGGTAGCCGGGTCCACTCCGGAGATTCTTTGCACCCCTTGTCACGCCATCGCCTCGACCGCTACCGTAGCCGAGGGTAGACGGGCTGCCGGGCACTCGGGGCCGTTTTTTTGTTGTGCTATTCATATTGGTTTGGGGGGGTTTGCCATAATCGCCACGCTTGGCAGACGGGTTGGCGATCGCAGTTTGTTGGTAAAGTGCACAGAAAACGCTGCTGCCCATTCTCTGGTGTGTCCCTTAGTCGCCTCTTACGACACCCACGGGAAGATATGGAATGGTGAAATTCTTTACGTCCGTCACCATACGGTACTACGTCACTCACCTTGGGTTTGCCGAAGATATAGTGGTTATGGCTGAGACCATGGAGGACCTCAGTATAATGCTCGATGACCTCGGTAGAGCTTCCGAAAGAGTGGGTCTTAGGATGAACATGGACAAAACCAAGGTGATGCTGAATGCCCATGTTACACCCACTCCTATTAAGGTCGGAGACTATACACTCGAAGTTGTGGGCGACTATGTCTACCTGGGACAAACGATCCAGTTGGGTAGGGCCAACTTCGAGAAAGAGGTCAACCGTCGAATCCGACTCGGCTGGGCAGCGTTCGGGAAGTTGCGCGGTATCTTCTCGTCTAAATTACCACAGTGTCTCAAGACGAAAGTCTATGACCAGTGTGTGTTGCCAGTGATGACTTATGGCTCTGAGACGTGGTCGCTTACAATGGGCCTCATCAGAAAGCTTACAGTCACCCAAAGGGCAATGGAGAGGGCTATGCTCGGAGTTTCCTTGCTTGATCGAATCAGAAATGTAGAGATCCGCAAGAGAACCAGGGTTGCCGACATAGCCCGAAGAATTGCCAAACTTAAGTGGCAGTGGGCAGGGCACATTGCTCGCAGAACGGATGGCCGATGGGGCAGAAAGGTTCTGGAGTGACGACCGCGAACCGGAAGACGTTGCGTTGGAAGGCCTCCCACCAGGTGGACCGACGACCTGGTGAGGGTTGCAGGGAAACGCTGGTTGCGAGACGCACGGGACCGGTCGAAGTGGCGACGCTTGGGGGAGGCCTATGTCCAGCAGTGGACGTCTTTCGACTGATATGATGATGATATATGTATGTATGTATGTTTGTTCCTATGTGGTGTTCTAGAGACCAAACGCGTTGGCCGATTTTGATTATTCTTACGTCAATCGATTCGTCTTAACCCTGCGAGTGTCACTGGCCTCATAAAAAATTAAAAAGAAAAAAATGGCGGATTTGGGCGCCATTTTGTGGGGGGAAAACTTTTTTTTTTCTTCCAAAACCATCGTGTGGGGTATCAAAATAAAGGGTTTTAAGGGGTGATTTCAAAAATATATAACACTTATATGTTTAAATGTACCTATACTCCATAGGTTTAGTTAGTTAAAAAAGGGTAAACAAAAAAAACCACGTGACTCATAGATGCAAAACCTTTTATTTCAAATGTTAAAATCATATTATTTAGAGTCACATATTAGTAGGTTCTATTCTGAATCTGAATCTGATGAACTATCTGTCACATTAATAATAAAGCTTTCAGTTGTATAATTTATTATTTTGCCTAATTTAAACATTGTCTGTTCTTCCTTTATTACATGACCCTCACAATTTTTCCAATTCTCTGCAGTTACTTTAGCCAAAGCCTCTGGCAAAAGAATTTTTAGGTCAGCCATGTGCTGTTATTAATAGCTGGTTGTAATATTAGTGCACCTCCTTCAACAAAACCACTTGATCAACCTGAAACATAGTTTTAAATAACATTCAACAACTGATTAATAAATTATATTTTCTCATAATATGAGCATCTCACATGTACTTTGACTTAAAATGTTAATTTATTATATATTGACTGCTTCATTGGTCTAGTGGTCGCAAGCGCTACAGCTGAGCATGAAGTTCACAGTTCAATGCCCAGGTCGGGCAGTGTTATTGGGTTTTTCTGTCTGAAATTTTCAGTAGCAGCCTGGACTCTGGATCGTGTCCGGTTAATGGCAATAGGCGAGCCTGTCTATCACATGGGACTTGCACATAACTGGCGAAATGTGGGTGTACTCAAAAAAATCAAAATCATTTTTTTTTATTTCACACAGGCCTACATGGGCACTTATAAAACGTCGACAAAAGGTGCACGGTTCGGGTTGGTCGTTTCCTATGGAGAAGAACCGGCAAGAAACTCCATGGTTACTCTTTTAAAAATGGTTTGGTTACTATAGATACACCTCGGCCCATACCTTCGGGGAAACGAGGAATGATATATTATGTTTACTATATATGATGATTATCACAAACTTATAAAATAAAATTATCATCATGGCATTTCTATTAAAGGCTATGAAGTAATATTCTTACCAAAATAAGGCTTTTTCCTTTTCCGCTGGTATTCTTTAAACCTTTAGACAAATCCTGCCTGTGAGTCTCTTTACAGCATGTTATTGTAGTATCTTGCCATGTTGAAGATTTGGTGTGTCCTGCAAAAAACAATATTAATGAGTTTACAAGATATTTACAAAGGTAACAGAGTACAATATTTATTTAAAAAACATATTAATGTTGTTATCATAACTTCATTGACCCATGTTTCATCCTAATAATATATTTTCTTCCCGTCTCTTCTAAATTTTGCAATCTCATTTAAATACTTTACACGCAAACCTCAACGTCTGGTTTGTCAATAAGCATACTCTTGCGACTGCGTTTGGAGTATTTAAAGCCTAATTTCTGTTATGGGGCGTTAAAACTGCGGGTGGGCTGTGATACTCGTATATTCAACAATACATGACTGCGTGGTAATCTCTTTAAAAGTACATATAAAAATCACTATATGTTTCACAGGCGAATACAATATTTGATGTGTCGACGTGGTTGACACACCAGTCTTCAATTTAAAAACCTGACACATGCATTTGATTGTAAATAAGAATAAACTTAATACATTCTGTATAGCCAGAACTTAATGAGTTTTGCTAACTAAAACCTCATTCCAACACACACCCTCAATCAAATGCACATGCTAAAACAGTTACATCTACACCAACACCTCTAAATAATATCATAAACCTACACTCATTAACATTAATATAAGACCCCACTTCAACAATATTCTAAAAACAACAACACTTCAACTATCCTATAATATCTCCTACTCAATTATTCTAAACATCAATCTATCATCAGTATCAATAAAAACTAATCATCATATTTTATTATTCCTACTACTCGAAAACATAACATCCAATATTAAATATCTCACAACCTATCTGACTAAAAAACAAAAACAATAATAATTAATATTCTGTTACTCCTACTCAACATCATTTGAACCAGTATCAATAAAACTCATCATCATAATTAATTATACTACTACTCGATAACACCCCTTCATCCAATATTTAACTACCATAAAAAAATCTACCTAACTAACAAACATTCCATTAATATTTAAAACTCCAACTCGACTTCAACATACGTCCGTCCATACATAATATTTTCAAACATAACAATACAACATAAACAAACAAAATAACTATACCTACTAACATGAAAAGAGTTAACAAAATAAAGTTCCGATATAAAAACTTAAGGTTCCGACATACTGAAAAACAATGTAAAAATTTAAGAACAAGTTACGTATATTCGAGTTACTTATTGATTAACAAAGATTCATTTACTATTAATATCACCAACAAGTTATTGCCACACCCCCTTAAATGAATTATAATTTGACACCCCCTTAATTCTTTTAAAATTCTGCTATAAACAGAAAAATTAAATTTAACCAACACTTTCATTAATTAACATGACACATGCATTTGATTGTAAATAAGAATAAACTTAATACATTCTGTATAGCCAGAACTTAATGAGTTTTGCTAACTAAAACCTCATTTCAACAATTTCTTCATCAACTTACACATTACATCTCTTTTTATATTAGGTAGACTGTCATCATTATTGACACTTTTCATAACTTTTTCAATAGTTGGCATTTCATTTGCAAAAAAAAAACATATTTACTTTTCTACTCACAGCGGCTAAATCCATATAATCGAAACTGTCGATTTTGCTTGCTTTCGTTGCCGGTGGAGGAGGAGACTCCACTCTATGCAATGTTTTGTATTGGTTAATAACCCTATACACAGTTGGTACAGACATACCCATTATTTCACCAGTTTTTTTGCACTATGTCTGTTTTTCGACGAAAAACACTCTTTGGGCCATGTTTCTTCTACATATTTAAACACATTTATCAATGTCTGTTTCTCAGATGATGAAAGAGGTCCGGTTTTTAAGCGTTTCTTCTTCGGCGATGGAAATGTGTGTTTGAAGTTGGTCTGGCTAGTACCAGCCTCGGGTTCACTCATTTTTCCACGATACGAATTTAAAAACCAATAGCGATAACTAACAATAACAAGAACAAAACAAAGAAACAAGCTAATATTATCACAATTCAACAAAATCGACTCGAAACACACGCTATTCGGAAATGTGGAGAGCGCTGTCAGTGTCAACAAAGGCGTCTGAAGGTTAAAATTTCCTTTATGGGCCGCTGATTTATGGCACGGGGGGAACGGGGAAGGTTGGGGGGAGGAGTTTTATCCCCCCCTTACCATCCCCACCACTCGGAGCCCCATGGTTATGGAGATATCCATGGTTAAAGTTTTTAGGTTAGAATCAAAATTTCTATCAAAGTCCATCGATTTTTGGGGCGGGAAGGGGGGTAGGGAAGTGGGGGGTAGTGGGGCTACCCCACTGTACCATCCCAACCCCGCGGAACCCCATGGTTAAGGAGATATTCATGGTTAAAGTTTTTAAAATTACTATTTAACAACAATATCGACGGAGCCGCGGGGCTCCTATTTCTGTCTGAAGGGTCTAAAGTAACCTAACACGAAGAAGATGACGGGAGCTGAGTTCGCTCGCTTTGCTCGCTCACTTCAGCTCCCGTCATCTCTTCGAACCTAACCTGTCCGTGTCGGGGTGCCCTAAGCTCCCGAGCTCGCTTCGCTCGCTCCTGGACCAATTCTCATATTTTTACCTCACGAAAAACATACAAAAAACATAAAATTTCCGAGTCTTGAAAATTTGTAAAAAGCTTTCTATTTATGAGTACAACCTATAAAAAAAAAATGAACTTCCAAATCAACGGCCCATAATGGAAATTTTATCCGCAACGTTATCTAATTCATTGTATTTTATAAAAGGTTTGGGGAACCTGTCTTTTTAGGCTCTTTACAAAAGACAGATTACAAAATATTATATTATTATAATAAATCTAACTAAAAAATGGTGCTCAAGCAGTTATATCAACGAAGAGTAGTTTAAGAATAAATGATAAAGTTGAACATACTATAATAAAAGAGGAAACTATCGTGTGATCGAAAATAAATTTATTTTGTTAGAACGTATTTTTAAACAAGAAAGTGTCAACTATAAAAAACCCTTTTTACGATTTGTTTACACTTTTTTAACTACCTAAACTTTTCGAGTATAATTAATTTTTTTTTACTCAAAACTTGTAAATAAAAAAAGTTAATTCAAAAGTGACACTCGCAGGGTCAAGACGAATCGATTGACGTAAGAATCATCAAAATCGGCCAACGCGTTTGTTCTCTAGAACGCCACATACATACATACATACATAGACTGATAAACACATTACCCTCCTTCGGCAGTCGGGTAAAAAAAAGACGTAAACAAGAATAAAATCATGCTGTGCAGTCGGAGGGGAGGATACATATTCGCGAGCTGGCTGACCAAAACCAGATATATCCTCCGACTGCACAGCATGATTTTCTTCTTGTTTACGTCTTTTTAGTTCGCTTTTTAAGCAGTCGGGTTTTTTTTTAAGTGGTTTATGCTGTCAAGATCTCTTATTATATTGGGCAACTTATTATATAACTTGGGTGCCAATCCTAAAAAGCTCTTTGAGTATAATGCAGTCTTGTGTGGAATAGCACATATATCTCTATTGCGACGTTTCGATCTCATTGTCTGAAACAGATGCAAGTTTGATTTTGCGAATAGTCTCGTAAATGTACATACAAAGCAAAGTCAGAAGTTTATATTGATTAAATAATGGCCTACAACTATCAGTCTTTTTCAGCCCAAACACAGCACGTACACACCTCTTTTCAGCATTGAACGCAATGTTTTTGTCAGTGGAATTCCCCCAATACATTATTCCAAAACGTACCGTTCATGAGACATACGCTTTGTATGCCATATAACCACAGACTCACTTGATATTTTCGCGAGATTATAAAGCGCATAAGAATATTTGTTTAGTTTTTTGCAAACAGTTTCCACATGGCATTTCCAATTTAGATGACTATCATATAAGTAAAGTCCTAGAAATCTAGCATTGTTGGTTTTAGGTATTTTTTGGTCTCGTATTTTATATTTAAACTAGCTGACCCTCGGGGCTTCGCTCCCGTCAATTGCCTACCTACCCTGGCTACCCTGCCTACCTTGCCTATCCTGTTTTCCATGCCTACCCTGCCTACCATGCCTGCCCTGCCCCTACCCTGCCTACCCAGCCTACCCAGCCTACCCTGCCTACCCTACCTACTCTGCCTACCCTGCCCCTACCCTGGCTACCCTGCCTACCCTGACTTTCCTGCCTGCCCTGCCTATCCTGCCTACCCTGCCTATCCTGCCTACCCTGCCTACCCTGCCTAACCTGCCTACCCTGCCTACTCTGCTTACCATGCCTACCCTGCCTACCCAGCCTACCCTACCTATCCTGCCTACCCTGCCTTTCCTGCCTACCCTGCCTATCCTGCCTACCCTGCCTACTCTGCTTACCCTGCCTACCCAGCCTACCCTGCCTTTCCTGCCTACCCTGCCTATCCTGCCTACCCTGCCTATCCTGCCTACCCTGCCTATCCAGCCTACCCTGCCTACCCTGCCTTTCCTGCCTACCCTGCCTTTCCTGCCTACCCTGCCTATCTTGCCTACCCTGCCTACTCTGCTTACCCTGCCTAACCTGCCTACCCTGCCTACCCTGCCTACTCTGCTTACCCTGCCTACCCTGCCTACCCAGCCTACCCTGCCTACCCAGCCTACCCTGCCTACCCAGCCTACCCAGCCTACCCTGCCTACCCAGCCTATCCTGCCTACCCTACCTATCCTGCCTACCCTGACTTTCCTGCCTACCCTGCCTATCCTGCCTACTCTGCCTAACCTGCCTTTCCGGCCTATCCTGCCTATCTTGCCTACCCTGCCTACCCAGCCTACCCTACCTATCCTGCCTACCCTGCCTTTCTTGCCTTCCCTGCCTATCCTGCCTACACTGCCTATCCTGCCTACCCTGCCTAACCTGCCTTTCCTGCCTATCCTGCCTATCTTGCCTACCCTGCCTACTCTGCTTACCCTGCCTACCCAGCCTACCCTACCTATCCTGCCTACCCTGCCTTTCTTGCCTACCCTGCCTATCCTGCCTACACTGCCTATCCTGCCTATCTTGCCTACCCTGCCTACCCTGCCTTTCCTGCCTACCCTGCCTATCTTGCCTACCCTGCCTTTTCTGCCTTTCCTGCCTATCTTGCCTACCCTGCCTACCCTGCCTACTCTGCTTACCCGGCCTACCCTGCCTTTCCTGCCTACTCTGCTTACCATGCCTACCCTGCCTACCCTGCCTACTCTGCTTACCCTGCCTACTCTGCTTACCCTGCCTACTCTGCCTACCCTGCCTACTCTGCCTACTCTGCCTAACCTGCCTATCCTACCTACCCTACCTACTAATTTGTATCTATCATCAATAGTTTTCTCAGCGCACGCCAAATAATGTATTTTACTGACAACATTTTGCTACCTTGGGTTACATTATTGCAATTTTCATAAGGATCTCTATTTTTTTTGAAAATATTTTATAGCCTATGACACTCAGGAATAATGTAGCTTTCTACCGGTGCAAGAATTTTCAAAATCGGTTCAGTAGATCCAGAGATTACCCCTTACAACGTCACAAACTCACAAACTCACAAACTTTACCTCTTTATAATATTATTAGTATAGATTTAGTTGTTTAGTTCTTTGTTGAAACGTCATAATCTGTGTTTTTTCTAAGTTTATTTTAAGTTTATTCTTACGTAACCAATCTATAATGCAATGAATGGAATTATTTATTTCATTTTCATATGATTCTAAGTCTTCACACGGTATGATAATTGTACTATCATCGGCAAACAGGACGGTCTGATAGTCAGTACATTTCGGCAAATCATTTATAAAAATGAGGAAAAGCAAGCGCCCAAGGACACTCCCTTGGGGTACACCGCAAGTTGTATACCTAATGGACGACTTGTGAGTGACTTGTTTCTTAGAATTGGGACAAATTCTGTTTAAAACCGTGATTTGTTTTCTTCCATATAAATAAGATTTGATTAGGCTCAATATATTTCCTCGGACACCATAACGCTCTAATTTACCCAACAATATTGTATGATCTACGTGATCGAATGCCTTAGACATGAGTACTGCGGCAATAGGATTTTTTTTGTCAACATTACTAACAATATTTGCCACTAACTCATATACTGCGTTGTTAATATTTCTACTTTTCCTAAAACCATATTGTTCTTTAGCGAGAATATCATTTGTTTCAAAGAACGAGGTAAGGGATTTATAAATCACTTTCCCAAAGATTTTTGATAATACCGGTATTAAATAATTTGAAATGCTTGCTTTGTCACCTTTCTTATGAAGTGGCTTAATTATAGTAGTTTTTAATAAGTTTGGAAAGTGACCATGTTCTATGCATAGATTGAATATAAAACTTAATACGGGTGCAATTATATGCCTAATTTTAAAATTTTAGTAGAAATTTCATCAAATCCCGTGCTATTGGTGTTTTTTAGCTAATTAATGATCTTGAAAATGTCCATAGCATCTGTCGGTGCCATCAAAAGGGTTTTTGGGAAGTGTCTTATAAGAGATATAGCATTACCGTTTGCATAATTGTTTGCAGGATGCACCGTACCTATAAAATAATCATTGAAAGCTGTAGCTATGTCTTTAGGATCGTTAATTTGCTTATCACCAATAAAAATTTGCTTTACAGATTCCGGGGGAAAGTTAGATTTACACCTATTAATTAATTTCCACGTAGCTTTGGTTTTATTTTCTGCATTTTTAACCCCCGCCCCGACGGAAAAAGAGGGGTGTTATAAGTTTGACGTGTGTTGCTGTGTGTCTGTGTATCTGTGTGTCTGTCTGTGGCATCATAGCGCCTCAACGGATGAACCGATTTTGATTTAGTTTTTTTTGTTTGAAAGGTGATAGTGTTCTTAGCTATGTTTGAATAAAATCGGTTCAGCCGTTCAAAAGTTATGCGCGTTTTACTGTTTGAATCGGGTTGTTTTCGCAAGAAAAATGTGTCGGGGGTTTTTTTAAATTGAAATTTTACTTGTTTATAAAATTACTGTTTTGAGACTATTGTGTCAGACGTATTACTTTTTTTAATCGTTTCGAATATTGATTAAGTAATTGTTTGTTTTTAACCGACTTCCCAAAAAGGAGGAGGTTCTATGTTCGACTTCAAGTTTGTTTTTTTTTTTTTTTTTGTGTTTGTTCACCGATAACTCCGTCAATTGTGGACCGATTTTGAAAATTCTTTTTTGTTTCAAAAAGTATGTTCCGAAATTGGTCCCATTTTAATTTGGTGAAGATCTGATGAAGAACTTCGGAGATATACAACAGAACTCTTCAATAAATAACGGCAAATCTCTCGGGATTGCTGCAATCGCATGTCTGTTTGTTGTTTATAACATTTCATAACATAACATCACGCCAGTTTGCTCTTAAGGGGTAAGCAGATCTCTCATTTCACCGGTTATGTTCAAGTTTCATGAAATCTATTCTGGCGAAATAGTTCCCTTACTAACTTGCCTATTAGAGTACGTACAACTAAAAAGTGAAAAATAAAAAATCTTTTTGCAAAAAAATATATACGTCGGTGTCTTTCGTAGGTACCATTTTTTTGCGTTATGGACACCGACTTCAAAAAATTAAGTTATTTTTCACTTTGTAGTTTTGTATTTGGAAGTCGGTAGTATTTTTTTGCAAAAAGATTTTTTAGGAATATTTGGTGATCGCCTGCACAACCATAACATCTCTCTTTTCCGTCTACTACAGTTTCTGATACCGTTAGTTATCCATGGCGGAGTTTTACGAGTGGAAATCTTTTTCCTTACGGTAAGGAAGCACAAATCGTAAAAAAGTTTAAAAATATCATAAAATGAATTAAAAGCTATTTCCGGGTTTGTGCTATTGTACACTTCAGTAAAGCTTAGTTACCTACTTATGGCTTCAATGAACTTAGATATATTCTCAGAGCTATAATCTCGACTTAATACATACCAGTGATCAGCCAGTAACAGGACATTTAAAAATATATAAATTTTATTATTTTTTATAAAACGTACTACTACTTAAAAAATAGTTCCCTCCTGATATCTGGAACAGGGTCCAAGCTACCGGCGGCAGTCAGGGCGCCAGAGAGAGGAAATGATAAATGATTTTATTTCTGTAAGTTGGTTTGTACAAACACTTTTACATGTCGAACATATTTTTTAAAACTGGAAACTCAGAGGCCACAGTCTCTCTTAAAGTCCAGACAAAATCTTGGTTGAAGAAGTGTGAAGACCATGTAGACTGATGTCTGAAATGGTCTTTTGAGGAAAGAACCAGCCAGATTGAGTGGACCTGTCCAGCCAGTGCACGCATTTGTCTATAACCGAGCAGCTCAACTCAGAATTTAAGGAGCTCAACGATTCGACGAACAATACCAAAGAAAGGACATTCGGGTAGGCCGCATAAACTACTCAAACTGCCAGACCATGATTAAAAACTAAGATAAATTTACGTATTTTATTCTTCAATTTCTTTTATTTACAAAAACTTAAATTAAAAATTTAAGTTTTAATTTAAATTTAGATAAATTTAAATAAAAAAAAAAGAATGATCCACATAGTCTTCACATTCACAATAATTAAAATAAAATAATATAATACTTTAAAAAGTAAATATTCTTGTCATTGCAGAAAAACCAAAAAATACCCCGAGAGCTTTCAGCTTGAACTCCAGAATCGTTTCGAGTGCCTAGGGAGCTCCGTGTATGAATATAGCAACGGGTTCGTGAAAGCTGTCCATACGGTCGGGTCTAAGTTTTTCAAGACCCGTCGTACAGATAGAAACAAAAAGCTCTCTGATCATACCCTCAAGCTTATGAAGGAGAGGCGTGAGATGATCCTGCAGTCTTCAGATGAGGCGTGCAAATACCAGCAGCTCAATAGACAGATCTCTAAATCCTTGAAAAGAGACCTCCGCCGCTTCAATACCGAGCGTATTAAAGTCGCGATCGAGCGAAATAAAGGCTCCAAGGTGTTTTCAAGGGATCTGGCTATTGGGCAGAGCCAACTCACGAAACTGAAGACCGACGATGGCAGGATCGTATCCGCCAAACCGGAGCTTCTCAGGAAGATCGAGACATTCTATGGGCAGTTGTACACATCGATCAGCAAGCCCGTTGCGAGTCTAGCAAACGACCCAAGAGCTAGATTGACCCGACACTATACCGAAGATATCCCGGACGTCAGCCTGTACGAGATTAGGATGGCTCTGAAACAGCTCAAAAACAACAAGGCGCCGGGTGATGACGGAATTACGGCCGAACTCCTGAAGGCGGGTGGAAAACCGGTCGTTAGGGCCCTTCAGAAGCTGTTTGATTCCGTCATACTCGAGGGCAAAACGCCACAGGCATGGTGCAGGGGTGTGGTGGTACTCTTCTTCAAGAAGGGCGACAATGCCCGGTTGAAGAACTATAGGCCCATCTCACTTCTTAGCCATGTCTACAAGTTGTTTTCAAGAGTCATCACGAATCGTCTCGCGCGCAGCTTATACGATTTCCAGCCCCCCGAACAAGCCGGATTCCGAAAAGGCTTTAGCACCGTAGACCACATACATACGCTGCGGCAGGTTATACAGAAGACCGAAGAGTACAACCTGCCTCTCTGTTTAGCGTTTGTGGACTACGAGAAAGCCTTCGATTCGATAGAGACTTGGGCTGTACTGTTGTCTCTCCAACGGTGCCAGATCGACTACCGGTACATTGAGGTGTTGAAGTGTTTGTACAAAAACGCCACCATATCAGTCCGTCTTCAGGATCAGACCTCGAAACCAATCCTTCTCCAGCGCGGCGTGAGACAGGGAGACGTCATTTCTCCGAAACTGTTCACTGCTGCGCTGGAGGATGTCTTCAAGGTTCTGGACTGGAGGGGGCTGGGCATCAACGTTAATGGCGAGTACATTACTCACCTTCGGTTTGCCAACGACATAGTGGTCATGGCTGAGACCATGGAGAGCCTCAGTAAAATGCTCGATGACCTCAGTAGAGCTTCCGAAAGAGTGGGTCTTAAAATGAACATGGACAAAACCAATGTCATGGTGAATGCCCATGTAACACCCACTCCTATCAAGGTCGGAGACTCTACTCTCGAAGTTGTAGACGATTATGTCTACCTGGGACAAACGATCCAGTTGGGTAGGTCCAATTTCGAGAAAGAGGTCAACCGTCGAATCCGACTCGGCTGGGCGGCGTTCGGGAAGTTGCGTGGTATCTTCTCGTCCATGTTGTTTCCTATGGGACCGAGACGTGGTCGCTCACAATGGGCCTTATCAGAAAGCTCAAAGTCACCCAAAGGGCAATGGAGAGGGCTATGCTCGGCATTTCCTTGCGTGATCACGTCAGAAATGATGATATCCGCAGGAGAACCAAAGTTACCGACATAGCCCGAAGAATTGCCAAACTTAAGTGGCGGTGGGCAGGGTACATTGCTCGCAGAACGGATGGCCGATGGGGCCGAAAAGTTCTGGAATGGCGACCGCGAACCGGAAGACGATACGTTGGAAGGCCTCCCACTAGGTGGACTGATGACCTGGTTAAGGTTGCGGGAAGGCGCTGGATGCGAGACGCACGGGATCGGTCAATGTGGCGACGCCTGGGGGAGGCCTATGTCCAGCAGTGGACGTCTTTCGGCTGAAATGATGATGATGATGAATTAGGTTATCATTTTTTTTATATTCTATTGAAAAAAAAATAATTTACATCTCTTGACATTTTTCAAAACTTTTTACAACAAACAATTAACTATAAAAAACTTAACTGTAGCTTGTAGGGTCTTTATTTTCTATAACTTCTAATCTTGTGTTCATTCCATTTGCCATATTACCTATTTAACAAGTAAAATTCAAAAAAACCCCCGACACATTTATCTTGCGAAAACATCCCGATTCAAACAGTAAAACGCCCATAACTTTTGAACGGCTGAACCGATTTTATTCAAACATAGCTAAGAACACTATCACCTTTCAAACAAAAAAAACTAAATCAAAATCGGTTCATCCGTTGAGGCGCTATGATGCCACAGACAGACACACAGATACACAGAAACACACGTCAAATTAAAACACCCCTCTTTTTCCGTCGGGGGTTAAAAATAATGCAATGGTTGCAAATCTTATCCTGGCTTGACGTTGAGCTTCGGTTATAATATTCACAGCGGATCTTTGTGGCTCTGAAGTTGGCGCTGTCAACTATTGCGCACGAAACAGTTTAACTCCATAGAGTTAGCGAGTTAGTATGATGTGACAAACGTAAGTGAGTGAAAGAGACAGTTATACAATGCTATCTTCACTTTCAATATTGACACAAAAATAGCTTCTGCGCAGGCTCTTGCAGCCAATTCAGAGACACAAAGATCCGTTGTGAGTATTATACTTGTTTTCTTTTGGCAGGTTTATAATTATAGATCCCAGTTGCATGTGAAGGTCTTCGGACAGTGGTAAGCGAAATGCCATGTCTTATAGCACCAGATCGGGTGGCTGTAAAATAAACTGTCAGCATGTCCGCATACATGCGCTGCGCACGCATCCATAGACAACGACACTACTTTTCTACATTAAAGTCAATGAGCCCATAAGCGCCAATAAATTAAAAAAAAAGTTAATTAAAAATATCAAAAAACCCGACTGCTTAAAAAGCGAACTAAAAAGACGTAAACAAGAAGAAAATCATGCTGTGCACTCGGAGGATACATATTCGCGAGCTCGCTGACCAAACCCAGAATGTATCCTTCGACTGCACAGCATGATTTTGAGTTATTTTTTTTTTATTATGTAAATTTAAACTTATAAGTGTTATATATTTTTGAAATTGCTTCTTAAAACCCTTTATTTTGATACCCCACACGATAGGTTTGGAAGAAAAAAAAAATGATTTTTCTCCCCCAAAAAAGGCGCCCAAAATCCGCCATTTTTTTCTTTTCCAATTTTTATGTAGCCAGTGACACTCGCAGGGTTAAGATGAATCGATTGACGTAAGAATCATCAAAATCGGCCAACGCGTTTAGTCTCTGGAATGCCACATAGGAACAAACATACATACATACTTACATACATACATACATAGACTGATAAACACATTACCCTCCTTCGGCAGTCGGGTAAAAAGTAAAATCTTAATATATATAAATCTCGTGTCACAATGTTTGTCCTCAATGGACTCCTAAACCACTTAACCGATTATAATAAAATTCGCACACCATGTGCAGTTCGATCCAACTTGAGAGATAGGATAGGGTAGGGTAGGTAGGGTAGGGTAGGTAGGGTAGGGTAGGTAGGGTAGGGTAGGTAGGGTAGGGTAGGTAGGGTAGGGTAGGTAGGGTAGGGTAGGTAGGGTAGGGTAGGTAGGGTAGGGTAGGTAGGGTAGGGTAGGTAGAGTAGGGTAGGTAGAGTTGGGTAGATAGTGTTAGGTAGGGTAGATGAATGTTTGGTGTTTTTATGGCAAAACAAAGTTTGCCGGGTCAGCTAGTAGGCTATAAAAATAAAAAAGTTATTTTATGATGCAGTTGTTTGAAAATTGAAGGCAAATATTGCATTAAGTAAAGGTTATTTTTTAATTTTACCTATCCACAAATATAAAGCAGTGAATATTAAGTACGTGTATAGACTTACTGATAGGCGATACCAAGTTCGTCTCCCCCTCAACCTCAAGGATAATTATATAGAACATCGAAACCACGGGCCATCGCTCAATTTCAACAACTTGAGCGAAAGATGGCTAATAATCATACGTTTGAAAAGAAAAATGCTTTTGTAGATGAATATGAAGAAATGGGTCACATGGAGCAAATCGTAAGCAACGCTAGGAACAAAAACATTGAATATTTTCGCCCGCACCATAGGGTAGTGCGACCAGGTACTATCACAACGAAACTTAGAGTTGTGTTCAACGCGTCGAAAAAAACCAGTTCAAAACACAGTCTTAATGACAATGATATTCAAATAAACAGATATGTTATGAGCGCGCGCATTTTGAAGACTCGAATAGGTCACAATTGTGACCTTTAATCTTTAGTTTATGTCACGCATGGCGAAGAGCGATAGGCTTTGTTGAAACAAAATCAAAATAAAATAAATGCCATCGTGTGTATTTGTAATTTATTTATTTATTGATTAAAATAAATATTTTTTAATGTTAGATGAATGAAAAGTGTGTATGTGTGCTGCCGCTATGTGCGGAACACTTTTTTCAATTGTTTTGTGAGTGTATAACGTATCTGTTTATTTGAATATCATTGCTTAATGACTTACTGGAGGTGGGGTCGAAACTACAAAAACAATCCTGAGCATCTTGCTGACATGGATACAATACAAATAATATGTCTTAACATCAGACATTGAGAAAATGTACCGATTTATAAAAGTATATCCAGAACAAGACACGCTGCAGCGTGTCAAGCCTAGTTCCTTGACACGCTGCCGCACGCTTCCTTTAATATATTCTGGCTTCACTTTGGGCATTATTGGTACCTAGTACCTAGCCTATATAACTGGTCCATTATGTACCACAACTACAACAAAAAACTCTTTATAAAAAAAAATACGACCGACTTCCAAATGTAATAAAAACACTACAAAGTGAAAAATAACTTCAATTTTGTTATTCGGTGTCAAAAAACGAAGAAACGAAAACAAGAACACCGACTTCGATGTCAAACGAGTTAGAAAATGTTAAGTCATTTTAATGTTGATTGATTTTTTGGTTATTGCTTCGGACGAGTAACAGATAGTCCATTTTTTACAAATATTTTGATAAATATGTATTTTTTTCTGTTACTTCTAAATACACACATCAACACGGTCTATGGATATTTCATACTCAATTAAATAACTCGAAAAGCATTGGAATCTTTTATACACCGATTTGTTTATTTGTTTTTTGATTTTGTAATTTATCTCAAACTAATTCCAAATTCAAATTTTTGAAAATTCTTCTGTTTCGGTGGCATAAAAATGTCTTGATGTGTAGGAGAGGGAATTTTCATTTGTGCGAAATTTAGAAAACAATACGAATTACGTTTAGTTACTGTTTTTTTTTCATTTTTAAACGAAAGATAAAGTTAAAATTGAGGTATTGTAGCCATGCAACGCCAACATTTGAAGAGGGTGGAGATGTTACGAGCTGTGGGAATACTGGAAGCTTGGTCTGTTCAGCGTAATGTTGCTGAGGCCACAGGGACCCACCAAAATGTAATTTCAAGATTGTGGACACGCTATCGTGCCACAGGTGAAGTAGCGGAGAGGCACCGGGGGCCAAGTCGCATCACTACCCCCAGACAAGACCGATTTTTGCAAATTACTGCGCGAGCACAACCAAATGCAACGGCGACTCAATTGGTCCAAAGGCTGCGAGTGGAACACCAAGTGCTTGTGAGTGACCAAACTGTAAGAAGGCGACTGCATGAAAGCAATCTACGCTCTCGTAGACCACTCCGGGTCCCACCTTTACGGAGAGGCAATCGTGGACGACGATTAGAATGGGTTCGGAACCACGTGGACTGGGGCCGTGAGCAATGGTCCAATGTGCTGTTCACGGATGAATCCAGGTTCGGCTTCAATCCAGATTCACGAAGGACGCGTGTTTGGCGAGTTCCTGGACGATGGAGCCGTCTTCAGAACCCTCAGGAAGTTCACCCATACCAAGGAGGAACAATTATGGTTTGGGCAGGAATTCGTCTTGGAGGACGGACGGATCTCGTTTGGGTGCGGGGCAATATGACGGCAGAACGATTCGTCCAACAAGTGCTGGGGCCCGTAATCTTGCCCCACAGAACACAAATGGGGCAAGATTTCCTGCTCATGCACGACAATGCCCGGGCACACACGGCGAGAACGGTAGCAGCTTGGTTACATACACACAATATTAGGGCCTTAGACTGGCCTGCTCAATCGCCAGATCTAAATCCCATTGAGCATGCGTGGGATATGCTGCAAAGAAGAGCTCTGAAGGAAGTTCCTGAAAATCTGGCTACAGAAGATCAACTTTTTGCGCACCTCAGAAGGACATGGGACAATATTCCGCAGCAAGACATTGACAACCTTGTTCTGAGCATGCCGAATCGTTGCCGATGTGTTATGAACATCATGGGCGCTTTCTCGGACTACTAACTTCAAGTTTATAAACACAAATTAAATGATTTTTCTATTTTTTCCAGTTTTTACTCATAAATTAAAAGTTAATTCATATACGGTTTCCGTCTATGCTTCATTTTTTTTCCATAAAATCCTAAAATTTTAATCGAAGTACCTTAACCATTATTAAAAAATGGTAGAATATTAAATAACGTATCTTTTAAATATATACATGTCATATAAATAATTAACACATTGATAGTAATTCGCTTTTTTAAAAATATCCCTAGACCGTGTTGATGTGTTTATAGAGCTTCTGATTTGCTAATGGTTTAATCGCTTCATCTTCTATAACTTTCAATGATTCAATATTAACCTTTCTTATGTTTTTTAGGGCGAAAGGACCAACATTTTGTAAAAACAATACTCTCTTGGAATCATAGTAGTTATTCATAATGTGATTTTAAAAATGACTCAGACCAACAAAAAAGATAGACGTAACGTCGCGAACATCATAAGTGAAGCCACAAAACTATGCTCCTCCAAGTAAATATACACTCTCACGCACACACCTGCACTAAAACTATGCTCATCGCTCTTAGTACGTTACGAGTCGTCGTCTAGTAAACATATATTAAAAAAATAGAATTATGCCTTCCTGTGTAGTGAAAACTTGTAAAAACAATAGCAAAGCACATAAAAAGTCTCACGGAATCACATTTCACATGTAAGTACTTGAAATAACATCGTTTATTTATTAAATATACTATGAATTTTAGGTTCCTTGGAACAAAAAACCTCAACGAACGAAATCAGTGACATAAAGTGCGTGGGTTGCCATAATATGATTTCAAATTACCCCATTCGATTAAACAAATTTAATATGATTTCTTACTTCGAGTTATATTCCTGTTTTCTTTTTTTATGTTATTTTAATATTTTAGATTTCCAAATAATAATGAAACAAAAAGAAAATGGATAGTAGCTATAAGAAATAGTACATTTATCTTTATCTAATAGTACCATTTATCTTTGTATTACTTTTTGGAGTCAGTGATTTTGTTATGGTGGTATTTTTGAATTTAATAAAGTTGATTGAAAATATAATTATCTATATTATTTCAAAACAATTTACATAATGACTCATACACTTGACGATGTTATGATTTACGCTTCAGCAACTTATAACCTTTAATAGAATTTCTATGAGCATGGTTATAGGAAGTAGCTGTATTTTACTTCTTCCAATCCCAAGACACTGTCACAGGCTAAGCTAACTTATACCTAAACATATACCCCAGAGTAGAACTAAATATACTAATTTAAACTCATACAAACTATATACCCTCACACATGAGCGCACTCCTCTATACTCCCACACATCACACAAATACGCGCATTTTTTCTCTGTATATACTAATTTTAACTCATAAAAACTATACACCCTCACACATTAGCGCACATTCCCCTATACTCCCACACATCACACAAATACGCGCATTTTTTTTCTCTGTATAACGCTCGTCCACATAAAGTTTGCTTTTTCTATTATTTAAAACCTGTCTATTTATATTTGTATTTTTTTTTGCATTAAATTGCAAATTAATGGATATTGCTAAGCGGAAGAGTGAAGTCTCCTAACACAAGCAAGGATTGCATAAAAGGTGATCTCCAAATCATAAGCATGTAAAGCCACTTTCTAATTATTTATTTTTAAATAGATTTTGCGATGTAACAAAAAAAATATTTCTTTTCGTGAGTTATAATTAATAATGTACCTTAATCGTTTACTTTTGACGTTTAATACCATACTCAACAATATCTTACTCGATCAATATTATCCTACCCACACAATAATATTATTACCCATTTTATAGGGAAAAAAATCAACAAATGGCAACCCTTCCATACACACATAGATAAAAATGTGGCTTCACTTTTGATGTTCGCGACGCTACGTCTATCTTTTTTTGTTGGTCTGAGAAAAATGAACACCAAACTGATATTTTAAGGTAAAGAATAGGCCATGCTGGCCCTAAAAACGCTCCTGCAATGTATTTGATCAACATTGCTGGAACGTTGTAATGTTCCAAATTCAAAAAACGCTCCTGCAATGGATTTGATTATCATTGCTGGAGCGTTGTGATGTTCCAAATTCAAAAAAACGTGCCTGCAATGGATTTGATTTTCTTTGTCCGTAAATTCAATACCTTAAGGACGCTGTTACATTTTCGACGAACTCAAATTTAGGTATCTAGTCGCACACAGCAACATTACGCGCACGCACTCATTGAAACTACTGAGCGCTCGATTTTATACATCACCGAAATAATATTGATCCTTGATATTATTTTTTTATTTTATTGGAGTTGATTTAGGAAGGTTAGTTGGCACTTTGAAAATGCATTTGGTAACTTTTACAAACCGTTGTCGTAAAAAGTAGGTTATTATTTTCAACCTACTACAAAAAAAAAGAGGTGCTCTATCTTTTCGTGAAAACTACTTATCCGATACTGATCGGGTTTTCGTCGATAAATGTATGTTTTTTCAGGGAAGGTTTTATTGTATAATATATTAGAATCTGATAAAGTTCTTCGGCGATGGACAATGGAACTCTTCAATAACAAATAGCAAATGACCTGCGAATAGTGTGATCGTATGTTTGTTTTGTTTTACCATACCATAATATAAAATCACGCTTAAATAGTTTTAGGGGGTAAACAGATGTATTTAGTATACCCACTATGGGGTACAACAAAAACTAAAAAGAGAAAAATAATAAACTTCCTGTGTCGAAAAACCAAAAAACAATAGGTACCGACACCGACAACCGAAAAGAAAATTAGTTTGGACTTTGTTGTAGAAGGTATTTAAAAAAAAAATGTTAGGTACGTGAAATAAGTAGATACCTAAAACGAAATAATGTTTGGTCACAAGGATTAAAAATGACTTGAATTTTTAATTTGCTTTACATGGAAAATATAAAATATTATTATCTAAAATTTTTACATAATGAGCAGCTGCTAATGACATACTACCCAAAATCCATGAAAATGACACCCATGACGAAAAGATGTAAAATTTTCGTCAGCGCCATCTTGTATTTTGGTTTTGACCCCATATTCGATATAAGCCACCCCAAAAACCATGACAATGACACCCACGACGAAAAGATGTCTAATTTTCGTCGGCTTTTGGGTTTGGATTTGGCCCCGTATTCGTCATACATACAAACCGGTTAAAATCATAAATCTCCTCCCACTCATCCACTTCTAACCTTCACCGCCGATAGACGATGACCTTACCCTTCCAAATCCTAATCTTACTAAGAGCTGTTTAAACCCACCCATCCATTTCTCAACCTTGTCAACAACTGCTTAACATCACCTATCCGAATCCCGATCTTACCCAATATAATTTCTAAATCACATTCTAATGATAATAGGAAACTCAAACATACTTTTATTTCGGCCCGATAAAATATCAACTCCTTTCGATCAAGACAAACGACGACGCCAACGGTACTCACACGCATGCACACTACAATATTTTCTATTACTTTTATCGTAATTATTTTTTGCGAAAAAGCGATACGGCCGTCCTTCCACGAGCGCTTCTGAGCGCGGAATGAAGAGCCTCGGTCAGCCTCGTGTACAAAATGTATGAAGAAGTCGGCAAGTGTTTTTATTTTAGCTAATAATTAAAAAATATAATGATTTAAGTAAAAAATAATTAGCTGAACCTGTAAAGGACTATAATATATACCGCAATTTCTTATAATTTTGAAGATTAAAAAATGCTGTAAATTTACCTAAACTGGGACCTATTCGGATCCTACTTTTTTAATATTTAGGCGATTATTGTGATGGGCAAAACGTATTTGTGCAAAAATTGTGTATGATGTCATACAATTTTTCTGATGCCATATAATTTTGAAGATTAAAAAATGCTGTAAATTTACCTAAATAAATTGTGTATGATGTCATACAATTTTTCTGATGCCATATAATTTTGAAGATTAAAAAATGCTGTAAATTTACCTAAATAAATATATAATATTAAAAAAAAAGTAGGATCCGAATAGGTCCCAGACCTATTCGGATCCTACTTTTTTTTTAATATTTTTGCGATTATTGTGATGGGCAAAACGTATTTGTGCAAAAATTGTGTATGATGTCATACAATTTTTCTGATGCCAATCTGGAGCTGAATATATTATCTTTAAATTAAGACCATGATATCTTCACATCTGTGATTGCATATACATTAAAATAGTACCTGAAAAGCACTGTTATTTGTAGAAAAATGTAATAGCGTCCTTAAGTGTTATTTTTTCGAAAATAATGACAATATTTCCATGCATGTTTGAGAAAAATATAATTATTATACTATGACTAGTTTTATTACTATTATTATACTAATACAAGGTACAAGAGCTATGTAAAAAATTATACTATTTTTGTTAGCCTAATAGACAATAAACAAAAGTTATGACACGATTTTCTCAAGATCTTTCTTTTGCCTCTCCTCTAAACTTGTGAAATGCCATATCAGACCTTATGCGTCTCAGGTTGATAATTATGGTTAGCCCAGTCAGTTTAAGCTTAACAGAGGCATCAGCTTCCAAAGCATTAGGTTTGTCAAGAGATCCGAAACAAGGTGAATTCATATTTGCACTCACATTAAAAAACAAAAGCAACATTGGCATTAACAAACAATCGACAAAACGGCATATTTATGATTTGCCGTTTGCGACATACATATCAACAATTTTTGGACCTTTGTGGTTGAACAGGTCTGAACAGGTCCCATTCCTATTTGCCAAATAAGCAATTCTTTTAATGAATACTCATATTCCTAATTAATTTTTTAATAAATTATTTTTTTTCTAAAAATAATTAATTGTTAACCTTGACATAATTACAATCACTAACGTAGTAACTTAAGAAATAACCTAACGTAACTTTTTTCACGTAACTAGTTAATACAATAGCAACTTTTTTTTTTGTTAGAAATTCATACCTAGTAAATTAATTACAAAGCAGTACTTTTAAGTGCCTTGTAACGTACGTTAAACGATAGTAGTTAGTGCGAATTATGGTGAACGAGCTAAGTGGAGTGTGTGTCTGGTTGCAGGTCCGCAGGGATGCGCGCGCCGCCACGACTGATCGCGTGACCAGTACTGCGCGTGCGCCGCGCTCCTCCTCACGCGCACACACACACTTTATGAGGTAACTATTGCGATTATTAGAAACAAGTCTCATAGATAAATACAATTAAGATTATAATGTTGGCGGTTATTGTTGTCAGTTTGTCAGCGCGGTGTGTAGCGCGATGCGTGGCGTGCGCGCGTGGCTGGCGCTGGCGGCGGTGTGGGGGCTGCTGTGGCGGGTGAGCGGCGGGCCAGGGCCGCCCGCGCCGCCTGAGCTGCGCTTCACGGCTGCGCTCTACAACCTCAGCATCCCGGAGAATAGCCCGCCGCGCACTTACGCGCTGCCGCCGCCCACCGCCGAGCCGCTCGGCGTGCGCCTGCCCGCGCCAGACGCGCGCGTTCGCTTCCGCATCCGCCACGGTGACAAAGACAAGTTCTTCAAGGCGGAGGAGCGAACCGTCGGCGACTTCTGCTTCCTTTCAATCCGCACGCGCGCCGGCCACGCCGATGTGCTCAACCGCGAGCGCCGTGATACGTACCGCCTGGATTTGCGCGCCACCGCGCAGCTACCCGACGGCCGGCAGCTCGAGGCCGACGCCATACTGGCAGTGTCCGTCGCCGACGAGAACGACCTCAGCCCGTTGTTCTACCCAACCGACTACGAGGCCGTCGTGCCAGAGGACGCGCCGCTGCACGCTAGTATCGCGCGCGTCACCGCCGAGGACGCCGACCTCGGCCTTAACGGCGAGATTTACTACAGCTTGGCCGAGCCCACCGACCGATTTGCCGTTCATCCGACGACCGGCGTCATCACCATCACCCGGCCGCTGTCCGCGGCCGAAAGTACGCACCACAAAGTCACAGTGCTAGCTCGTGACCGCGCCTCGCTGCTCGCGCGAGGAGAGCATGCGACGGCCGCGCGCGCCACCGTCGCCGTACGAGTCAAACGGGTCAATTTACACGCTCCGGAGCTACATGTACGACGCATGCCCGAGATAGTTGAAAATTCCACGGCGGAAATTTATGCCATAGTAGAAGTTACCGACGAAGACGCCGGAGAACACGGGCGCATCGCCAGCCTCGAGATCGTGGACGGCGACCCCGATGGGCACTTCCGAGTGCGCGCGTCGGCGCAGGCGGGCGAGTTCGACGTGCTGGTGCACGCGCTGCTGGACCGCGAGCGCGCGCCCGCCGGCTACAACCTCACGCTGCGCGCCGCCGACGCCGGCCGCCCGCCCCGCGCCTCCTACCTCACGCTGCCCGTCACGCTGGTGGACGCAAACGACAACGCGCCCGTGTTCAGTCGCGAGGTGTACGAGGCCAGCATCCCGGAGACCGTGCCGCCCAACACGCCCGTCATCAGACTCAAAGTGAGCGACCGCGACGAAGGACGAAATGCTCGTGTTTATATTGAAGTCGTCGGTGGCAACGAAGGAGAGGAATTCTATGTTAACCCAGATACGGGTGTATTGTACACCGCAGTGCCGCTAGACGCCGAGGACAAAGCGCTGTACACCTTGACTGTTTCGGCCATAGATCAGGGCAATGCCGGTACAAGAAAACAATCTTCTGCAAAAGTTAAAATAACCATACTCGACTCGAACGACAACGACCCCATCTTTGAACGGGAGGTGACCGAGGTGATCGTCCAGGAGAACGGACCGAGCGGTGCCGTAGTCGCGCGCGTGCTCGCTCGAGACGCCGACTCTGGAGACAATGCATACATCTCCTACAGTATTGCCAATCTGCAGCCGGTCCCATTCGACGTGGATCACTTCTCTGGCGCTGTGCGCACGACGCGCCTACTAGACTACGAGAGCATGCGGCGCGAGTATACGCTGCGCATACGGGCCAGCGACTGGGGCGTTCCGTACCGCAGGCAGGCCGAGATGCGGCTCGTGGTGCGGCTCGAAGACGTCAACGACAACCGGCCGCAGTTCGAGCGCGTCGACTGCGTGGGCTATCTGCCGCGCCGGCTCGCCATCGGCTCGGAGATCGTCACCCTGTCTGCGATAGACTTCGATGCGGGTGACGTGGTGTCGTACCGAATCATCGGCGGTAACGAAGACAACTGTTTCGCGCTGGACGCGGGCACCGGCGTCATGAGCCTCTCGTGCGACCTAGGCGACATCCGCGCTGACTCCAGGCTGCTGAACGTGACGGCGACGGATGGCACGCACTTCGCCGACGCCACGTCGCTGACGCTGCACCTAGTGAGCAGCGGCGGCGGCGCGGAGGCAGGCGCGCTGGAGTGCCGCGACACGGGCGTGGCGCGCCGCCTCACCGAGCTGCTGGCGGCCGCCGAGCGCAGCAATGCGCCGCTAGATCTCTCCGATGAATTCTCCCTGGCTCCTTCTCGGTATGGAGAGAACCTTCATGCCCCGGAATTCCTTGATTTTCCCGTAGAGGTGAAAGTAAACGAGTCAGTCGCACTCGGCACGTCTCTGGTAAAGTTACGGGCGCGCGACCGCGATCTCGGCTACAATGGATTATTAGTGTATGGCATCTCCGGAGGAGACGCTGACTCCGCATTTCGCATCGATCCGGACACAGGCGAGCTTCAGGTGATCGGTTACTTAGATCGTGAGCGAGAGAGTGAATATTATCTTAACATCACAGTGTATGATCTGGGCTCACCCCAACACTCAGTTTCTCGCCTCTTACCCGTCACCGTTCTCGACGTCAACGATAATAGACCACGCTTTGAAAAGACCCTGGCGAGTTTTCGTGTTACCGAAAATGCGTTAAATGGTACGGCTATATTCCGCGCTAACGCGACAGACCGTGACGCGGGTGACTTCGCGCGCATCACGTACAGCGTGAGCGGTGCGGGCGACGGCGACTTCTGCGTGGAGCGTGACAGCGGCGTGCTGTGTGTGTGCGCGCCGCTGGACCGCGAGCGCCGCGCGCTGTACGAGCTCACGCTGCGCGCCACGGACGGCGGCGGGCTGCACGCGGAGGCGCTGGTGCGCGTGGCCGTCGACGACGTCAACGACAACGCGCCCAAGTTCGCGCTGGGTACGTACGGCGCGCGCGTGCGCGAGGACGTGCCCGTGGGCACGCTGGTGGCCGTGGTGGAGGCCTTCGACCCGGATCTGGGCGCGGGCGGCGTCGTGTCCTACTCGCTGCCCGACCAGCCGGCCGACGACGTCGTCTTCACCGTCGATGCCACGTCCGGCACCTTGCGCACGGCTAAACTATTAGACTTCGAGGAGAGACAAGTAAGCTATTAACTACAATAATAAGAGTTAATTAAATATGCATAATTATAATACTTTAACTTAAAATATGTCACAAATATGTTTCTGTGTATTACAAATGATTGTCTGCAGGTATACGGAGTCACAGTGCGGGCAACGGATGGCGGTCAGCCAGCCCTGTGGTCGGAAGCAACGGTCATCGTAGAGGTACACACATTCAAATAGAATACACTTATGACTGTATCTCATTAATTTATGAAACAAATTAGAGCATCATGGAACATTGGCAGGTAGTGGACGTGGACGAGAACATGCACGCGCCGCAGTTCAGCGACCACGCCGTGCTGGCGGGCGGCGTGCCCGAGGACGCCGAGCGCGGCCGCGTGGTGCTGACGGCGGCCGCCTCGGACGCCGACCCGCCCGGCCGCGACTCGCGGCTCGCCTACTACATCATCGCCGGCTCCGGCATGGCGCACTTCTCTGTGGACGACGCAGGTGCATGACATTTACTGTACTCTCCTTCCAATACTGCTGGCTGTGGGTGAATCGCAGTCGGGCCTCTGGCTGTAGGTAGGTACTGCTGTCACCCAACATAAGTATATAGGTCCCAAGTAGCAAAATTTAGTCCTGTAGTTATTCTAGGAGCATGCATTTTTAAGCCCTATAGAAATCCTATAAATGTTTATAGAACCGCATTTGGGCGCAGTTTATAGGACTATTAGGTCCTGTAATAGTTGTGTTACAGTACGGTAAACTGCAATCGAATTTTATAATTATCTTATTAGGTGCTTTTCCAGGATACATTATCCTATAAAGATCCGGTAAACGCATTGACTAAGCGCGATTAGTCCTCTAACGCTCTAGTGCGTGCCGCTACTGGTGTTATTGATCCCACATTTATTAGCGTGATGTTATTATAGAGCATTAGTTTTTATTCTTTTAATAACAGTGGCGTGGTAAGGGAATTGATAAAAAAAATGTTTATGGGTTAATCAAATCAAATCAAATCATTGTTTATTTGCTAAAACATGAGTATCATACATACGTAACAAGTTGTCAGCATAAAGAGTTGTTAAAATAAAAAGATCATGGAACGTCATGTTTGCCTTGGGTAGTGGCATGCAAATATTGATATAGAATACAGTTCAAAATAATTATTCTAGATTATCAAATTTAATAATAATAAAATATGTGCAAATGTCAATAAAATAATGTAAGTCTAAAATACCATTCTAGAAAATGTCATATTAATAAATCATATCAAAATAAAAATTCTAGAATGTCACAGTAAAAATTATAAAAACATTTGTCAAGATATCAAAATAATAAATTAATAGAATAATACCAATATAATCACTCTAGAATGTCACGATTCCAGATTCTATAATTGTCGTAACAGTAAATAAATACAGAGCATGCAAGTTGTTCAATTAAATATTTGGATTAGTCATGTATGGCATTTTTGGCATACAAACATTTAAATGTCAATGGAATTAAAAAAAAAAAAACTACAAAACAAAATATGATTAAATGAATTGTGCATTTGTATGTCAATTCGAAAAAAAAAAAAAATGTCAAGTATAAGCCTCTAAAAATATAATATTCATGTTTAACAATTAAAAAATAAAGTAACGGTATTTGTTAGTTTACCACACTGCACTGTCAAATAGGCCAAAGATGCATTGATAACTTTGCTAGGTAGGTACTTATATGGTTTTAAATTTTATCGTTAAGGAATTCCATTATAGTATAGTATGCTTTCCCTTCAAGATGGAACTTTAATTTCTTTTTTAATATACAGGCATTCTCCTCCTTCCAAGTTTTTGGAAGTTTGTTGTATATTTTAGGAGCCATACAGAAAACACTTTTGTGCATCAATGCTGTTTTCGATCTATTTAAACAGTGAGGTGAGTGAGGTTAAGTACTTCATATACATTAAAATACAGGGTGTTTGGAAGGGAGCTGTACATACGCCTAGGGTAGAAACTAGGGATAGTCTGCTACCTACCCCCGCCCATTATATTGACCTTGGCCTCAAGGTTTTTTTTTAATTTATTATTATTTTTTATTTGACTTTTTTATGATTTTTTGACTAAAACTACCTGTAGCTCAAAATCTATCCATGGGACCGGTCGGCTAATGGTCTTGTTTTAATCGTTAGAGTCTTAGGGTCCTGCAAAAAATTATTTTACACCAGAAAATTGTGGAGAAGAAAAGTTATGGGGCCTGAAGTACCGTAGTAAGGTAAAGAAATAATTTTAAGGGCAACTTTCTATGGGGTTTAAAAATAAACTAACAGGGTTGGAGTTCTTCTGATTTTTTTAAAACATCCTCAGTCCATGCCCTTTCTAACGATATGCTAAAAGTGTAATTATCACTTTTAGTTTTAAAGTTATTAATTAATTTCCGCAACTAGGGCACTTCAAGCAAAAATTTCAACTAATGAAAATTAAATGTGTTCGATCGTAAAAGGATGGCAAATGAAACAAAAAATTTGGTAATGACTAATGTCATTAAATTACAAATTTTAATTAATTACTAATTTTAATTAATTACAAATTTTGTTCAAATTGATGACCATTGACCTGTAAACATGCTCGGCACCTCTTCCTCATCTCCACGGTCACCGTTCTAAGCAGCAGTTCCTCGCGCATTGTATCGAATGCGGCGTGGATCCTGTTAATTAGAACCTCCCTTGTTGGTACTTCTTCTGCGTACACCAACTCTTTCGCCCTTCCCCAGACGTAGAAGTCGAGTGGGGTAAGGTCAGGCGACCTTGGGGGCCAGGGAATTGGCCCACCCCGACCAATCCAAGAATTAGGAAAGCAGTTGTCCAGAAGCTCCCTCACTGCTAGGCTCCAATGAGCAGGACAGCCGTCGTGCTGGAAGACTATGGGCCGATCTTCGTCAAACACTTCTTCCGCTAAATCAGGCAAATCGTTTTCGAGGAAATCTAAGTAGTTTTGCCCGTTTAGGTTGTCTGGCTAAAAGTGCGGCCCTATCAACCGATTACCGATGACGCCTGCCCATACGTTCACGGAGAACCTTCGTTGAAAACCTCTGTGCCTCTTGACTCTCGGGTTTTGATCTCTGGGTGCCCAGTGATGGAGATTGTGGTAATTTACAATTCCTTCCTTGTCAAACTTGGACTCGTCAGTCCAGAGAATACTCCGTAAAAAATTAATATCTTCCACGTCCGTATGGAGCAAGTGGCGGCAAAACTCCACCCTTCTTGCATAGTCGTTATCCTCTAAGCCTAAAACAATAAAAATATCAACGTTAGCGGACTGCAGTTGCGGAAATTAATTAATAACTTTAAAACTAAAAGTGATAATTACACTTTTAGCATATCGTTAGAAAGGGCATGGACTGAGGATGTTTTAAAAAAATCAGAAGAACTCCAACCCTGTTAGTTTTTTTTTAAACCCCATAGAAAGTTGCCCTTAAAATTATTTCTTTACCTTACTACGGTACTTCAGGCCCCATAACTTTTCTTCTCCACAATTTTCTGGTGTAAAATAATTTTTTGCAGGACCCTAAGACTCTAACGATTAAAACAAGACCATTAGCCGACCGGTCCCATGGATAGATTTTGAGCTACAGGTAGTTTTAGTCAAAAAATCATAAAAAAGTCAAATAAAAAATAATAATAAATTAAAAAAAAACCTTGAGGCCAAGGTCAATATAATGGGCGGGGGTAGGTAGCAGACTATCCCTAGTTTATACCCTAGGCGTATGTACAGCTCCCTTCCAAACACCCTGTATATTATCTATTTGCATAACATTGCTAAATTTTGTCTTTTACTTTTTTTGTAAAGAATGCGTAATCAAATTGCGAAATTAATTTTATTGATAGTGTTCGATGATAATAAACATGTATTCATGCCCCTTCCAAATTAAACGTTTTTATTAATTATTTATTTGATAATAATGAACATACATATAAGCTGCCATGGGACGGATCGTGTGCCATTATATTGCATTTTTCAAAACCTTTACAATACTATTTAGTCAAAGTTAAAACTACTATAGGATATACCTACTTCGCCACCATATTTTAGATTTAGGCTTCCTTTAGAGAAATACATCAGAACTATCCCGCATGCCAATACATGTATTGTTATGTCTTAATCAGTACTAATATTTTCTAAATAGTCTCAGAATTACTTTATAGCACTTACTCAATAAAATAGATTTCGACATAGATAAAGAGAAAATGGCCAGTAACTCTAGTAATAGCTAATATAGGACACATATAAGCAGAATTTAACCTATGTACATCGGTGGGCATGCTAGTTTCGTGCTAACAATCCATTAGAAGTCATGTCTCAGACAAATCAATCCTTTATTATACTTGACCTATATCTAAGACGTTTATAGAAGTGCATGTCTTATAGAAGAATGGAACAAGACGTTAACAAGCATAAACAATCTTATAAAATGCGTTTATAGGTTCAAAATGCAATACCTGCTAATTAGTTTTATATTATGCGCTTATATAACTTCAAGTTCTGGTAAGAATCTTATCTTGTTATCCTGTAAACGTCTATAAAACTAAGCAATAGGATCGAAAGTACCTGTAGCGCAAATCATCTTATGAGATGCTGTTGTGAGATCAGTAATCTCAGTCAAAGCGTTTATTAGATTCCTATTAGACTTTTAGTCTTATAAGTTGATTACTATATGACCATTTTGCTACTTGGGGTAGTATGCTGAACCTTTAGCTGCTTCTATGGAGCTCCACATCGTTGTCAAGGCCTATCCTGCAGTAGGAGCGCTGATAACGCGGCACTCCAGCTAAATGACATCATCCGTCGGGCTCTTGACGGGTGACAGGCAGTGACAGCTGCTAACGACGATGGAAAGAAACCAAACGAGATGACCATAATGCCTTAGATGTTGGAAAGGCCTAGGATGTGGGATGCAACAGATGGTGTTAAAACCAACTTTTGGTCTATCTTAGCACAGCACGTACTCGTATTCGTCAGGAGATATTAAATTCAAATAAATACTATGCTATGCCTTTCTAATTTATTACAATACATCATAATATCTCTTGATTAACTCTTGGTTGTTGGTTATAATCTTATCAATTGTATATAATATATATATATATAATACATGACCCCATCATCCGTAAAATAACATCGTGACACATGATGTTTGTGTACTTAGGTGTGATCCGCACGCTGACGCCGCTGGACCGTGAGACCACGCCGCACTACTGGCTGACGCTGTGCGCGCAGGACCACGGGCTGGTGCCGCGCCACTCGTGCGTGCAGCTGTTCGTGGAGGTGACGGACGTCAACGACATGGCGCCGTGGCCCGAGCGCGCGGCGTACGCGGCCGCCGTCGCCGAGCACTGCGGCGCCGGCACGCGCGTGCTGGCCGTGCGCGCGACGGACGCCGACGCCGCGCCGCGCCCCGCCAACATCACCTACTCCATCGTCGCCGGCAACCCCGACGGGCTGTTCTCCATCGACGAACACACCGGTACCTTACCCTTATAACTCTCCATATATGACTCACAAATTAATAGTGTAAAACAAAGCCACTTTTCGTATAGGTATTCATGTAGATATTCAGTTCAGTGATGTTGATGTTTTTAACGAACTTTCTTTCTATGGTTCTATGATCGACTATGTTGTATTTTGTGTATTTTCACCGATTTTTCTGTCAATTGAGAACCGATTTTAGAAACTCCTATTTAAATTTGGTGAAGATGTGATGAAGAACTTTGGAGATATACCTTCAATAAATGACGGCAAATCTTTCGGGCTTGCTGCAATAATGTTTGTCTGTTTATTGTTTACATCAGTTTGTTTAACGGAACTATGAACATTAGTTTAATCGAGTCACTTTATTATTATTGAGTTGCCCACAAAGCACCACTACTGAAAATTGAAAGTTATTTTGATGCATGTCATTGTGCAGGGGAGATAGTGACGACGGGGCGCGCACTGGACCGCGAGGCGGCCGCCAGCCATGCGCTCGAGGTGCAGGCGTCCGACGGGCTGCTGGCCGGCTCGGCGCGAGTGCTGGTGCGCCTGCGCGACATCAACGACCACGCGCCCGCCTTCGCGCAGCGCTTCTACGACATCCGCGTGCCCGCGCCCGCCGCGCCCGCCGCCGCGCTGGCGCTGCCGCAGGTACCAGCCCATAGCCGCTCCCAGCTGCCTGCATGCTTGAGTACCGTGTGGAGTGTGTCCTGACCCGGCGAGCTGTAACATTGTTGTGTGTGGAGTGGTAGTGTGCAGCGTGTGGTGTTGTTCACAGGGCGACGCGGCCGACGCCGGCGCAGACGAGCCGGCCGCCGCCGACGAGAGCAGCACCGAGTGGGAGGCCGACGACGACGACGAGGGCTCGGGGGCGCGCGCGCCCTGGGACCTGTACGACGAGCCCGCGCCCCGGGGCCTGTACGTCGCCACGGTGAGCCGCCAGCATCGCCAGCATGTCTGCATGACGTCACGACCCCGCGCACTGACAGCGCTCTCACGGTGCGGCTCCTCCGCAGGTGGTGGCGTTCGACCCGGACGAGGGCGCCAACGGCACCGTGCGCTACTGGGCGCGAGCACGCGGGCCGGCGCGCGGCCTGCTGCGCGTGCACGCCGCCACCGGGCGCCTGTACGCGGCGCCGCGCCTGGCGCTGGCGCCCGGCGCCGCCTACGACGTGACGCTGCGCGCGTGCGACGCGGCGCCGCGGCCGCGCTGCAGCGTGTCGCGCGCCAGCGTGCGCGGCGTGCAGCGCGGCGGCGGCGGCGCGCCGGAGCTGGCGGCGCCGCCCGCGCTGCAGGTGGCGGAGCTGGACGCGCCCGGCTTCCTGCTGGCCGTGCTGCAGGCCACCGATCCCGACGGCGATGCTCTATACTACACTATATCAGGTATAATCAAAATCATTATTTTTTATTTCACATCGGCCTACATGGGCACTTATAAAACGTCGACAAAAGATGCACGGTTCGGGTTGGTCGTTTCCTATGGAGAAGAACCGGCAAGAAACTCCATGGTTACTCTTTTAAAAAATGGTTTGGTTTTACAATATTTCCATGTTATAGCATTAATACTATAGGGGGACAACGTAGGCCCGACAAGAAGTCGTAAGAAATTTAAAAAAAAAATATATATAAAAAAGTTAACGAATGTTAACTAACATCTGGCGCGCGGTTGGCGCAGTGGTTGAGCGATTGACTGCTGCGCTGCGTGTTGCGGGTTCAATTCCCGCACGGAACAAATATTTGTATGACCTACAGATAGTTGTTCCGGCTCTGGGTGTTTATGTAAGTGAGTTTATATGTTTGTAAACGCACCCATGATACAGGAAGAAATTCCTAGTGTGGGGCAACATTAGTTTTTTTTTAAAGAAAAAAAAATATATAAAAGGCCTACAATGTTTGTGAACATTGTAGGCCTTCTAGATATTTTTTTTCATTCACAAAATAATCGGTAAAAAATCTATACAAAGGTAAAAAAAAATTTTTTTTATTCGAGACTAAATTTAACATGTGGCACAATAGTATATTATGCAACTAGTGAATAAAAGACGGATTTAATGCGAGGGCTGTAGATGAATCACAAGTAAGTGAAGGATTCTAACGACTGAATCACGACCGTAGGTAGTGATTCAAGTGTTATAACTCGGAATTTTAATTCGATTCCAGATTTGACAATTTCAGTGTTGCAAAGTTATGACAAGTACTAAATAGTGACGTTGCAAAATTATTCGATATGGAAATGGAATATTTCCGGATCGATTCTTCTCGTTTATAATTTTACTCTCGTAAACTAAGTATATCAGGAAATTAAATATTTCTGAACCGATTATTTAGTTTTGACGATTAATTAACGATCTGAGACTTTTCTTTTATAATTGTGTGTGAAATAAATTAAAAAAATGTGATCATGAAGGAACATGACAAAAAACTATAAACGTAACAACAAACACAACGTAACAACACTTTAACAAAAACCCAACAAAATATCGATTCGCAATGAAATAAGATATTCGTGCAGTCACACTGGGAGAATGAAGCCGAATGACACGATAAACAAAATGGCGATAGCTGCACGAGCGCGCACGGGTTGCCAATACTGAAAACTATCGAGGCTCTTGTAGTATAAGTTTTGTTTTTAATATAAAAACAAAAATATTAACTTTTTATAAAATAGAGCAGCGATTACTAATTAATAAATAATTATTATGAATAATTATGTATTTATTTAAATAAAAATCAATAATTTAGTCTTTAATTGGCACACTGATGGCACACACACTGATTGTTTATCGATTTTTGTGTTCATCACTACACTATTATATGTGGTATCATTATTTCACAAAATGACAGTAGCTAATGTCAAATCTGGAATCGAATTAAAATTCTGACTAGAATCATGAACGACGCGAGTGATTCATGGCCCTCGATATAAATGCGTTTGATCCCAGTTGCATGTGAAGGTCTTCGGACAGTGGTAAGCGAAATGCCATGTCTTTTATCACCAGATCGGGTGGTTGTAAAAGAATTCGTGGTTTGGCTGTTCACAATATCACGATGACGGCTGGATTGATTTGTGTAATGAATCGGACGTGGCCCTTTGGCTGTTACATTTCACTTCACCATTTTCTTGATACCGTCGCACCCATAAACGACCTGTGTTTCTCTATAAATAAGTAAATTAAAAAGTTAGACTTTCAATGGCAAAAAATTAAAATATAAATTGATTATAGTTTAGATTACACTTACGTCGACATTTAATTCTCGCGCAATACTCTTTAAACTTTGATTTAGTTCCAAAAGGACGATTATTTTCACTTTTAAAGACATCTTGTTATAAGTCGTTATTCGAAGAACACAAGCAGATGAGTAATTATGTTATGATGCAATGTCATGTTTTTTTTTAACAAAATTATAAGCTTACCCTCATCTTCATAATCTAATTTTTATAATATTTTATAAACGTCACGGCCGACATAAATAATGTGATGGATGATTTATAAACATAGCGATGAATTTAACCACTACGATAAGCGTCAGAATGGCGCGGCGGTATAGCAGCTTAACACGTTAGTTATAGGGTCCAAGTCCGAATCTTACTTGAGCCTAACGTTTTCATAAAATTTTAAAATGCTGTTGTGATTTTTTAGAAATCTGTAAAAAAGTATAATGTTTGATAAAAACATTTGGAAGTTTAAAAATATCTATATATATATATAGGATGTGATGGATACCTAACGGGTCGCTTGCATGAGCGTCGTCAGTGCTAGTGTGTCTGAAACCACACAGATTTCATACCTTTTTTAAACGCCATAAATATTTCATTCAAGGAATAAGTTTGCATGCCATAAGGCAAAATGTATCGGGACTGTTCTACAAAACCGCCCAAGTGCGAGTCGGACTCGCGCACGAAGGGTTCCGTACCATTATCGCAAAAGACTTCAACAAAATCGCGTTTGTTTTACGGGAGACCCACTTAAATATTTGTTTTATTCTGTTAAAACAAAAATACATCATTTGTGAATATTTAAACTGTCTATCTATCACGGTTCTTGAGATACAGCCTGGTGAAAGACGGACAGACAGACAGACGGACCGCGGAATCTTAGTAATAGGGTCCCGTTTTTTCACGGAACCCTAAAAACTACATCTAAGCTGTATACTGTCTACATTTAGCTGATAAACGACTTTATTTAAAAAAAAAATTGGCCAAGCGCGAGTCGGACTCGCGCACTGAGGGTTCCATACAAACAGCTACATTCACCAAAATAAGAGGCCGTCTGTTGTATGTTTGTTTTAATTTTAATTTTTCTTTTTGTATTGTTTTTATCTTGGTGTACAATAAAGTATATATAAATAAATAACATTACTGAAGTTCATAAACTATGAGGGCACTGAACATTGCTCTAACGATAACATAAACAGAATTGAGGGACAAAATTAACTGTACCGTTGGAAAACTAATCCAAGGTCAATTTACCAACTGCAAATAAGTTAATAATCTTTTTTTTATGTAGGTACATTATGCAACAGAGAATTGCCACCCCTAGAAATGTATCAAAAGCGACATCTACGTTTTATCTATGTTTACGAGCGCCGCGTGCGCGCCATCTCTGCGATATCAATGAAACTGCTAAGATATTCAAACTAGAAATAAAAAAAACTGACGACGCTCATGCAAGCGACCCGTTAGGTATCCATCACATCCTATATATATTTAGATATTTTTAAACTTCCAAATGTTTTTATCAAACATTATACTTTTTTACAGATTTCTAAAAATTCACAACAGCATTTTAAAATTTTATGAAAACGTTAGGCTCAAGCAAGATTCGGACTTGGACCCTATAACTAACGTGTTAAGCTGCTATACCGCCGCGCCATTCTGACGCTTATCGTAGTGGTTAAATTCATCGCTATGTTTGTAAATCATCCATCACATTATTTATGTCGGCCGTGACGTTTATAAAATATAAAAATTAGATTATGAAGATGAGGGTAAGCTTATAATTTTGTTAAAAGAAAACATGACATTGCATCATAACATAATTACTCATCTGCTTGTGTTCTTCGAATAACGACTTATAACAAGATGTCTTTAAAAGTGAAAATAATCGTCCTTTTGGAACTAAATCAAAGTTTAAAGAGTATTGCGCGAGAATTAAATGTCGACGTAAGTGTAATCTAAACTATAATCAATTTATATTTTAATTTTTTGCCATTGAAAGTCTAACTTTTTAATTTACTTATTTATAGAGAAACACAGGTCGTTTATGGGTGCGACGGTGTCAAGAAAATGGTGAAGTGAAATGTAACAGCCAAGGGCCACGTCCGATTCATTACACGAATCAATCCAGCCGTCATCGTGATATTGTGAACAGCCAAACCACGAATTCTTTTACAACCACCCGATCTGGTGCTAAAAGACATGGCATTTCGCTTACCACTGTCCGAAGACCTTCACATGCAACTGGGATCTATAATTATAAACCTGCCCAAAAATATGAACTGACCAAAACTCATCATCAAGCCAGTATAAGATTTGCAACTATTGCAATTTGTTTTAATAATATGGTAAATGGAATGAGATCAAGATTAGAAGTTATAGCATAGGTAACAACTGTGAAAGTAACAATCACTTAAAAATGTTAAACAGCAGATTCAGGATGAAAAAAGTTTAGTAAAAATCAAAACTTCATTATTTAATGTTATTTTATCCATTTACACTCAATATTCAGGTTTTTTGAACTTAAAAGAAGTAAACTTTTTAAGCAGTCGGGTTTTTTGATTTTTTAATTAACTTTTTTTATTTACAACCTTTTAGTTTTTTTTTTTTAAATTAACTTCAATTAAACATATAAGTGTTTTATATTTTTGAAATGACCTCTTAAAACCCTTTATTTTGATACCCCACACGATTTCTGCTACAAAATGGCGCCTAAAAGCCGCCATTTTTTCTTTTCCAATTTTTATGTAGCCAGTGACACTCGCGGGATTAAGACGAATCGATTGACGTAAGAATCATAAAAATCGGCCAACGCGTTTGGTCTCTAGAACGCCACATAGCAACAAACATACATACATGCATACACACACACACATACATACATAGACTGATAAACACATTACCCTCCTTCGGCAGTCGGGTAAAAAGATGAGTAAAGACTTTGTATATTACAAGTAAAATTTCAAAATTTTAAAAACACCGACACATTTATCTTGCGAAAACATCCCGATTCAAACAGTAAAACGCCCATAACTTTTGAACGGCGGCACCGATTTTATGCAAACAACACTCTCGACACAATCACCTTTCAAACAAAAAAAACTAAATCACAATCGGTTCATCCGTTGAGGCGCTATGATGCCACAGATAGACACACAGATACACAGCAACACACGTCAAACTTATAACACCCTTCTTTTTCCGTCGGGGGTTAAAAATAGGTAAAATTAGCCATCGACTTTTCGTTTTCTTTTGAGCTTTTAGCAATAGTAGGCGTTTTTCCCAATTTGTCCTAAACTATATATCCATTGTAAAAATCATTTTGTAAGACAATTATTATAGGCGTAATTTAATAGTACATTGTGATACAAGGGCGGAAAGTATGTTCTTAATAATAACTTACACACCCGTGTCTCACACGACGTTTTTCAATACAGTTGTGGGAAATAGTAAAAACAAGCCAAATAATTAGATTTGTTTATTCACAAAAAAAATGATGTGGTCGGCCTTGTGTATTTAATTTTCAAATACTTATCGCTCCAATATAAGTTTGCCCCTAAGCCATTGATGACAGTGGGCGTGGCTTAGAACCTCAGATGTCGATTGTCAACTGTTCGACCTCAGCCCCTTAATAGTACATTATGGTACAAGTGTGTAATGTTGGTGATTACCGCTGAGGCGCTATTGAGACCCGAGCCGTTAGGTGAGGGTCTTAAGAGAGCCGAGGACGGTAATCATCAATACACACGTGTATCATACGACGTTTTTCAACACACTTGTGAAGAAAATAATACTAAAAAATCATTTTCCAACAGTGAAAACGAGTTGTGAATTTTTTTTCGCAATGGCGGGCAAAATTAATCAGTTTTCCTATACGCGCGCATCTAACAATAAAAAAACATTATTTTTAGTCTATGGCGATCGGCCATAGACTAAAAAAAAAAGTTTTTTTTTATGGCATTTTGCGGATTGCGTTTTAGCCACGTACAAAATGGGAAATTTCAAGTTTTCTTAATTACAGACATAAACAAAATTTATATTTGAGTGAAAGTTTTATTTATTAAACACGTACAAGTTGAAATTATCTATTTAAATACGAAGTTGCATGAAATGTGTTGCATTTGTACTATTGAGCACGACCTTTTTTGTATCGAAACTTTTTTAAGAACAAAGCAACTCAATCAATAAATTAAAAAAAAAACTATAACTCACTTGTGAATAATAGTAATGAAAAAGTCACAGTTTGATAACAGGTGTCATTATGTGCCTAATTGCGGTGAAATTAGAGCCACTTTATGAGCAATAGTGTTGAAACAGATATTATTTACTATCGACGTAATTTTAAATATTTACTTCTTAGTATAATACTTAAAATCACTTTTTGTGAAGCTTGTTTTCAAATAACCTGAGGTCACACAGGACTGAAATGAATTAACTAGATACCTCACTGGAACAGAACTCGTATCGAGTTGGGGTCTACTCAACCCGCACGGGTTATAAATAAGAGACAACGCGACGCGTGTGCCGCTTGCCGTCCGAGTTTACGCGACGCATAGTAGGTATAGTTTGATTCAAACTTAATGGCGGCTCGAAAAACTTCGTGAGTCGCTACGCACTAGCAATTTCATGTGACAGCGGGGGTGAGGGGTACTGCGCAGCGAGTAGTTTTTTTTAAAACATCATTAAATTTGAGCCAACGATCCATAAGTAAAAAGGAGTCGCGTATGTTCGCATGACTGGAGCATTTTTATCCATGGAGACTGACTGACAGCTTTTTCTAATAGAGTTCGATTCAAACATAGCCCGACCAATAGCCCTTAAGTCGGGTTGGTGGAGGTGACATTTTTTATCTGTCTAGTTCTTTGTATGGGATTGGTATCTGTACTGTAGTATTATTATAATATTATCTGTGATAAAGTTTACCCTCTCCGTTATAAGTATCCCACAAGCTACAGTTAAGTTTTTTTATAGTTAATTATTTTCTGTAAACAGTTTTGAAAAATTTCAAGAGATGTAAATTGTTGTTCTGTTTGTTTCAAACGTGAATAACATGTTGGTTCTCTTTTGAAGTATTCAAATCTATATAATTTTTTCAGTATATAAATATTTGTTAATTTAAATTGGGTTAATTAAGTTAGTTAATTAATACCATAAGAATAATAAATAATACTGTTCTGTTTTTTTTGTTCCCCATACCGGTGGGCTACTATTTTTTATATTTTAGAATGTTTTCTTTTTTGCTATTTTTTTGTGTTTTATAAAAATACTTAAAAATTTAACAAATAATAAAGAAATTAAATAAAGGGCATAATAAATAATACTACGTATATAAGTGAATCGCCTTTATTTTGAAAGACCGCCTTTTAAGCACCTTAATTATTATATTGTTTAAATTAAAAAATTAAACCTTAATTAATTAATAGTAGTTATATACCTATTAATTTTTATTTTTATTACACCTACTTCCTCCCCGCAACACTCCTTTATAGCCAAACATTGCTGTCTAAATATGCTGATGTTGGTAAGCGCATGACAATTTTGAATCGATGTCAATAACTATAGAAAACTAATTTCATTGATATCACAAAGATGGCGCGCACGTAAACATCTTAATATACCACCAGGGCTGCCTAAATATGCTGATGTTTGGTTAGCGCATGACTATTTTGTATCATTAACGTAAACAATTTGGTTACGCTTCCTAATTTATAGTTCATATTTTATTACATCACCATAGGGCATCGAGAGGCATTGGTATACTAGTTCCAGTTTATTAAATAAGTGTCACCTATCGTTGTTTTGGTGATATTCCGCGCCGCCGTGCCGCTACGGTCGTTACGTCGCAGCCACCAATGGCCGCCGGCGATGGTGGTCAGTCTCTTACCAACCAGGGCGGAGGTGCGCGCACTAAGTCACCCTCGCCCAAAACTCTTAATTGAGCCTACATGGAAAGTGTTATCTGTATTACCTAGACCTACTGTGTTGTGTACCGCTGGCCAGCATAGTGTACCAAGTCTGTGAGCTGAACTTCTCGAACGTGGCATCTGCATCTGCATGGGAATCGCTGTTTCAAAGGTATGTGGCATAATTAGTAAATTGAACTTTATCCATTGCCTTTCGTCTCATCTGCATACTTTTCTTCTTCCATTTAGCACTGCTGAATCAGCAATTATAGCCTAGATTACTCTAATAATTTAGGTTCAATCGCGTGTGATTTTACTAGTAATCTTCTAGAGGTTATACGCACCATTTTGGTCCTTCGAACTGGATAAATTAAATTTGGGCCTATTTACAGCCTAATTTTAAGTCCTAAAAGTCTAAATTTAATCATTTTGGTCCTTCGAACTGGATAAATTAAATTTGGGCCTATTTACAGCCTAATTTCAAGTCCTAAAAGTCTAAATTTAAGCAAAAAGTTTGGGAAATTTCCATATTAATTGCAGATCATCACACAATTCTCGCCTCTATTGCGTTGGGAATAAGGCTGGCTGCCTTGCGTGTAGTACTTTCTACCGGCAAATTAATTGTTAACGTAAATCTTTAATTTCACTAATTGAAACTCCGAAAAATACATTTAATTGAATATCAACGTTGATTCATATCGCTAAATAAGTTTATTTAATAAATCAGTTAATTTTCGGCGTAATTACATATTTTTTTGTTCGTGTTTGAAAATTGTGGGTAGTCTATTAAAACATTCGTTCAAGTTGGCCTACGTGACTGTGGAATATTCCAGTTCTTGTTATCGTACGGTTAATTTTTATTTACGCATTGGAAACTTTTACATATTTTTCTAATCGAGATTTGCAGAATGAATGACATTGATTATTTTACGATACACTACTACTGTTGGTTCGTTAAGTAAATACCTACTATACTCGTATTGCACGAGTAGGTATTTTTTATAATTCTAGACTCAACCGCATTTGATTAATTATTGCAATTAACCAGATTATTTGCGTTTGTTATTTTATTTTGTAAGGTAACTTGATCTTTTGATAGGAACCTTCAGATAAAACAACAGATTTGTATAAACTTTACGCGTTTAGTTCTCCTCATAGGAAACAGCCGTATATTTATACATATCACCCCCGCACCTAACTTGTAAGCGTAGTACTTACTAGATAATTTACTTCGAACGGTCATCTGCGTATTTATTTGTTAGGAATTTTATTGTGTTTTACGAAGGTATTTCGTTACGAACACAATCGCATCGCTTACGGAAATAAGTACCATACTTGTTTCTAAGTTTCACACTTAACTTATTGTTGGTTAAGAATCTGTACATATTCTATGTATTGAGTAAGTTAATCTCATATAAATAGAATACTACAAAGAAAAAAAAAAAAATATCCCTTCGCATCCGACATAATAGTACATTATGGTACAAGTGTGTAAAGTTGGTGATTACCGCTGAGGCGCCATTGAGACCCGAGCCGTTAGGTGAGGGTCTTAAGAGAGCCGAGGACGGTAATCATCAATACACACGTGTATCATACGACGTTTTTCAACACACTTGTGAAGAAAATAATACAAAAAAATCATTTCCAACAGTGAAAACGAGTTGTGATTTTTTTTTCGCAATGGCGGGCAAAATTAATCAGTTTTCCTATGCGCGCGCATCTAACAATGGCGATCGGCCATAGACTAAAAATATTGAGTTATCTTTTTTTTGGCTTTTCGCGGATAGCGTTTTAGCCACGTACAAAATGGGGAATTTTAAGTTTTCTTTATTATAGACAAAAACAAAATTTATATTTAAGTAAAAGTTTTATTTATTAAACACGTACAAGTTGAAATTATCTATTTAAATACGAAGTTGCATGAAATGTGTTGCATTTGTACTATTGAGCACGATCTTTTTTGTATCGAAACTTTTTTAAGAACAAAGCAACTGAACCAATAAATTAAAAAAACAACTCTTTATCTCACTTGTGAATAATAGTAATGAAAAAGTCACAGTTTGATAACAGGTGTCATTATGTGCCTAATTGCGGTGAAATTAGAGCCACTTTATGAGCAAGTGTGTTGAAAATGTTAATTATCGGGTTGTAGGTATCTCTAAGCTAATCATAAATGTAGGTAGATGGGTACGTTCATAAGGTATTTCGCGTGCTTACTATTTTATTTGTATTAGACTTTGTTACTTGTACGCGGTTCAAACTTTGTACGTTATTCAAACTTTGTACGTTATTCAAACTTTGTACGCTTTATATTTTTTTCACCTTACAATTTATTATTGTTAGGGTTCGCGTGTACGGATCGTTCCGTACTATTGTTTACGTAAGTTGTAAAATCTTTCGTTGAGTTATCAGTTTGATTGGATCACTAATTTCACTTACGCGGGTTCCGTAAAAGATAAAAATTTCTTGTTTTTTTTGTTTCCATATTTTAACTTCTGTTCACTATGACGGACAAGGTTAAACTTAGATTGTTGGAAAGTAAACGCGACTCGTATTTCGCGCGGGTTCAAAGGATTTTGGATTCAACAGAATCTTTAACAACAGAAATATTACGTAATTCTTTTATTGCTCAGGCTAAACAAATTGACGGCCAACGTAGCGAATTCAATGAGATAATGGACGAGATAAATATGTTAAAATTGACATTGGATCCAAAGTGCGAAGTAAGCTATAGTGCCTTACATTCATTTGATGAGTTGGTCGGCGAGATAAAAAATACTTTAGCTTCATTAACTGAATCAACTGTTTCCAAGGAATCTAGCCCGACAGTGAGCCCTAGTGCTCATCATATAAAGGTACCTAAAATTGTGCTGCCTGCCTTTGACGGTGATATTCAGAGCTTTCCGTTCTTTTATGAGACTTTCAAACGTATTATACATACGAACGCAGATTTATCAGATTCTGATCGCATTCATTATCTGTTGAGTTGTCTAAAGGGAAAGGCTAGGAGTGTGGCAGTAGGTATTGTACCTTCTGGCGATAATTACCGTGTGGTCTGGGATGCGCTTATCGCAAAGTACCTGGATACTCGCGCGCTCGCCACTAATTATCTAAATCAACTGTTCTCATTGAAGTCGTTCGGAACGACACCCGCTAATATTGAACAAGGTTTCGATAAATTAACTTCTACGGTTGCTGGACTCAAACAATTAAAAATACATAACTTGGATGATTTTATATTTATTCATTGGGGTCTTAAGTTAATAGACTCAGATACAGCAAAACATTTTGAAATGTCGCTTCGTAATCAACAAGAGTTGGATTATGATTATTTCGTAAAGTTTGTTCGTGAACAAGTAAAAATCTTATATCGCTCCTCTTCTGTGGCAACTAAGGTCGCCCCCGCAGGTAGACCCAGCGCCTCATCTAAGGTCTCGCAGGTGTTTGTGGCTACCGAATCTAAATGTTCGCTTTGTCGATCCACGCATAAAAACTTGTATACGTGCAAAGCGTTTCAAAAGTTGAGCGCGGATAATAGATTTAAGTTTGTAAAAGACAATAACAGATGTGTTAACTGCCTAAGTAGCCAACATACCGTCTCTAAGTGCCTATCTAAGTCAACATGTAGGAAATGCAACGGCAAGCATAATTCCTTATTGCATTTTGATCAATCGACGCAAGCCCCTGCGCTGGCGCCCGCTAGCGTCCCAGCCTCCGTTTCTGCGGCCGACCCAGCTACTTCTGATCGTGTGGCGTTGTGTACGCATTCTTCTGCTCAAATCCAGGCCACACGTAGTACCGAAGTTCTGGCTACTGCCAAGGTGTTAGTGGCGGGTAGCAAGGGTAAGGGCGAGGTGGTTAGATGTCTTTTGGACCCTGGGTCGCAAAAGAATTATATGACATCGCGTTGCTGCCGTATGCTCGGTCTAACTATACATACGGACTCAATAACTACCGTTCGTGGTATTGGTGGCACTTCGCAGCCCGTTCGCGGCTCAGTGAATCTTACGTTCAGCTCACGGTTTTGCTCGCAGCCTAGGTATAGAATTGACGCTCTAGTCTTGGATCAGATAACCGGGCAGCTTCCTCTGGGTGCTATAGATACTGCCGAATTGAAGCATATTGATCCTAAACTTCTCGCTGATGACAGCTGGGGTGTGCCAGGTAATATTGACATGTTACTTGGAGTCACGTTGTTCGCTAAGTTATTGCGACCCGGTCCCGTGACCAGCGCACCCGGTTGCCCCGATGCATTGGAGACTATGCTCGGCTACATACTTCTAGGAGAAGCACCTATTATCGAACCTTCAACTAACACTCTGTCTTTCTTTGCGAGTTCTTTCGATAACTTCGATCTTCGTAAGTTTTGGGAGATTGAAGATGTTACTGCTTCGTCCGTTGGGAGTGTGGATGATAAACACTGTGAAGAGTTTTATTATAGCACAATTACCCGCGCTCCAAATGGCAAGTATGTTGCAGCTTTACCACTGAAAACAGACGCGTCAGCGTTAGGAAATTCTTTTGATATAGCTCACAAGAGATTCCATAGCCTCGAACGTAAACTTAAATCGCTTCCTAACGTCAAGCTTCTTTATGATGACGTCATACGGGATTATCTACAGAACAATTATATTTCTTTGGTGCAAAATATTTTACCTGAATGTGGGTTGCCCAAACGAAATTGTAAGGAGCGAGAAATGGACTACTATATTCCTCACCATGCTGTTATTCGAGAGGATAAAGTGACCACTAAGCTACGCGTGGTCCTAGATGCTAGTGCAAGTACAGATAACGGTACCTCGCTCAATGATATCCTGTCCGCAGGTCCAGTCCTTCAGGCTGACCTTTTTAACATCTTGTTAAATTTAAGGCTTTTTAGTGTCGCTATTTCCGCAGATGTTAAATCTATGTACCTACGTATAGGTATACGCCCACAAGATCGTTCGCTTTAACGTGTCTTATATCGGTTTAATGAGGATTGTTTCGTATTCCAGGTTAACCCTAATGTTCGCCTTTGCGCGAAACGGAATATTCTTTCTTCCATTGCACGCCTTTTCGACGTTGTAGGCCTCGTGGCACCGATAATTTTATACGCCAAGCTTCTTATCAAAGAGCTTTGGCTTGTCAAACTTGGATGGGATGACGTCCCACCACCTCGCATTGTTCGTCTGTGGGAACAATTTCAAGCTGAATTGCCAATTATCTTTGAACTGAGATTTTTGCGACATGTCGGCGTCGTAGAACGCTGTAGGCTCTCCCTCGTCGGTTTTGCCGACGCTAGTGAGAAAGCTTACGGTGGTTCGGTTTACGCCCACGTTGTCAGACCCGACGGTAGTATCTTCGTTTCGCTGGTGTGTGCGAAATCTAAAGTCGCGCCACTGAAAGTAGTTTCGCTAGCTCGTCTCGAGTTATGCGCCGCACTCCTCTTATCAACTGTGATAAAGCGAGTATATAATATTTTCGCAGCTCGGCACGCCATTGAGGCAGTCGTAGCTTTCTCGGATTCAACTGTAACCTTGAGTTGGATTCATTCCGCACCGCATCGATGGCACACCTTCGTAGCCAATCGTATCGCTAAGATTCATGAGGATCTTTCGGCAGTTCACTTCTTGCATACGAAACCTCTATTATTTCTCCCCGCCCGCGAAGTCAATGCAACGCGGTTACATCTTATTTCGCGTTATGAATTAACTGACCAAATGGTCCAGTCTTTTTGGAAGCGGTGGCGCCAAGAGTACCTGCACACCCTACAATCCAAACAGAAATGGAACACCCCTGCCAATCCAATACGGGTCGGTATGGTTGTCGTCTCCATGCAGGACAATGTGATGCCGCTGCATTGGCCGTTAGGAGTAATCACAGAAATATTTATTTATTTATTATTTATTATATACTTTATTGTACACCACAAAATATGTACAGGAAAACATTCACAAAAACAAGTGTACAATGGGCGGTCTTATCGCACAGGGCAATCTCTTACAGACAACCTTTGGATGGACTGCACGATAGGAGAAGAATTTAGGGCTGTCAGTGTACAAAATTAAATACTTAAATAATATTACTTAGACATAATATATTACTTAGACATAATAATAAATATTTCCAGATAAAAACGGAGTTTGTAGAGTCGCATCGGTAAAAACTAAAAGCGGGATCCTTCAGAGTCGCCCGGTAGTAAAGTTGTGCCCTTTGCCAACGCAATAAGCTTCGTTACATTAATAATTAATTTTACCGTGCACCAATGTGCAGTATTAGATTTAATTACCGCGTAGAATAGTTAATTGAATATTCTTATTTGTAATAGAGAGTCGCAACTTTAGAGTTCTTATAACCTTTGGTAGAGTTGTGATGATCTGCAACTTATTTTACTTTTCCTTTGTGTTTCGAAAGTGGGAACTTTCAAGCCGGGGAAAATGGTTACGCTTCCTAATTTATAGTTCATATTTTATTACATCACCATAGGGCATCGAGAGGCATTGGTATACTAGTTCCAGTTTATTAAATAAGTGTCACCTATCGTTGTTTTGGTGATATTCCGCGCCGCCGTGCCGCTACGGTCGTTACGTCGCAGCCACCAATGGCCGCCGGCGATGGTGGTCAGTCTCTTACCAACCAGGGCGGAGGTGCGCGCACTAAGTCACCCTCGCCCAAAACTCTTAATTGAGCCTACATGGAAAGTGTTATCTGTATTACCTAGACCTACTGTGTTGTGTACCGCTGGCCAGCATAGTGTACCAAGTCTGTGAGCTGAACTTCTCGAACGTGGCATCTGCATCTGCATGGGAATCGCTGTTTCAAAGGTATGTGGCATAATTAGTAAATTGAACTTTATCCATTGCCTTTCGTCTCATCTGCATACTTTTCTTCTTCCATTTAGCACTGCTGAATCAGCAATTATAGCCTAGATTACTCTAATAATTTAGGTTCAATCGCGTGTGATTTTACTAGTAATCTTCTAGAGGTTATACGCACCACAATTATTGTAAGATGGGTATCTTGTACGCTTACTTGTGGAATCGATGTAATAACTACTGAAAGCTAACTTCATCGTGGTCACAGAGATGGCGCGCACGTAAAAGTAGTAGTATCCTCCTGCCCATAGATGTCGCTTTTTATACACTTCCAGGCATGGGGTCTCAACTCAAACAAATTATAATTAGTATTAAAAAAATATCATAGATGGCAGCATAGGTAACAAATGTGAAAGTAACAATCACTTAAAAATGTTAAACAGCAGATTTAGGCTGAAATAAGTTTAGTAAAATCAAAACTTGGTTCTTTAATGTTAATTTATCCCTTTACACTCAAATAATCATTTTTTAAGTGAAGACTTTGTATGTTAAATTAGTTGAAAGTAGCTATCGACTTTTCGTTTTGTTTTGAGTTCTTTGCAATAGATGGCGGTTTTCACAATTTGTCCTAAACTATATAACCATCGTAAGAATCATTTTGTAAGACAGTTATTATTTATTATAGGTGTAATTTAAAAGATATTATTTATTATAGGCGTAATTTAAAAGATATTATTTATTATAGGCGTAATTTTAAATATTAAAGTTTTGGTCTATTATTTAAAATCACTTTTTTGTGAAGCTTGTTTACACGTCGAATTAACTAGATACCTCGCTGGAACAGGAGTCGTATCGCGCTAGGGCCTACTCAAATCGCACGGGTTATAAATTAAGAGATAACGCGACGCGTGTGCCGCTTGCTGTCCAAGTTTACGCGTCGCATAGTAGGTACAGGTTGATTACACTTCGTGAGCTACTACGCGCTAGCAATTTCATGTGACAGCGGGGGTGAGGGGTAGGGTAGGTACTACGCAGCGAATAGCGTTATTTTAAAACAGCATTAAGTTTGAATCGACGTCCCGTTAGTAAATACGTAAATAATAACATAAGTAATTTTTGTCCTTGTGATTACACGGCTCCACTACTCCAACAGTTCGATTCAAACTTAATGGCGACTTGGAACACTTATATGAGTCGCTGCGCACCCCTAAGCACAATTATTTTTTTAATATGCAGTGTCAGTTGCAAGTCTTCATTAAGTTTGATTCTAGTCTACATCAAGTTTGTTCAAGTGTGTCCGACTTTCACTCTTTTTCTCTCTTACGGAATAGGGCAGTTAACTTAGAGAAAATTTGTTTTCTATACTAATATTATAAAGAGGTAAAGTTTGTGAGTTTGTGAGTTTGTGACGTTGTAAGGGGTAATCTCTGGATCTACTGAACCGATTTTGAAAATTCTTGCACCGGTAGAAAGCTACATTATTCCTGAGTGTCATAGGCTATAAAATATTTTCAAAAAAAATAGAGATCCTTATGAAAATTGCAATAATGTAACCCAAGGTAGCAAAATGTTGTCTGTAAAATACATTATTTGGCGTGCGCTGAGAAAACTATTGATGATAGATACAAATTAGTAGGTAGGGTAGGTAGGATAGGCAGGTTAGGCAGGGTAGGCAGACTAGGCAGGGAAGGCAGAGTAGGCAGGGTAGGCAGGGTAAGCAGAGTAGGCAGGGTAAGCAGAGTAGGCAGGGTAGGCATGGTAAGCAGAGTAGCCAGGGTAGGCAGGGTAGGCAGGTTAGGCAGGGCAGGCAGGGTAAGCAGAGTAGGCAGGGTAGGCAGGGTAGGCAAGATAGGCAGGGTAGGCAAGATAGGCAGGGTAGGCAGGAAAGGCAAGGTAGGCAGGGTAGGCAGGGTAGGTAGGATAGGCAGGAAAGGCAGGGTAGGCCGGGTAAGCAGAGTAGGCAGGGTAGGCAGGGCAGGCAAGATAGGCAGGGTAGGCAGGAAAGGCAGGGTAGGCAGGGTAAGCAGAGTAGGCAGGGTAAGCAGAGTAGGCAGGGTAGGCATGGTAAGCAGAGTAGCCAGGGTAGGCAGGGTAGGCAGTATAGGCAGGGTAGGCAGGATAGGCAGGTTAGGCAGGGCAGGCAGGGTAAGCAGAGTAGGCAGGGTAGGCAGGGTATGCAAGATAGGCAGGGTAGGCAGGGTAGGTAGGATAGGCAGGAAAGGCAGGGTAGGCCGGGTAAGCAGAGTAGGCAGGGTAGGCAGGGCAGGCAAGACAGGCAGGGTAGGCAGGAAAGGCAGGAAAGGCAGGGTAGGCAGGGTAAGCAGAGTAGGCAGGGTAAGCAGAGTAGGCAGGGTAGGCATGGTAAGCAGAGTAGCCAGGGTAGGCAGGGTAGGCAGTATAGGCAGGTTAGGCAGGTCAGGCAGGGTAAGCAGAGTAGGCAGGGTAGGCAGGGTAGGCAAGATAGGCAGGGTAGGCAAGATAGGCAGGAAAGGCAGGGTAGGCCGGGTAAGCAGAGTAGGCAGGGTAGGCAGGGCAGGCAAGATAGGCAGGGTAGGCAGGAAAGGCAGGGTAAGCAGAGTAGGCAGGGTAAGCAGAGTAGGCAGGGTAGGCATGGTAAGCAGAGTAGCCAGGGTAGGCAGGGTAGGCAGTATAGGCAGGGTAGGCAGGGTAAGCAGAGTAGGCAGGGTAGGCAGGGTATGCAAGATAAGCAGGGTAGCAAAGGCAGAAAAGGCTGGGTAGGCAGGAAAGGCAGGGTAGGCAGGTTAGGCAGGGTTGGCAGGGTAGCCAGCGTAGGCAGGGAAGGCAGGGTAGGGGCAGGGCAGGCAGGGTAGGCATGGTAGGCAGGGTAGCCAGGGTAGGTAGGCAGTTGACGGGAGCGAAGCCCCGAGGGTCAGCTAGTAATTCATATATGGATAAAACTGAATCGTCGATCATTGAGAACCCTAAATCTTTTTGGGCATATGTGAAAAGCAAGAGAGGGTCGGGTACTTTTCCAAAAGTAATGTATTATGGTGATAGGAGCGCGAGTACAGGTGAAGAAATCAGCAACTTATTCGCAACTTATTTCCAATCAACTTTTCAAGAACCTGATCCTGTGCCCGCTACCTCCGATGGCATTAGTGTTGAGGATAGTGTGACATGCATAGGTTCGATTGACGTGTCTCATTCTCAAGTTCTAAAGTTATTAAAGACCTTGGACCTCTCCAAATCTGGCGGTCCCGATCTTATACCTCCAGTATTTATTGTAAATTGTGCCGAAGGCCTTGTTGTACCACTGTGTATTTTATTCAGGCGGTCGCTCTCAGTGGGCATAGTTCCGAAAATTTGGAAATCTGCATTCGTTACCCCAGTCTTCAAGAAGGGTAATAAGTCTGATATCTCTAATTACCGACCAATATCCAAGATATGTTTGTTCTCAAAAATCCTCGAACGCATTGTATTTACTGACGTATACGCTGCTATGAAATCCAACTTTGGTGATGAACAACATGGCTTTCTTAAAAAGCGTTCCACTACATCTAACTTAATCTTGTCCCATGAATTTATATCCGAAGGTATGGAACAGCGTGCACAGGTTGACGTAATCTATACTGATTACAGTAAGTGCTTTGATCGTATTGACCATAGGTTGCTCTTAGAGAAGCTATTTAAAGCCGGCATACACGGAGACTTGTATCGTTGGTTCTCCTCCTATATTGATAATAGATCTCAGGCTGTGGTACTGCAGGGGTACACATCTGGATGGAGTTCTGTCCCTTCTGGAGTTCCTCAGGGTTCGATTTTGGGATCCCTCTTATTTACTCTCTTTATTGCTGACGTGAAACACTGTTTTGAGACTTGTTATATTTTACTTTATGCTGACGATATGAAAATTCATAAAATTATCCGAAACATATCAGATGCACACCTGTTACAAAACGATTTAAATAAATAGATTTGAAGAATACTGTAGATGTAACAGGCTTGAATTGAATGTTACAAAGTGTTTTCGAATGACTTTTACACGTCAGAAGTCTTTGATTGATTTTACATACAAGCTTTACAATATAGGGATAGGCAAAGTCAACAGTATTAAGGATCTTGGGATTACACAAGATAGTAAGCTTCTCTTCGATCAGCATATTGATAGTATAGTGATTAAGGCGTCGAGAGCACTTGGTTTCATAATGAGAACCTCAGCATGTTTCAGATCACTAAAACCGATCAAAGTCCTATATTGTTCTTTCGTACGCAGCCACCTTGAGTATGCATCACAAGTCTGGAACCCTCAATACGAGATCTACAAGTCTCGTATTGAGGGCATCCAGTAAAAATTTCTTAAGTACCTTGATTGGAGGGCAAAGCAAGTATCTGTAGATTATATCCACCGATGCAGAAGGTACCATTTTCTTCCACTTGACCGTAGACGTTATATTAATGACGTAAGCTACTTGTTTAATATCGCTAATGGTTCGGTCGACTGTCCTGAAGTTGTTTCTAAATTAACGATGCGCACTAATCAGATGGGGCTTCGACAGCAACCACTGCTGCATGTACCTTATGCAAGTACTAATTATAGGCGTAATGCATACTTTCCGAGAGCCAGTCGCAGTTTTAACGAGATTTCTTGTGAACCTGGCATTGATCTGTTCTGCACCAATACAGGCACAGTTAGAAAACTTTTAGCAAAACCTTTTTTTGTAAAAGAAGCACCGGTACGCACTTGAATCGTCTATTGTCCAAATTGTTAAATAAAAATTATTAACAATAAAATGAGCTGACTTTGATCAAGTACTCGTAGCTTAGATTATAGGCAAGTAATAATTTATCTTTTTATTTATCTGTGGAAGCTTGTTATTAGCAATTTAGTTATATATTATTGTTAATATAATGTTATTAGTCTGTAAGCTTTCCTAAAATGTAAAAAAAAAAAAAAAAAAAATAAGTGTCCCATGCTACGTACCTAACTAAAGTATTAAAAGGAAACGGATTAACAGCAGACATCTGCATAGCGGCAATAAACTGCGATAGGGAGGTGTTCTTAGCGATGGCAAACAAGTGTCTGTCGCTGTCACACTGCCCGAAGCAGTGGAAGGTCGCCCACGTGTGCATTCTCCGCAAGCCAGGAAAGGACTACTACACCAGCCCTAAGTCGTACAGGCCAATACGTCTGCTCTCGGTCCTAGGAAAAATCGTCGAGAAACTTCAAGTGGGCCGACTAAAGTGGCACTTCCTCCCAACACTACACACAAACCAATACGGCTTCATGCCACAGCGCGGAACTGAGGACGCCTATGCTCTAGTGGGCGACTTACGAGCCGAAATCAAAGTCAAAAAGATCGTGATTTTGATATCACTGGACATAGAGGGAGCCTTTGACAACGCGTGGTGGCCCGCACTCAAGAAGCAGATGGTAGCCAAGAGTTGTCCAGCAAATATCTACACTCTCGTCGCCTCATACCTGGAAGACCGGAACATCAGGGTCAACTACGCGAGAGCGACTAGCGAGAAGGGAACCACGAAAGGATGCGTCCAGGTTTTAATTGCCGGGCCGACGTTTTGGAACCTTATCCTAGATCCACTCCTACACAAAATGGCTAGTATAGGGGTATACTGCCAAGCCTTCGTGGACGACGTTGTCCTGGTTTTTCTCTGACTTCACAGCCGGTCCCCTGCAGCAATTAACCAACAGCACGCTAGCCAAAGTATCGGAATGGGGCGTCCAAAATAAGCTACGTTTCGCCGCGCACAAGATCAATGCGATGGTGTTAACGAGGAAGCGAAAGTACGACGTTCCGGTACTTCATATGTCGGGCACGCGGCTAAACCTGGTTGAGGAAGTGAAACTGTTAGGCCTCACGATAGACTCCAAACTCACCTTCAATGCGCACGTGTCTGCGACCTGTAGAAAGGCCGCAGACATCTATAAGCAGTTGGCATGTGCGGCGAGGGTGTTTCGTTCGTGAGGAGGAAGATTCGGGAGGGGACTATAAGGAAGTGGCAAAATTAAAGATTTTTCTAAGAATAGTGATAGACCCCTAGCTTGTTATACCTTGTTGGATAGCTAATAGAACAAAGATATTATTTAGCATATCTGCAGCACAACTGCCATACATTTTTTTTTTAATTTTGCTTAAAGAAAAAAAATGTTTTTATAAATTTATTTCTTTTTGACACTTTCAGTCCTCTACTATGACTCCTATGGTTCATATATTTGGACTTTTTGCATTTAGAATAATAAACGAACTTCTCTAGTACACAAAAATCGGAATTAGAAAAAAAATAAGGCCATAGAAGACAAAAAAAATGCCAATTCTTAAGAAATAGGTATATTTTTTAAAAAAACCTTCTAAGTCCAATATCTCAAAAACGGTTAGGTTTAGGCTGGGGTGTTTCATAGTCAAATTAGTCAGAAATGATGGGAACTATAACCTCTTAATGGATCTAGGTCGACTTAACCAGTAACCCTGTATATATGTGAAGCTGCATGGTGGAGCGGGTCAGTCATACTCACCTTAACGTCCTAAGGACGGGGTTCTATAACCGGAACCGTCGGCCGGGGCTGGTCTTCTCGCACTGCCATGCATCTTCCCAGAAAGTGTACCAATAGATATAGTAATAACATAACATAAGCAGTGTATCAATAGAAATAAGTAAACAAAATAGTTAATAACATAAAGATAAGTAGTTAATATAGAAACATAAAATTGTAATGCCAGTGTGTAATATATATATATATATATAGAATATCATGCATTTTGCCCAAAGATTAACCATCCCAAATGTTAATGAATAAGAATAAGAATAATTTATTGTTTAAAAATTACATACAAATGCGTTGCTTCCTGGAACTCACACTAGGATTCCCTGTGTCGTTCCCTGATTCGTGTGATTCACTATTGTAATAGTAACATAGACAAAGTGTAGGGACGCGACCTAAGTGGTACCTGGTGGGTTTCGCTACGCTACTAAGTTAAACACTCAAATCACTTTTAAAGGTTTATTATTGAGAGCTAACAAGATTACTTTTACGCTAAGCTATCGCTAAAATGAGGAAATGATGAAAATGACAGCACCCGCTTGTTGTCCGTAATGCACTGAGCTCGCGGCGCCTTTTGTGCGACCGCATAGTATCGCTAGGTCAGCAAAATTTGGTCGATTGCAATGATTGCTTCGAACATGCTCCCGAGGGGAAGAGATGAGTTGATGAGATAAGCTTATACAAAAATAAAGAGTTACGTGAGTGTGAGCTTAAACGCTAGGGAGTTAAGACATTATTAGATGAGAGATGATTGACAAGGTGAAGGAACAATCATAACATGATCTTATAGCTAGACATATATGCTCAAACGGTTGAGTCACTAATCGAGAATACAGATTGCCTTTTAGCTAGGGGAGACGTCGATGTGTCTCGCCTCTTCGTACGCAAACTAGAGCACCGTTTAGAAAAATAAGCTACGCGCGCACTATCACTGATACATGGACCTTGCTCGGGCAGGGGTTGGTTTCGCGCACTTGCACTAGAGCTTTGATCTGGCTCTGATTGAGTTATGCACACACTCACACTCGCTGGTACGCTCGCGTTCCGCTCTTGGGTGGTCGGACCACCGGCCCGCTGACACCTCCTCCTCAGGAACCAAAGGACGGTTGCGACAGCTGCTACTAAAAGGCCATATGACAACGCATACTGATGTATGTCATGTGTCGATAAAACCTCTGTCTGTTGGGCTGATTCCTTTATCGCTTTTATTTGTTCACCGAGATGCTTTAAAGATTCGTTTATCGGTGTGGAATCTTCGTTGACCTCGTAGTCTTGGAAATTTTGGATAGGTGGCGTTAGATTACTAATTAAACGATTTATAGGAATTAATTTAGACTCGAGTAGATTTGGCTTAAGATTAGGCGTATTCTCTAATTGCTGATGAGAATAAAGTGTTACATCATGACCCTTCACAATGCATTGCTTAGTTAGTTGAATAAGTCCAGCCTTGCTGACTTCGCTCGCTTGCAGGTCGTCGTCACATATCACTCTCAAAGAGTATGAGTCACAACAGAAACACAAATAGGTAGAAAGGTCATGCAATGCAACCCATTTGTTTACACACCTAGATTTCATGAATCGGCAAGTAGATAGCTCCTCTTTCTCGCATAATTGTTCATCTGGACCTAAACGCCGGACAGGTCCTCGCAGACGACAAAGGTAAGTTTCCGCTTGATATTCGCAACCTTGAATATCGTTGACGCTGGCTGTTAAGTATGAATCTCTTCTCAAGTTGATCGCGACGTATTCGGATGCTGGCTTGATGATGATCATACTTTTGTTAATTTGAACCGGCACTGGTATCAAATTGTATAGCTGGAACGTATCTCTGCTAATTAACGGTAATGTAATTTCAAATATGAGATATTCCTTAGTCATCCTCGCTTTAACTTTTAACAATTTGTTAAAAGTTAAAGCGAGGATGACTAAGGAACAACCTAACTTCATAACGACCGCTTTCCAGACGTTTTGTCGTTGATAGGTAATACTCGACGCATTGCTGATCTTCCGCTGACATTTCATTTTGCTCGTTTATATCTTCAATTTGCCAAAATTGATGAATATCCGCTGTATTATTTACGATGACGTTACAATGGAACTGTGGCTTTATTGTTCCACACAGTAACCATCCTAACTGTGTTTGCTGTGCTAAGGGCGAAGACGAATCACCACCTATTATCAAACCATCTAGCATGATGAGAGCATAGGCGTCTGCCCCGAGTAACAAGTCCACTGGACGACTTGTATGATACTCTGGATCCGCTAAATTTATATGTTCCAAATGCGACCACGAAGGCTTTTCAAATGATCGATTTGGTAAATTTTTGATTAGACTTTTCATAATCAAAACATCCATATGGAACTTAAAGCTAGTATACATAGACTGGCATTTAATGCTTAGCTTGCCCTTACAGTTAGATTCCTTTTCTGCTATTCCGGAAACTGCTCCATTAAATTGCTGTCGTTTTAAACCTAACTGCTGAGCTGCCTTCTCTGTTATTAACGATACCTGTGAGCCAGGGCTCACAGGTATCGTTCGATATCTATAGTTATATATAGTTCGTATCAACGAGAGCCCTTAGGACAAGCTGTGTGCTATCTGCTGCTATCACCCTCACTAACGCTGTAGCTAAAAGAATCTCGGTGAGGTTTTGTTGTGATGCGTGAGCACCATTGCCGCTGCTTTGCTTTGAACGCTCTTCTTGCTCAAGATTTTCATCATTCGTATTTTTTTGCTTACCATCAGCAAAACAATCATGCAATATGGTGTGATGCCTGCCAGAACACGTGAGGCATCGTTTCTTGGAGTGGCATTTGTTTCCATTGTGATTAAAAATGCAATTAATACAACATTTCAGTTGTTTGAGGGTTTTAAGTTTCATTTCCTGCGGCATTTTATGAAACTTTTCGCAATTGTATAATTTATGCTCAGCAAAACAATGAGGGCATTTGATTTCCTGCACGTGCATTGCTTTTGAGGTCTTCGAATTATTATTATTCGATTGATGATTGGTGTTAAATTTTCGATTGTTTAGAAATGGCTTTGAAGAACCCGCTTTCTGCTGAGATTGCTGCGATTTTTGCATGGTGTCTTGTCGTCGACGAGATGTTTCTAGACTAGTGAATTTATTTTCTAAAAAGTCTTAAGTAGTCTTGTAGGACTGGTAGCTCTCTAGGGTTCTGTAACGAGTCTATATATTCGGAATAAGATTCACTATCCAGCTTTTGCGACATAATATGCGCAATTAGAGGGCCCCACGTGCTAATATCCACACCTAGGTTTTTGATGGCGTGAAGGCTCTCTAACGTGGTGTCATGCATTTTTTTAAAGACTGTAAACGATTGCTGCTGTATGTTGGGAATATTTAAGAACATATTGGCGTGCGCTGTAAAGATAATCCTCTTGTTATCAAATCGATGATTTAGAAGCTCCCAACAAACGTCATAGTTATCGGCGCTGATTGGAAGGTGCTGAATCAAACGCTCGGCTTCGCCTTTTAACTTGCCTTTCAAGTATTGCATTTTCTGAGCGTTTGACAATGCGTTGTTCTTGTGTATTGCTTCGCTAAATAGATCCTTAAAAGGCATCCATTGCTGGTAATGGCCTGTAAATACAGGAATATCCATTTGAGGAGTGGATTTCTCGCGATAAGATGATGACCACATCTTGGAGTTAATAGCTTTTCTCAAGCTGTTAAAAGTTCGCTCATGCTTGGTGAAGTTATACTCATAATCTCCTGCTACATCTTCCCCGGATTCCCCAATGATTTCCCAATGAAGGTTATCAATGGTAGTCCACCGACTGTGCAGGTTTCGAAGGGCGTCTTCGAACTCCCACTTGTCAACAATAGTTTCAACATCAATATTGTCGACTGCTCTAAGAAACGCTTTAAAATTGACCGACTGCTTATGAAGCATATCGTCAAGCTTGCTGTTGGACCCTCTTGATTCGAAGGTCGGAGTTGCTGCTGCTGTTGCTGGTGCGCCCGGCTGGCTTGCTAAAGTGCCGGGTGCCTCTCGGTGCGCTGGTTGAGGAAGATACGGTGATTTCTGATCTTGTTGCATCAACTCTTCTCTATATTGACTAATAAGCTCTTTAGCTGCTAAATAAAGCTGATTCGTACTCTCAAATTCAGACTTAGTAAAATATTTATGATTCGTCTGTTCAAAAGTAAGAATCTTTTCATGATTCACTTGAAAGTCCTTCCAGTACTTCTCAAGCAACTCGAGTTTACGCTTACAGTAATCTAACGTCTTACGCTCTACGCTATCCTTTTTAAAATTGACGAGGAGTTTTCTAATGCCCTCCGCAATCTCGGATTGAAGAAAATAAAGACTCTCCATCTCGCTGCTTGTGTAAGAAAATTGAACGATCTTACTTGGAAGAATCCTTTGCCGCTGCTAAACTAACGAGGGTTGCTCCCCACGTCAGTGATCCGCTGGTCTCGCTAGTGTGAGCTGTGAACTCACTGCTGCTGGAACGGTACTCCCCGAGCTCCGCTGGTGCTGATACCGCTGAGAGAATATGTTGTGCACTGCCGCTAAAGTCACTCCTAAAGTCTCGCTGCTAAGGTTACCACCACAGTCACTGCTAAGCTAAGAAACACTGCAATACAAGGTGTCACTAGTTCAGTTCAAGTTCACTTCACGATCCGTCAGTCCCGAAAAACTAAAGTCCGACCGCTAAGTCCTTGCTATAGGCTCGAAGGACCAAAATGTAGGGGCGCGACCTAAGTGGTACCTGGTGGGTTTCGCTACGCTACTAAGTTAAACACTCAAATCACTTTTAAAGGTTTATTATTGAGAGCTAACAAGATTACTTTTACGCTAAGCTATCGCTAAAATGAGGAAATGATGAAAATGACAGCACCCGCTTGCTGTCCGTAATGCACTGAGCTCGCGGCGCCTTTTGTGCGACCGCATAGTATCGCTAGGTCAGCAAAATTTGGTCGATTGCAATGATTGCTTCGAACACAAAGTTAACACTACAAAATTTCTTGGAGTTACTATTGACAGTAAATTAGATTGGAAAGCGCATACGGAAGCCTTAAGCAAAACAATTAGTAATTCCACATATGCTCTGTATAAATTAGCACCGATGCTAAATGTTGATGCGCTGCTAACTGCTTATCATGGCTTAGTATCCTCTAAGTTAAGATACGGAGTAATTTTTTGGGGAAACTCAACAAATAAACATATAATTTTTAAAACCCAAAAGAGACTTAGAACTATGTTTGGACTTCATGTTACCGAAAGTTGCCATATTTCAAAAAATATAAATATATAATGTACATTTTAGAGACCATTATGTTTGTCAGATCGAACCCACACTTATTTCCCCTATTGTCAGATAAAGTAATTCGAAATAGACGCGACAATTATAGCAAACTTTGCGTGCCTAGATCTAGGACAGCACTATTGCGGAAAAGTATATTCTGTATGGCGCCAATTATTTATAATACATTACCAAAATATTGGAGGGAATATACAACAGAAAAAATAAGAATTAGTTTAAAACGTCTTTTGTTAGAGAAAGTCTATTACAGCACTGACGAATTTTTAATTGTTTTGACTGATAAATTAATCTGACTAGTGTGAAATATCCAAATTTTCCTAATTATTTTGACATTTAATTGACTAATTTTATATACATTTATTTGACGAGTTGATGACACCACTATGCTGTGGCATATTTTTAATTTTTAAGTTTAAATTTGGATTGTTTTGTATAATGTATAAATTTGTAATTATTTGATGTTTACTTGTTATATTTGTACGCCGTTGAGGCAAAACATGACAGTGATCAATTTTATTGTAACATCTTGCATTCCATGTGTGTGTATACTCATGTTTTGGACAAATAAATGATCTTATCTTATCTTATAGTATTTAGTGAGGGATGAACTCACGTAAATTTAAGTTAGTCAAGTAAGCCTAAAAATAATGTCCGACGTAGGTAGTCAGTCAGTCAAACAATTGTACTTATAACGAAAAAAAAACAAACAAAATGAAAACACAATAAATAACAAAAAATACAACCGACTTCAAAATAAAAATACTACAAAGTGAAAAAATAACTTTAATTTCGGAAGTCGGTGTTCTCGTTTTGGTTTCTTCGTTTTTTGACACCGACTTCCGAAATTGAAGTTATTTTCACTTTGTAGTATTTTTAGAAACAGAAACATGCATCTTAAACAGAAACGGTGGAATAAGAGTATAACAGGTTGAACTGTTCACACCTGCTTACCCCTTTAGAGCGTGCTAAAGTGATGTTATGTTATGAAACGATGTAAACAATAAACAGACATCCGATTGCAGTTATCCCGAGTGATTTGCCGTCATTTATTTAAGAGTTCCGATATATATCTCCGAAGTTCTTCATCAGATCTTGATGAAATTTAAATGGGACCACATGACCAGCTTTCAAATGAAAAAAGATTCATCAAAATCGGTCCACCCAGTAAAAAGTTCTGAGGTAACACACATAAAAAAAAAAATACAGCCGAATTGAAAACCTCCTCCTTTTTGCAAAGTCGGTTAAAAAGAGCGCGGACTGCCACATCTCCGCGGTAGAATATTGAAAAAAAAAAAGTAATCATATTTGTAAAAACATCTTGTTCTTCTAAGTACCAACCTAAAATAAAAAGCTAATTTAAAAATCAAACACCCGACTGCTTAGGAAGCGAACTAAAAAGCTGTAAACAAGTAAAAATCATGCTGTGCAGTCGGAGGATACATATTCGCGAACTGCCTGTTCCTCCGCCTACACAGCACGATTTTTTAACAGTACGTTATTGCTTTTTTAATAACTCGTGCTCACTTATTTCGGTACGCGCTACGCTTGTACCGAAAAATGGCACTCGTATTAAAAGACTGACCATAACGTACCAGTTGCATAAATAGCTATTAGGTTACATTCATATTAGGGCAATTGCTAATAGATATTGTGATGGATTTACCGGGGGCATTTATTTATATTTGTTTGCTGTACATCTTGATTAATGGACTCGAAAATATATTTATCTCATAAAATGCCATACCAAAAAGAGAGATAGATATATATTTGGAGCCTCCCTCCTATTAACATGTTATAATGACTAAACTCTACTCTGTGTCTGGTACTGTTATGTAACTGATATAAAGTTTCATATCGATATTGTAAACGGTTTTCAGATATCGATATCAGTAGTACAGTTTGCAAAAGTTAACATGTTATTTAGATGAGCATACTAACAACGAACGCGAAATAATACTTAGAAAGAGAGGTAGCGCATATGGTTCCTATAGTTTGTAAAGTTTGCGTTTTGTTCGTAGTTTTTACGTTTTTGCATTGCTACGGTTTTTATTTTTGACTTATTCGTTCTCGCACGCTAGTAAGGTTTTTATTACATACAGTTTTTGTAACATCGGTTATTATGATATAGATATCGATATGATATGATATCTAAGACATATCCGATATAAGTTACGTTTTGATATATTATATCCGACCTATCCCTAATTACTTACTGGACAGTAGGAGATTCCAAATTTAAAATCTCGCTTCTTCCTGGACAGTTGGAGTCTAAAAGTAAAGAGTGAATAGATTTCTTTTAGGCAAGCGTATATATACTCGTATTACTCTCAAATAAAACTAACTATCGAAACTGTTAGATGGCGACCCTCGGCAAGAGTTTTACATCGGAAGAGAAGATGGCAGCCTGGTGCTGGCACGTCGCCTGCTCTGGGAGCGGCAGTCGCAATACTCCCTCAATATCTCTGTCACCGACGGCCTGCATGTGGTGTATGCTCTGGTATGAAATCGTGATATCATTTTTCTTTTCCAACATTCATTGAATTATCATATAAACAGATTGTACGGCATTATTTGCAGGTGAATATAACCGTTATCAACGATGCAAACGAAGGTGGAGTATCGTTTACACAAGAGGAATATGTGGTGGAGACGTCCGAGGCGACGCGAGTGGGCGAAGCGCTGGTGGCGCTACAGGCGAGCGCGGGGGGCGCAGGGGGCGCGGGGGGCGCGCGTCTACTGTACGGCGTGCACGCCGCGCGTGCGCCCGCCTCTGCGCGCCTGTTCCGGCTGCACGAGCTCAGCGGAGTGCTGGAGCTCGCGCACCCACTCGACAGGTCAGCAGCCACACACCCACCGCGAGGAAGCCACTCACACAACACTCAAACTTTGTACTGACATCTTCGTGTCATGTAATAACAGAGAGAGCGCTGCGGTTCACGAGCTGACCGTGTGGGCGCGCGACCAGGCGCCGCGCGCGTCGCGGGCCTACGCGCGCGTCACGGTGCTGGTGCACGACGCGGACGAGCACGCGCCCGCCTGGGGCCGGCGCCTGGCCGAGGCGCGGCTGGCGCGCGGCGCCGCCCCGGGCGCGCTGGTGGCCGCCCTGCGCGCCGCCGACCCGGACGCGGGCGACGCGGCGCGCGTGCTGTACTCGCTGGCGGGCGGCGACGCGGGCGGCCTGTTCGCGGTGGACGCGGCGCTGGGCGACGTGCGCCTGGCGCGCGCGCTGCCGGCGCTGGGCCCGCGCGACTACACGCTGCACGTGCGCGCCGCCAACCCGCCGCCCGGCGCGCGCGCGGCCACGCTGCCGCTGCACGTGCTGGTGGTGGAGCCGGACGACGCGCCGCCGCGCTTCGCCGCCGCCTGGCTGGCGGTGGAGGTGTTCGAGAACGAGCCGGCCGGCACTTCGCTGGCGGCGCTGGACGTGCGCAGTGCGAGTGCCCCGTGGTTCTCGCTGGAGGGCGGCGCGGGGCAGTTCCGCCTCAACCCGGCCGCCGGCCTGCTCGCCACGGCCGCGCCGCTCGACTATGAGACTCAGAACTTCTACAACTTAACTGTCACCGCGATCAATATGGTGAATCAAACAAAACTATAATAATTATTTCCTTAGATTTATTGATGGAATAGAAAACCTGCTTATACCAATATATTTTAGATGAATGGATAAACAGACGTTGTTTGCTTTTTTATTAAAAAATGAGAGGATTCTCAATTCTTCGTGTAAATATATAATACTACCTGGGCGACCGAGATCTACTCGGGTGAAAACAGAGAAAACGACTTTATCTAAAAATAATACCTTTCTCTCTTCTCATTTCACAAAAATCGTTGGAGCCGTTTCCGAGATTCAGATTATATATATACAAATATACAAGAATTGCTTGTTTAAAGGTATTAATTAGATTTCTTTGATCCCATCTGAACCTTTATAAGAAAATTGTTTGACCGTCTGTCACAGAGGTCTTCTTGAAAAATGTATTTATAAGACATTGGAATGTATCAGGGCGGCGGCACGGCTCGCGCGGTGGTGTCGGTGCACGTGCTGGACCGCAACGAGTTCGCGCCGGCGCTGCGGCGCCGCCACTACCGCGGCCGCGTGTCCGAGGCGGCGCCGGCGGGCGCGCTGGTGGCGGACGCCGGCGCCGGCGCCGAGCCCGGCGCGCCGCTGGTGCTGCTCACCGACGACGCCGACTCGCCCGCCAACCGCCAGCGCGCCTACGAGATCCTGCAGCCCGCCGCCGCCGCGCTGTTCCGCGTGGACCCCACCACCGGCGCGCTGCACCTGCTGGCCAAGCTGGACTACGAGCGAGCCGCGCAGCACGACTTCAGCGTCAGAGTGAGTAATAAAATAAGAATACACTCTCATAAGGATGATGTGCAGATTATACTGCAGTCAGATGTAGCAACACTGTCAACACTGACATAAACACGAACTATACCGCTACTGTTCTGGCAGGTGATCGACATGGGGACGCCGAGACTACCGTCAGGGAGCGTCGCTCGAGTGGTAGTGGAGGTGACCGACGTCAACGACTGTCCGCCGACGTTCGCGCAGTCCGCCTACGAAGCCACGGTGCTGTTGCCGACGTCGCGCGGCGTCACGGTCACCTCGCTGTCGGCCACCGACCCCGACCTGCCCGGCGGCGTCGCCATCAAGTACGACATCATCGAGGGCGACGCGGCCGGCGCCTTCTCGCTGTCGCCGGGCGGCGTGCTGGCGCTGGCGCGCGCGGACGCGCTGCTGCCCGCCTACCGCCTGCGCGTGCGTGCGTCCGACGGGCTGTACTCCAGCACGGCGCGAGTGGAGATCCAAGTGCGCGAGGCCGACAACTCGGGCCTAGCGTTCCAGAAATCCGACTACTACGGCTCCGTCGTTGAAAACTCCACGAAACCGACAACGATCGCCGTGCTTAACGTACTCGGTGCGGCGCTCAACGAACATATCGAATTCAGGATATTGAACCCTGTCGAAGGGTTTGAGGTGAGAACAGTCAATTGTAGCTACGAATGCGAACTCATCTAACGCTAGCTGTTATGATTGTTCATGCTAACACTACGGCGCGGTGCACAGGTGGGCGCCACGTCGGGCGCGGTGCGCAGCACGGGCCGCGCGCTGGACCGCGAGGCGCGCGACGCCTACACGCTGCTGCTGCAGGCGCGCAGTGCGGCCGGCGCCGCGCCGCGGGTGGCGCGCGCGCGGCTGCACGTGTCCGTCACCGACGTCAACGACAACTGCCCCGTGTTCGTGGAGCGGCCCTACGCCGCCGCCGTGCTGGCCGGCGCCGAGCCCGGCGCGCCCGTGCTGCGCGTGCGCGCCGTGGACGCCGACGCCAACGACAACGGCGAGGTGCGCTACGAGATGAAGCGCGGCCACGGCGAGCTGTTCCGCGTGGACCGGCGCAGCGGCCAGATCTCGCTGAAGCAGACCGTGGACGCGCACAACCAGCTGTACTCGCTGGTGATCGCGGCCTTCGACGGCGGCGTGCCGGCGTGCGGCGCCGAGGCGAGCGTGACGGTGCGCGTGTGGGGCGGCGGCGCGGCGCCGAGCTGGGCGCGCGCGCACTACGCGCTCAGCGCGCGGGAGGACGCGGCGCCGGGCGAGCCGCTGGCGCCGGCGCTGCAGGCCAACTCGCCGCTGGGCCGCCAGCTCATCTACACGCTGCTGGACGACGCGGCCGGCCTGCTGGAGGTGCACTTCGACACGGGTGAGCACTGGCCGCTAGCTCTCGTCCTGCACGTGGTTTGGGAGAGGACGGTGAGGTCGCGAGTGGTAGCGCACGAATACTAACTTAATGATTTTGTAAAAGCGTTTGCATGAAGGGAAATTATTTTACCTATCCATAGCTGGGACTCGAACTCGAACGTTTATAGAACGAAACGAACGTGTATCGATCGAACTCGAACGTTTATCATTCGACTATTCAGACGTGAAATAGCGGCAGCGAAATTACGAACTACATTGCATGCACGTCAACGTCATTATTGACATTAGTAGTACGATTATGATTAGAGACCTAAAATATCATATAACGTATTTTTCGTGAATTATTAGGTCCCGAGTTATTATTTTTACTCTAGCCACATTTGATAAAGCCCTTGAAGGTATATCGTTGATTTGACGTAGAGAGTTGACCCCCCGGGCGCGGCGGTTGCGTTTTAGGGACCCTAAAGGGTTCTGTTGGTTCTCCTTTAACACCCTGGCAATTGTTTTTGGAAATATTTTCGATATACAAAAACGACTTTTCTACAGATTTACTAGCTGACCCGGCAAACTTTATTTTGCCATAAAAACACCAAACATTTATCTACCCTACCTACCCTACCCTACCTACCTAACCCTACCCTACCCTACCTACCTAACCCTACCCTACCCTACCTACCCTTCCTACCCTACCTTACCTACCCTACCCTACCCTACCTACCCTACCCTACCTACCCTATCCTACCTACCCTACCCTACCTACTCTACCCTACATACCCTACCCTACCTACCCTACCCTACATACCCTAACTAAAAATAGATGTTGGCCGATTCTCAGACCTACTCAATATGCTCACAAAATTTCATGAGAATCGGTCAAGCCGTTTCGGAGGAGTACGGGAACGAACATTGTGACACGAGAATTTTATATATAAGATTATATGTATTGATGTAACACTATCGGATGATTTAATAATACAGCGTGGTTTTTTTACGAAATCAATGGGTTCGATTCCTTGCTAGAAATATGAATGTTTCAAAATTCCATCCACGCTGTGTGAGAGAAAGAGAAAGAGTCGTGAGAACGATGAATAAAGACATGCACGTAAAGGCTTCTAGAGTAAAACAAATAACCTCAAAATACAATAATTGATTAAAAACAGTCCGAGGCAGCCAAGTTGACCAATCCCAACCGATGGCGCCCGTTCACGAACATGACGCATGGATTGGCACCACTCAGCTCAATCACCATGAAGGGAACCGACTGATCGCACAAATGGACCACTTTCAGATAAACATTTGAGAGAGCATGACACTATCTTAGAATAGAATAAAAAAGAATAAAATACTCTTTATTCTGTACACCATATAAGTTACAGAAAGTATAGATGAAGAAAAAATTACACTGGGTGACACAATTGGCGTCCTTATCGCTAAAAGCGATCTTTTCAATACAACCTTTGGATGGATTTTAAAAATGAAAGGAAATACAGTACTGTAGGTAGTCTATTGGTGTACTATTTATATATACAATAAATATATATATATAAATGTACTATATAGACAAATTTATACAGTTATAAGTATGGAACAAAACCATAGAAATCAAGAAAACAACTACTAAAGAGAGAGGTAGTGCTGGAGTACATTCAAGTCAACGAACGAAATACTCGTACCTAATAGGTACATTAAATGGTAGATTTATCATAAAAAGGAAATGAGTTTATACAATACAAATGTATACATGCAGTCTTCAGCAAGTGCAACAACACATCGAAATAATGAAGTTTTGCTTATCACTTGTTTTTGCGCCCTAGGGGTTGTGGAGCAGTAGCATTGAGCCAAGAAATTTTATCAGCGATGTAATCCCCCAACTTGCATATTATAAGTTGGGGGATTACATTGCCTGCGTTTTATACAAGTTTTAGATTTCATCAAAATATAACATTTTATACATTACCCCATGAATGATGCTTCAGCTTTAGCTAGTCAGAAACCTGTTTGAACTAATTGGTCCCTAATTCTAGGAACATGATTAAGTCTGTCGCCGTTTTTACTAAAAATGTTTTCATAATATATTGACAAGGTGCCGTAATTATGTTAATGCCCTTAAAGAGTACCCTTAGAAAATCGCGAATGATGGCGCGTTTTTACAGAATAAATGTTGACCCAATTTATGCAGCCCTTCCCCATACTAAGATACCGTAAGACATTATACTATGAAAGTAACTGAAATAAACCAACCTCGCGGTATCGACATCAGTAAATTAACGAATTTTTCTACCGAACTTAGCTGCTCTGCAAGAGATATTAAATGAGGACATTGTAACCTTGAGCCTAGAGTGATCCCCAGGAAAACCGTTTTATCGACGAATTCTAGCTTCTCCTTGTTTAATATGATGTCACAATCAGTACTTTTTACCCGACTGCCGAAGGAGAGTAATGTCTATGTATCAGTCTATGTATGTATGTATGTTTGTTCCTATGTGGCGTTCTAGAGACCATGCGCGTTGGCTGATTTTGATGATTCTTACGTCAATCTATTCGTCTTAACCCCGCGTGTGTCACTAGCTACATTAAAATAGGAAAATAAAAAAATGGCGGATTTTGGGCTCCATATTTTTTTTTTACTAAAAAAAATAGGCAAACAAAAAACCAAATTAATGTTTCACATACATTTACTGCCAGCCAAGAGTCCGTTAATCAAGATGTACAACAAAAAAATATAAATGCCCCCGGTAAATGAATCACAATATTCAGTAATTGCGCCCTAATATGAATGTAACTGTACGGGCATTAACTCCGTACACTGAGATGTGGTATGTAGGTGGACGAATCACACGGGATGTGTACAGGAAATAAAATCACTGTTATGTGTCCGTAAATGATTGACGTTTATTAGTTAAAAACATTAAATTATATAATACATAAAGTAGGTTACTAGTGGTGGGCGCGATAGCCTAGTCAGCGAATGAACACAAGTGATCGGTGAATTACCAAATGCTTGTTCAGGTAAAAACTAAAACAATACATATCATGTGGCGATGCTCGTACAGTAACCTTCAATATTAATTAAACGAATTTGTTGTTAAACTTTCTTTCATTTTTGAGAAAAGCCTGGCCATCCTGGCCTCGTATATAACCGGACCTCACCTGCGGTTCGGTCCAGTTAACTCATACTTGGTCAGGAAGGCTTACTTACTGGATTCTGCAGTAATGTATTATTGCATCACATCATTTTGCGAACACAGCTCCATCTCTGATACATGATAGAAACAGCACATCCAATAATAAACATGGCGTTGTATGCTGGTTCCAGTATTGCCACTAGATGGCGTTGTCGATTTTTCTGAAATTCATTTCTAATATATAAAACCCAAAAAATTTTGACTTTGAAACTATCCAACCGATATGCCCCAAACCGGTTTCATTAGAAAGGCAATGTGAAGATGGTTTAAGAACAAACAACAAAGTAATGGTAGGTGGGTAGGTATGTAGGGTAGGGTAGGTTAGGAAGGTATGTAGGGTAGGTTAGGTAGGTATGTAGAGTAGGGTAGTAGGTTGGTACTACCCTACCTAACGGTAGGGTAGTTAGGTATGTACGGTTGGGTAGGGTAGGTAGGTATGTAGGTTACGGTAGGGTAGGGTAGGTAGGTGCCATTTTGCTCAAGATAGTTCTCACGTACATTTAATTAAATAAATCAATAGTATTCAACACGTGTCACGAGCTCCCAACAACAACCATTGTTTTACCTGTATAAACCATTCCATTATTAAACGAAAATTAAAAATACTATAAAACTAAGTGCATGCAAAATTTTATGAGAATCTTCGAATAATTTATATGGCAACACAACGTTTGCCGGGTCAGCTAGTATATACATGTGTACAAAAATTCCTCGTTTAAAGGTATTTGATTATTAGCAGTGAACCTATTTTGGATCTGACGTATGGCGATAAATACGTCGTCGACGAGTAACGTACGTCTATTTATCTTAAAAGTTCAAGAAAGTGTCATCAGCAAATAACACCATGTTTAGTTTGTTCTTTTCCGAGTGCACATGCTTGCCATGTTATTGAAAATACCAAAATCGCAAGCACCCAATAATCTATAATAATAATCAGTATCCTCAATTTAAAAACATCTTAACGGGTTCGACAAAACCCTTGTCGTCGTATTAGAAACGGGTCGGCCGTTTCAATTGAATGTAAGTGTTGTTCGTTGTACTCGAAATGTTACGGTCACACTACTTTACCGTCTACCGGGTTGTTACCGCAATAATTATAGCATTTAATTACCGTTTAAATTACTGCGTGAAATGGTGTGGTTACACTAGAGTTTACATGTTTATATGTTTGTTTATGTCAATAAATTGGGCAGTAAAAATATCATTTTTCAAGATGGAGGTTGAAGCTGCAGCTGTGTTGTATTTTATGAGTGCCAATTATTTTTACATGAATCTTTTAAATTTTTACAAAGCTTAAAGCAAGACTAAAAAGAAGATGGTGGATGATAAAAATGCACAGAAGCCCCCTATCCCAAAGAGACGGTTCGGATTGCGCGCTTTTTCATTTGACCACTCCATGTCGGTCGATACGTGCGTCGTCGTTGAGCTCATGTCGCACACTGGACAAACGGTAGTGTGGCCACAAACGCAGTAATTAATGCGGTAATCTTCTTTGATGTGCGAAAAAAGACCGCCGCTGGAGCTATTGTCTACCGCCATTTGCCATATTGATTGGCATTGTAAAATTATGTTCGTAAATCTTGGTTACACTTAGGCCTTGATGAAAGTTATGGCAATAATTATAGGCATATCACGGTAGTGTGCCCGTAACATAAGAGGAGTTGGTCAGCCGCGCGACTCGCAGCGCACGGTGTGGGTCGCGGGCGGGGCCGGCTGCCGACTGCCGGCTGCCGCGGTGGCGGGCGAACTGACGGCGTTACTAACATGTTGGTTTTATCCGCAGCACCCGACAGAGGCAACAGTCCATGTGAGTATACAGCCCCCCTCCCCTGCCCCGCTGTCACCCGCGCTGTTGCCTCACTTACACGCCACAATCATGTTATAACGTTGCCATCATTCGAGTACTTGTGATTTCGCTTCATCATTGGAAAAACATGCATGTATGAGTCGTCTTATTTCTCGGAACAATGTTGTTGCATCTAATGGGTTAGCTTGGGCTGTGCTTAGTTGAAATGAAAAAAATCCTAAGTATTCGATATTTTGCATACATTGTTTTATTATATATAAGGTGGTAAACAAAACTTGAGCAATAGTGTTGCAGAGACTATTTTTGTGTTGTTAACACAGAAATATTGCTGAAACTACATGTTGTACTAGTTTTGTTTCTATGGATACAGTAATTGTTAATTGTAGTGGCAACCGATGTGTGTTCGAGCTGACAATTCATTTGTCATATTTTCCTAAATCCATCATGGTCATGTCGGTTAGGCATCGCACCAGCAACCAAACGTTATTTTTTTTAATAAATTGCGATTGTAAAGCTTTGGGTGTTTTATGTTTATGTAGCATGAAGGAAAGGCAGTTTCACATTATTTTGGACTCGCATGCTTAATAACCATTTTGCAAATGAATAAAAAGAATGTAGCTGCAGCAGAGCTGGCGTGTAACGTGAGTTGTGTGTAACGTGAGTTGTGTGTAACGTGAGTTGTGTGTAACGTGAGTTGTGCTGCAGGCGTGCTGCTGGCGCGCGCGGCGCTGGACTACGAGCGCGCGCGCCGGCACGAGCTCGTGCTGCGCGCCACTGACGGCGTCACCGGCGCCTTCGCCGACGCCGCCGTCACGCTGCACGTGCTGGACGTCAACGACTGCGCGCCCGAGTTCCCGCACGACGTGTACCGAGCCGCCGTGCCCGAGGCCGCCGCGCTCGGGGACCTGGTGCTCACTGTGCGGGCCAGCGACAACGACACCGGTACGACTCCCACCCTACTATATTATAATAATTTACAAATAAACCATAATTATTATAATACGACATGCGACCAGACAGGGCCTCACGAACGTTCACGGATTGAATCTTTCATACAGGCGAAAATGGTGAAGTGACATATTCGCTTACCGAAATGGAATCTGCAGCCGAGGGTGCTTTCATCATAGAGCCAACGACCGGCGCCGTGCGCGTGGCGGCGCCGCTGGACCGAGAGACGCGCGCGCACTACCATCTGCTGCTCAGCGCCACGGACGCCGGCCGGCCGCCGCTGCTCACCACCGCTCATCTCTTCGTGACCGGTGAGAACCGAAGATCATGACTGTCACACAACGCAGATGAGCGCTCGCACATGATGGTTAAGTTTGATATTCGTTCGCAGTGGACGACGTGAACGACAGCCCGCCGCGCATGGAGCGCGGCGTGGTGCCGGCGCTGGTGTCGGCCGAGGCGGCGCGGGGCACGGCGCTGGCGCGCGTGGCGGCCTGGGACCCCGACGTGCGCGACGCGGCGCGGCTGCGGTACGCGCTGGAGGGCGCGGCGCAGCGAGCCTTCGCCGTGCACGCGCGCACCGGCGTGCTGTCGCTGGCCACGCCGCGCGCCTGGCTGGCGGCCGGCGCGCAGCTGCGCTCGCTCAACGTGTCGGTGTCGGACGGCGCGCACGCCGCCTTCGCGCGCGTCAAGCTGTCGCTGGCGCCGGCCAACCGCGCTCCGCCGCACTTCCCGCATCTCGTGCACGAAGCGCGAGCACTCGAAAATCAACCACCACCATTGCTTCTTACCACGGTACTGACGCTTCATCCCCGTCGGGTGTTCCATTCCATGCACGCTTAGATTAACCAGTTAGTTGCTTATCAAAACGATTGCCAAATCGGCGTCTTCGCAGGTGAAGGCATACGACGAAGACGCCGGGGAGTACGGAGCGGTGACGTATTCGATTCCATCCGCTCGCCTGCGAGAGACCTTCGCCATAGACGCGACGAGCGGCGCGCTGAGCACGCGCGTGCCGCTGGACCGCGAGCGCCGCGCCGACTGGGAGGTGCCCGTGACGGCCAGCGACGGCGGCGGCCTGCTGCGCCACACCGTGGTGCGCGTGCGCGTGGCCGACGTCAACGACAACGCGCCGGCCTTCCCGCTGCGCGAGTACCGCGCCGCCGTGCGCGCCGACCGCGCGCGCGGCCTGCCCTTCCTCACGCTGAGCGCGCACGACGCGGACGCCGGCGACAACGCGCGCCTCACGTACTCCGTGTACGAGGGCGACGTGCGCTCCGACGCTACGGGACTGTTCGCCGTCGAGCCGAGCACCGGCGCACTGTCGTTCGCGCGGGACGCCACTGAGTTCGGTAAGTGTCGCACCCCGGCGCCCCGCACCGGCCTCAGCCGTGCGGGGCTCACCGTGTGTCTGTTTGTGTGCAGCCTCGCGGAGCGTTCAGGTGTGGGTACGCGCACGAGACGGCGGCGGGCTGGCAGGCGAGGCGCCGGTGTCGGTGTTCGTGCTGGGCGCCGGCGACGAGGCGCCGCGCGTGCAGGCGCCGCCGGCCGACCTGTTCCTGCGCGAGGACGCGGCGCCGGGCACGCTGGTCGCGGAGCTGCGCGCGCCGGACGCCGCGCACGCGCCGGCGCACTTCCGCCTGGCGCCGGCGCTGTGGCCGCGCGATCTGTTCGCCGTGGACGACGCCGGCCGCCTGGTGCTCGCCGGCCAGCTCGACCGGGAGACCGCCGCAGAACATCTCATAGGTAAATTAAACCCTTTCACGTAAATAATATACAACTGTAACGTATTCTTTGTAAAGTGCGTGTGTGTGCTGTGCAGGTATCATAGCGGAAGGCGGCGGCAGCCCGGCGCCGGCGCTGCTGCTGCAGACGCGGCTGCACGTGCTGGACGTGAACGAGCACGCGCCGACGTTCCACTCGGCGCCGTACGTGCTGCACGTGGCCGAGAACACGCCGCCGCACTCCAGCCTCGTGCAGCGTAAGTGCATTAACTTATTCTTTTTAGGGTTCCTTACCCAAAGGGTAAAAACGGAATACCAATAAATAAACTTACCATTTTTTTTCGTTATGGACAGCGACTTATTTTCACTTTGTAGTGTTTTTAGTTGGAAGTCGGTAGATTTTTTTTGTGAAAAAGTTTTTTATTTTACACTTTTTAGTTGTACCTTGTTGCAACTTGCCTTTAGTAAGGTAGGTACTTATAATGCAAGAATAGATTACCCGAATACCATGAACATAGCCGGCGAAATGAGAGTATACCAAGGTGAACTGTACACATCTGCGTACCTCTTATAGTGTACTGCCGTGATGTTATGTTATGAAATAGTGTAAACAATAAACAGACATGCGATTGCAGCAATCCCGAGAGATTTGCCGTTATTTATTGAAAAGTTCTGTTGTATATGTCCGAAGTTCTTTATCAGATCTTCACCAAATTAAAATGGGACCAATTTCGGAACATACTCTATCAAACAAAAAAAGAATTTTCAAAATCGGTCCACAATTGACGGAGATATCGGTGAACATACAAAAAAAACATATATGAAGTCGAACATAGAACCTCCTCCTTTTTTGAAAGTCGGTTAAAAACAAGTAAAATTTCATAATTTAAATAAACCCCCGACACATTTATCTTGAACTTCCCGATTCAAACAGTAAAACGCCCATAACTATTGAACGGCTAAACCGATTTTATTCAAACATAGCTAAGAACACTCTCGACACAATCACCTTTCAAACAAAAAAAACTGAATCAAAATCGGTTCATCCGTTTAGGCGCTATGATGCCACAGACAGACACACAGACACACTGATACACAGATACAATCAAAATCAAAATTTTTATTTTACATAGGCCTACATGGGCACTTATAAAACGTCGACAAAAGATGCACGGTTCGGGTTGGTCGTTTCCTATGGAGAAGAACCGGCAAGAAACTCCATGGTTACTCTTTTAAAAAATGGTTTGGTTTTACAATATTTCCATGTTACAGCATTAGTACTATGGGGGGACAAAGTAGGCCCGACAATAAGTCGTAAGAAACTAAAAAAAATAAAAATAAAGTTTATATAATATATAACAAAGATAATAAATGTTAACTAACATCTAGAGGGCCTACAATGTTCACATATTCACAAAACAATCGGTAAAAGAATCTATACAAAGTTAAAAAAAAAAATATAACTAGACTAAATTTAACATGTGGCACAAATGTTGTTATCAGTGCTGTAACTATTCTTTGCAAAGGGCTTTAAAGATGATTGCGAACTATTGTAAAAAGTCCAATCAAAAGAAGAAAAACAAAAAGAAAAAAAAACTGAAAAAATGAGATTGAGAATAGTTAGAGACATCCACATATTTGTGCCGTTTATGAGTTACCAGGAAAGCCGCAGGCACAGAAGGAGCTAAAGCCAATTTTTTTATCTTCAACGTAGTCCTTGATTTTATAATATGTTTTTTTAATAAGGACATGTTTGATGTGATTTTTGAACTTTCCATCGGTCAGTTCTATAACTGACTTTGGCAACTTGTTATAAAAGCGTATACTGTTTATAAGAAAAGACTTGCTAGTCTTAGTTAATCTGAATTTGGGTATTACAATTTCGTGCTTACTGCGTGTATTTAAATTATGGAAGTCGCTTCTAGTTTTGAAAAGCCCTCGATTTTTGCGGACAAACAAAATACATTCCAAAATATAAAGTGAAGGTAGACTCAGTATATCGATCTCTTTAAATTTATCTCTGAGGGACTCGCGAGGACCCATTTTATAGATCGCGCGGATTGCCCTCTTTTGTAATATGAAAACTGAGTCAACATCTGCTGCTGATCCCCACAGCAGAATGCCATAAGACATAATACTGTGGAAATAAGCATAGTATACTAACCTAGCTGTGGCTACACCGGTTAACTGCCTTATTTTCCTTACTGCACATATGCAGCTGAACTTAACCTTCCCGAAAGAGTTCTAATGTGCGCGCCCCACTGCAAGGTCACGTTGTGGTACATTTGGTAAAGCGAACTTAAGACATTTTGTTTTTTTCGCATTCAGTAAGAGATTGTTAGCTGCGAACCATTTTGAGAGAATAATTAGACTTTCGTTGATATGTAAGACATCCGTATCTTTACTATCTATTTTAAAAATTAGCGAAGTATCATCAGCAAATAGAATTATATCCGATAATTTGGCCATCATAAAGGGGAGATCATTAATGTAAACAAGAAAGAGGAAAGAGCCGAGAATTGAACCTTGGGGCACTCCCATCTTGACTAGAGACCCGGAGGACGTCGCCCCATTCACATTTACTTTTTGCTGTCTGTTTGATAAATAGGAAAGCACGAGATCAGCAGCTTGTCCTCGAATTCCGTAGTGGTGTAATTTACAGATCAGTGTGTTGTGGTCGACGCAGTCGAACGCTTTAAAGAGATCACAGAAAACGCCAATGGCATCCTGGGACTTCTCCCAAGATTCCAAGATGTGGCTGATGAGTTTTACTCCCGCGTCCGTTGTCGACCTACCTTTTGTGAAACCAAACTGCTGACTATGCAGGATCGCATTAGAATTGAAGTGAGACAACATCTGGTCCAGCATGATTTTTTCATAGATTTTACTCAATGCTGGAACCACGGATATTGGTCTATAATTAGAGGGATCACTCTTACAGCCTGATTTGAAAATTGGTACTACTTTACTGTGCTTCATTAAGTCAGGAAACGTGCCGCTGTCCAAACATTGATTGAAAGAATGACAGGAGCAATCGAATCAATAATATCTACAAGAACCCTAACGGATATCCCCCACAAGTCTTCAGTATTTTTTATATTGAGACTTTTGAACGCGTTTTTAATTGTATCAAGATACACAGATACACAGCAACACACGTCAAACTTATAACACCCCTCTTATTCCGTCGGGGATTAATAACAATATCACGGAATATAACAAATACCAAAAACAGAATAAAATAAATATTTAAGGGGGGGCTCCCATACAATAAACGTTATTTTTATGCCGTTTTTGCTATAATGGTATGTTACAATGGTCGTTGTCCCGGTGACTGAGTCGAATGCAAGACCTATATAACTAAATGTATAGAAAAATATACCGTTTTACAAAAAATAACTGATTGCAAACGATTTCCCTTTTTTTTACTAGTTTTTATTTGCCTAGTTACGTTGAGCAAGAATCACTAAACATTTCAGTGATGGCGGACGACCCGGACTCTGGCACCAACGGCGAGGTGCGCTACTCGCTGGCCACGGACAACGACGGCTCAGCCGCGTCCAGCGCACTGTTCGCGGTGGACCCCTACACCGGCTGGGTCAGCACGCTGGCGCCGCTGGACCGCGAGGTGCGCGCCGAGCACCACCTGGCGCTGCTGGCGGCCGACGGCGCCAGTCCGCGCCGGGTCGCGCGCGGCTCTCTGGTGGTGCGCCTGCTGGACTACAACGACTGCCCGCCCGTGTTCCGCGCGGCGCAGTACGCGGCCTCCGTGCGCGAGGACGCGGCGGCCGGCACGGTGGCGGCGCGCCTGGAGGTGCTGGACGCGGACGCGGCGGGCGCGCCGCTGGCGTTCTTTGTGGCCGACGGCGACCCGCGCGCGCGCTTCCAGCTGCGAGCCTCGGGCGAGCTGTACGTGGCGCGGCCGCTGGACCGCGAGACCGAGCCGCGCTACGACCTCACCGTCGCCGCCACCGACGGCAAGTTCACGGCCATGACGAGTGTCCAGATCACCGTCCTCGATGTAAACGGTGAGTCCCCTTCGCTTCCTTCGTTGTTACTCTTTTAGCTCGACTCTCACACCGTTCGTTTTTATGTTTAGACAATCCACCGTACTGCCTCCGACACCGCTACTACGCGCGCCTGCCGGAGGACGCGGCGAACGGCACGCGCGTCATGACGCTGGAGACCGGCGACGCGGACGAGCCTCAGGCCGCGGGGCTGCGCTACTACCTGAGCGGCGACGGTGCGCAGCACTTCAGCATCCACAAGCAGACGGGCGCGGTGGCGGTGGCGGCGGCGCTGGACCGCGAGACGCGCGCGCACTACCGCCTGCGCGCGCACGCACAGGACCGCGAGCGGCCGGACTGGGAGTGCAGCTCGGAGCTGCAGGTGGCGCTGGACGACGTCAACGACAATGCGCCGCACTTCTCCGCCGCCACCTACAGCGTCACGCTGCCCGAGGACGCCGACCTCGGCACGCTCGTCGCTAAGGTACGCTTGCACGTCATCCTCTAGTGCGTACCAGCTACAGAGTCACGCTGCCCGAGGACGCCGACCTCGGCACGCTCGTCGCTAAGGTACGCTTGCACGTCATCCTCTAGTGCGTACCAGCTACAGAGTCACGCTGCCCGAGGACGCCGACCTCGGCACGCTCGTCGCTAAGGTACGCTTGCACGTCATCCTCTAGTGCGTACCAGCTACAGAGTCACGCTGCCCGAGGACGCCGACCTCGGCACGCTCGTCGCTAAGGTACGCTTGCACGTCATCCTCTAGTGCGTACCAGCTACAGAGTCACGCTGCCCGAGGACGCCGACCTCGGCACGCTCGTCGCTAAGGTACGCTTGCACGTCATCCTCTAGTGCGTACCAGCTACAGAGTCACGCTGCCCGAGGACGCCGACCTCGGCACGCTCGTCGCTAAGGTACGCTTGCACGTCATCCTCTAGTGCGTACCAGCTCTGCAGTAGCTCCCTAAAGGATACGGAGTAAAATTACTGAACCATAAAGGAGAGGGCCAGAAATATTGATTTAAAAAAAAAATATGATTCAATTTTAGTTTTAATTAAGATCGGGCTCACTCCCTTGAGAATTTTTAACCGAATTCAAAAAAAAGAGGAGGTTCTCAATTCGTCGGGATTCTTTTTTTTTATTATCTATTTTCGCCGATTACTCACAGACGCCTGGACCGATTTGAAAATTCTTCTTTTATATCGATTTGATTATTCTTCTTTGGTATACTTCACAGGTGGTTCCATGGTCATCAGGTCAGGATCTGATGATGGGATCCTAGAGAAATCTAGGGAACTCCTCAAATATTATAGGCATACATATAGCGTGTTTGGTATTTTCATCAACAATGCAATCATTTGCACTCAGAAAGTATCATTTGGTCAAGTGGAACTGATGAAGAAGACCACAGATGGCCACTGGAAATGCGAAATAAAACAATGTATCCTAGTCTTGTTTGGGCTTATAAGAATCGTCATGAGATTTACTTTGGCTATAAATGATTTTCATTTAATTGGAGGTACCTACCAAAACTAAAAAGAGGAAGAAAAAATACTTTTTAACAAAAATCAAACCACTTCCAAAAAAAAACACTACGAAGCGAAAAATAACTTTCTTTTCAGAAGTCGTGTCGAATAACGGAAAACAATGGGTACAAAAGACACCGACTTCGGAAAAGAAAGTTATTTTTCGCTTTGTAGAGTTTTTTTTGGAAAACGGTTTTATTTTTAGTTATTTGCTATCCATCCATCTTCACTTGATGAACTTGCCCTGTAATCTGAATATAGCGAAAAAAACTTCTTAATACAAGTTATTTTCGACTTGGTAGTGTTTTTATTTGGAAGTCTTAAGTGGATAAGGTTAAAAGACCTGCAAAATAATTATAAGCATCAGTTCAATAGAACAAACACACTTTTTAGATTGAATCGAATATTCAATCTAAAAATCGAATGTTTATATCTTATTCTCGTATCACAGTGTTTGTCTGCAAACTCCTCCGAAACGGCTTGACCGATTCTGATGAAAATTATTGTGCATGTTTGGTAGGTCTGAGAATAGGTCGTAAACAATTTTTTAAACATCTAGGGTGCCCTAGGTAGGGTAGCGTAGATAGATTAGACTAGATAGGGTAGGTTCGGTAGGATAAAAATACAATGAATTAAAAAAAATGTGTTAGTGTTAAATGTTTAGTGTTTTTATGGCAAAACAACGTTTGCCGGGTCAGCTAGTTATATCTATATTTTAAGTTTGTTCGAGCATAACTACGTCATATATATAATTATTTTTAAATGTTTACTCTTGAGGTGGTCCCATTGTCACCTAAATTTGATGACGGGATCCCATGGAAATCGAAGGAACTCCTCAAATATTTTAAGCAGATATATAGCGATTTTGCAATGGTATTTTGCAATGGTATTTTCAATAACATGGCAAGCATTTAGAAAGCTCTTAGAAGGTATAATTTGGTGAAGTGAAATTAATGAAGAAGACCACAGTCCTTAATAATTATATTATATATAGTCCATTACTATAGCACGCTCTACTCCTCCTTTTTTGGCAAGTCGGTTAAAAACTACAAAGTGAAAAATAACTTTCTTTTTGGAAGTCGGTGTCCATAACGCAACAAATTGGTACCTACGAAAGACACCGACTTCTAAAAAGAAAGTTATTTTTCACTTTGTAGTTTTTACAAGCTTTTATTTAACTTGCAATGTATGTTTGTATGTATGTAAGTGTGTTCGGGTCAAATCTTGCAACTGAATTGCAATAACAATGCATGGTTAGCTAAGTGACGTCATTCTAAATCCAATATGGCGGACGCACAGATTACCTCCCAATAGATTCCGCATACAAGACAACTTACGCGCACCACACATCAGCCTATTTAGGCTGATATAACTCAGCGCACGGTATGGTCTCTTTAGTTTCGACCAGACATTAGAGCTGTAGGGACTCAAGCGATTTCTAGTTTTAATTCTGTTCAAAAAATAGTTATCAATGGTTTGCCTTAAAAAAAAGACGAATTGTGCAGTAAAATGGTGTGGAAAATCAACCAGCCCTTCAAGTTCAAAAAAATATGGGATAACATACCACCAGTAGGCAAAGTAATAAATATTGACCAATCTAAAAAAGGTCAAGTTATAATGGTTAGTAAATCAAAATTGCACACTTTACAGTAGCGCTCGTTGATGTCTTTTGCGAAAGTCCCTTTCACTCATAAGGAATTATTATATTGCTATCTTTTTCCCACAGAAGTAAAAATGTTGAGAAAAATACGTTTTCAGCTTATCGAAAAGTATCGATGATCGATGTTTAATTAGGTATATAGGAGAATAAAATAATTTTGTTTAAATTGATTATTTCAAAATTAACAAATTAGTTTATTTTGACTTTGAACTAATTGTGCTCTATTCATAACAAAAGCTCAGAGTGGCCCTGTTTACATAGGATTACAATTAAATTAAATCAATATTGGCCAAAATTAAAATCTTTTCTCGATCGAAGTTTTTCTTTATCATTATTAAAGTAATTATAAAATCACCGGCTAAGAAATTTTACATAAAATACCATTCTATTTGAAAATATCGATATTTTTATCGACATTTAATGCTCATGTCCCGTCACTACGACCGGTACCGTGACCTTCAATAGCCAATCACGGCGCACTTGTCACTCCCCGCGCAACCCGTGCCTTCCGCCAAATTTGGTGAACTCGGAATCAAACAAAACAGTAGGTATGCGGTATCTATTGGGAGGTAATCTGTGGGCGGACGGGATAAGATGGTGGACTAGTTATTGTTTGTGCACTGCCATGATATGGGTTAGTGATGGGCGCACTACTAAAAGTAATCGAATTAGTCGATTGTTTAGTTTAGTCGATAAAAGTCGATAACAATCGATGTTAGTCGACTTAAACTACTAATTTGTAGCGCAGCGCACCCATTACTATACACGTGCGTAGTGCGAAGTGCGTACTACTAAATAAGTCATTACAAAAGATGGTGCGGCGGCCGTGCGCTGCGCTACTAATCAATAGTTAAAAGTCTGTGCGCTACTAATTACGTACGAATGCAGCTAATAAGCGATTGTAGCTAATATATTATACAACTTATCTAGTATACTCCAATTCTCCATCAGTTGCGGGGACATCTATTACGATTAGGTAAAAGTTTTATTTATTAAAATTGTAATTGACGCAACACCGTCCCGCATGCACCGCCCCGCGCGGACTTACGCAGTTCAACCCGCGTTAGTAGTTTGTCAATTGTTATTCGAATAATAATTGTGAGGAACTACCAAATCGACAATCGAATGAGCAATAATTCAATTTCGATTCAGTCGATTGTTTTTTTTGCAACAATTGCCCATCGCTAATATGGGTATCAAATGAAAGGGTTTGCTGATAAGAATACGAAAAAAGCTTGTTTTATAAAAAGTTTTCTTTTTATACTCTATAGGCTCGCACTTGTTTGCACACTGTTTTGTTTTTAATCACTGGCACGACCACCGTCCTCATCATAATGTCAGGCAAGTGAGAGTGTGCGATACAGAGATTAAACAGTAATGCCAAAACTCTGGGCAAATGGCAACCCGCATGCTGCAAGTGCTCGATATTAGCTGAGTCTGTCGTGACCTGGGGATTTCCGTCTTTTCATATTTTTAAGAGCTATTTTAACCTCTTTAGCTGTGATAAGAGTGGAAATGGGTCCTGTTTGGGACTCAGTTTCGATCACCCGCTTCGCAGGTCCCAATGGTGATCGAACGATGAAGTGGTCCTTGAACACCTCGGCTATGAGTAATTGCGGTTCAGTAACCCCATCAACGCCCACGGGGAGGCCCTGGGCCGGGCTCATCTTATTGGGTCATTATCAGAAACTAAGAAAAACTGAATTTGCGTGTTGTGAGGCTAAGATGTCCATTTTAATTTTCTCTAGGTGATTTTGACCCCACTTCACCTTCCCTTTAAAGACTTGCCGCGTTTCTATCATATTCTCGTACAAAGTATCTGATGACGGTCGGCCGTGCCAGTCCCATATAATGAACTTAGCCCGCGCCTCCCCGTGCACGTCACGGTCGTGCCTGTTCCACCCTGCTACACAGTTGCGATACCTCGGCTTTTGCCGGTGTGTGGAATCAGCTGCCAACCCTAAGCAGTGTACTATGTTACTGTAAAACTCATCAATCACTATCCTATTGCTGGTGTCAGTGCAAAACTTTCTTCTACAAGATTCCAGTTGCACAGACAATCTATCTCGCGTAGGTAATTACCACACAAATTTGAAAATATAAATACTTGGTTTGCAATTATATGACTGATGAGAAAGAAAATAATAACACTAACTAATATTATAAAGCCGAAAGTTTGTGAGTGTGTGTGTGGTTTACTTATTATAAGCAAAAAATACATTCCCATAATTTAGCATAATGATCATTACGCATAATGTTATTAGACATAAATGCTTTGCCATAAATACTGTTAGCATAATAATAATGATGCATAATCTTATAAACACAATGATATTTACGTATAAATAAAACAAACATGTTTGTTTTATTCTAAAGAACATTTTCATTGTCACCTTAACCTAATTGAGTCCTTATATCAAATATATTTAATTAGACATTTTAACTTAGGTAAAATAATTTTCATATAAAATTGTTCGATATTTTGAAAATGTACATTTTACGCGCTGGTATTTTAATTTTCGACGTTCAAATATGTACCCATAAAATTATTATGACCTATAAATATTATGCCTTAAATATTTATGCAACTCCAAATTATGGCAAAACAAATTAGACCAAATGACAGTTATGCTAACCTTTGCATTATGCCAAAGTATTAGTATGCCGCATTATTATTATTTTATTTTTATTTTATTAATTTTAGGAAAACTTACAGCTAATATAACAAATACGCAGAAACAACATACAAAAAACGGCCAATTAAAAGTTTTCACACATATAAAAATTTCACGACATTCACGCGGGCGAAGCCGCTGGCAGAAGCTAGTAAATTAATAATATCAGAAAGAAACAATACAAGCTACTATCACTACTTGAATTTGAGGCTCAAGCCCCTTCGGGCCGAATTCACACTGATTGTGAATGGATCCTTGCATATTGTACGATTCGTACACTTGCAGAGTTGTTGTTGTTGAGGTTGAAGCACGAAGAGAAAAGATCACTCAGTTTTCGTTAGATTTATTACGTATTTTTGTGTTTACAAGTAATACTGTTGACGATTCCTTTCTCTAATGTTAGTCACCGCGTAGCAGTTATCGTACTCATTGATTTAAAGTGTTTCATGTGTATTTATAATATTATTGGAATGACGCACGTGTGGTGCACGGCACCGCGTCAGCAAAATATGTATAGTTTTAGACTGTACATCTTGGCAACCCAAAAAGAAGAAACCAACGAGAAGAGAAAGGAAAAGTCATCACAAAGTTAGTTAAGTAATTAATCAATCAAATAGAAAGGCGATGTTCCTGTTCCCAGGTTGAGGCTCCCGCCGCAAGTCCTTTGTTGTTTGTGCTGCGACGGTTTCATGCTGCTGGCACTCTGTTTTGCGGAAAACTTGAAGTTCAATATCTTCAGGTTGACTCGAAGTTTTGTTCTTAGCGTTGTGTGTGCAATAGTGTGGACAACGATTTCTCCCAACCACGACAAGTACGACTATGATGGCGATCGCCAGCAAAGAGTAACTTATGGCATATTGATGAATGTCGTGACTTGTTAGTGTTGGTAGTGAAGCTTCATTTTGCCGTTGAGTTGCAATTTTCTGATCAATTGTTACAATTTCCTGATCCGTAGCCTTTGACTGAAGGATATTTGGAGCATAGCGATATGTTAAGTTCACTATCTTGTTAATAGATGTATCAAATGTTGGAGCTGTAAACTCATAATCCATCTTCATATGACTGCTGTATCGGCGTTGAGCGTAGATGGTTAAGTCGTTGGATTGCAGTACGCATCCCTGAGATAATGTCACTATGTTCGATAATGCAATGGTTTGTGATGTGACGTCGTTGCTACATATGATTCGTAATGCACACGTTTCGCAGCAAATCGCCAGCCAGCTGTTTTGAGTTTGTAACTCTATCCAAGTGTCTTTGCATGACGCGCGTTCGACGTCACAAGGTTCATTGTTTTGATGCGATAGCAGTTTTGCCTCACAAGGAGCGTTTTTGCTGTGTAGGTCAAATGATGGCAGGTTTTTCTTGCATAAGAAATTCTGCGATTTTTGTTGCATGCAGTGTTTCAAGTCATCTTTGGACATAGACACGTAAATGTTCTTCTTGAAGTTGACAGCGATGTACTCGTTTGATAACTGCACATATGTAGTTTCCTTAGCATTGTTAACCGGTAAAGGTATCGCTTGGTATATTACGAAATCTTCGTTAGCTACAAGTGGAATATGTGCTTCGAAAAGAAAGTAATTTTCAGTAACTCGTGCTTTCACATTGATCAGCTTGTAGATATCTTTAATGTTTTCTTTGTAGTTCTCAACTGGTAGCGATAAAGATTTCGGAAGGCTTCCGGATGTTTCCGTTAATTTTTGAATCAGACGCACCGGACTTATCAGATGGACATCTACATGACCTTGGTAGACGTTAGTTAGAGTATTAAACAGCATCTCCTGGAACGTCCTCAAGCTGTTGATCAATAGGTACGTCGTTAACGAAGCAGAGTTGAGGTAGGTAGTAGCCGAAAGTATTTCCATTTCCGTTTCGATGGATGCTATATTTTTATTGGTCTGATTGATAAAGTTATCAATGGAGTTGAATTGACGCTGAATATTGTCTTCAGTTTGTTTCAATACTTGATTCTCAAGCTCCACAATCGTTGTTTGATTTTTTAATAACTCAAGTAAGTAGTTCTCATTGGTTTGCAGAGATTGAATATCGTTTTGATATTTCTTAGCGAATTGTTGGTCCAATATCCCAAACAGACTGTTAGCTATGTAGCCGACTCCGTCGACTAGACCCCGTTTCTTCCTGTTGCTCAGGTGTTTGTGGGGATTTATAAGTATAGAGTTGTAGTAGTTTAGAAGTTCTAGTTCATGATTTAATTGTTCCATGGTTGATCTGCAGTGTTGTAGATTCGTTTTTTGGCATAAGTTGTGAATATTCTCGAAGTAAGTTTGAGTACGACGAGTCCCATCCCAATAGTTTGTTAGGTTGTAGTACATCATTAGTATCCATTCATCGTGCACTACTTGCATTTTGCCGACGGTGTCATAGTATATGGGCCGCTCGCGTTCCAGACTTGTAATCTGAGCTGTCGCCGCCGGCGCTCCGCGCGTGCCATCGGTGGCGGTATAAGATCCCGTTACAAATGTAAACAATGATAACATTGTTATTAGTAACGTTGAGATAAGATTCTTTGACTTCTTCCGCCGTTCGTTTTTCGATTTCTGTGGAGGCTTATTTTTCATTTCGTTTTCTTTGGTTTCCTCAGTTTCAGAGTTCAATGGTAATGGCGACAGTTTTGTTATTGGGCGCTTTATGATTCCTGCTTGAGTTTTAACAGTAGTTACTCGAACATATCCATCAGATCCTGGATGTGTTTCCAGAATCCGACCTAGGGCCCATTTTCCCGGCGGTAGATTGTTTTCTTTCACCAGTACTACATCGCCTTCTTTAACGTTTCTAGAAGGCTTGTTCCACTTACTACGTGTTTGTAGAGTGGTAAGGTAATCGTTTGACCAGCTTTTCCAATATTGTTGGAACATATGCTCGGTAAGCTGCCATCTACGGCGTAAATCAATGTTTTTTACGTCACTGTAATCCGAGAGTGGCATGGACAATATTGGGCTTCCTGTAAGGAAATGTCCAGGCGTTAGGCAGTTGTAGAACTCTTCTGGATCTTCAGTTAGCGGGCACAGAGGTCTTGAATTCATGCAGGCTTCTATTTTTGCTAAAATCGTTATGAACTCCTCGTACGTTAGTTTTTGGTCCCCCAGTACTCGTCGCAGATGGTGCTTCATAGACTTGACGGCAGCTTCCCACAGACCGCCAGCAGTTGGCCAGGCGGGGGCGTTGAAATGCCACTCCACCTCCAATTTGGCCAGTTCGTTGAAAACATCTGGTTTCAGTAGTTGTTTGAACTCTTCGAATTCCTGACGAAGCACCTTTGCAGCGCCGATAAAGTTTGTACCACAGTCAGAGTACATGTGTTTCGGGGTGCCGCGTCTCGCACATAGTCTTTGGAAGGCCGCCATAAACGTTTCTGTGCTAAGGTCTGATACGAGTTCAATATGAACAGCTTTCGTCGCCATACATATAAATATGGCTATGTATCCCTTTGAAGTTTTTACGCCTCTACCCTTGTTGTGTTTAACATCCACATGACCGGTAAAGTCTACTCCTGTGTGCGTGAAAGGGCGGCACGGAGTGATCCTTTGCGGTGGTAGGTCACCCATCAGTTGATAGCTATCTGTCTTGTTGAAGCGATGGCAGCGTACACATCTTCGAAGTTGGTTCTTGACAGCCCGGTTGCCGCCAACGATCCAGTAACGCTGTCTAATATAAGTCAGCGTTAGCCGAGCTCCTCCATGTAATGTGGCTGAATGTGCTTGTTCTATAAGAAGTTGTGTAAATCTTCCTTTATGTGGTACGATTATTGGATTCTTCATATCCCCAGTTAATCTTGAGTGTTTAAGACGACCTCCGACACAGATGATGCCCGCTTTGTTTACATAAGGATTCAATTTGCAAATTGCGCTTTTCTTTGATACTGTTTCGTTGTTAACAATTTGTTTGTATTCAGAATTGAACTGCAATCGCTGCGCTTGAATAATGATACTAATGCGCGCTGCGCTTAGTTCACTTGTTGTTAGGTACGTAGTTTCCGATTTCGTCCTATTGCGCACATTTGTAATGAAGCGTAATATCCATGCGATGACCCTGTTTGCTTGTGTCAATGAGCTGCATTTGCTCAATAAATTGATAATTATATTATGATCGATATTTTCTTGCGTGATTTTAGCGTGGTTTAAGCCGCCAAAATTCGTTTGGAAAGTGCAAGGCATATCTGCCGGCGGATCTTGTTTTGTTAAGAACTCTGGGCCTTGCCACCACAGGTTGAAGTTTACTAGTTTGCTTGGCAAAAGACCTCTTGAGGCGCAGTCTGCTGGATTTTGCTCTGATTTGACATAATGCCACTGAGCTGCAGGAATGACGTTTTTGATCTTTGTAACTCTGTTGGCTACGTAAGTTTCCCATCTTGATGTTTCGCCTTGAATCCACGCGAGGACCACTTGAGAATCCGACCAAGCCCGTGTTGATATGTTATATCCACAGAATGTTTCCTTGGTTTTCTCCATCAAGTCAGCTAGTAGCTGAGCACCACACAGTTCCAGTCTTGGTAGTGTTGTTTTCTGAGTCAGTGGAGCCACCCTTGTTCGAGCAGCAAGTAGAGTTACGATGGGTTGGCCATGTTCGTTGAACACCTTGCTGTAAATAACGCAAGCGTACGCCTTTACACTTGCGTCGCAGAAGCCTAGCAATTCGACACATTGTTGTGTGTCGCCAATCCATCTATTTATCGTTATTTTATTAATGAACGGCAGTTCTGTTTTTAGGTTCAGCCACTCAGATTCAATGTTGCTGGGCACTATGTCATCCCAGCTAAGTTTACTCATCCAGACTTTCTGGAATAGTAGTTTGGCCTTGACCGTTACTGGGGAGAGCCAACCCAATGGGTCGTAAAATCTTGATATGGCTGAGAGTAAAGATCTCTTTGTTAGTTGTTTGGAGTTTTCCACAGGCCAGTTAAAGTGGAAGTTGTCGCTGTTTGGATTCCAACCGAGGCCTAACGTTTTGCTTGATTCTTCCCCTTTAAAATCAAACATGGTTTGAGTTGAAATTTGATCCTTGCGTAAGTCTTCCAGTATAGCGCGGTCATTGGCTGTCCACTTCCGTAAATTCATGCCTCCTCCTTTTAACAGTTGGATCAAGGAGTTTTGCAGTTTTTTCGCTTCTGTGAGGTTGTTATGGCCGCTAATGACGTCATCTACGTAGCATTCTTCTATGAGTGTCTTGGCAGCTGCCGGATGTTTGTGACCGTCGTCAATGGCTAGTTGCTTCAATGTTCGCATAGCTAGCCATGGTGCGCATTTGGTCCCGTAGGTTACTGTGCAGAGCTGGTAATCGCGAAGATGTTGATCTCGTGAGTCCCGCCATACAATTCTCTGTAGATGTTGTTGTTCTTTTGAAATCCAAATGCAGCGGTACATCTTTTCAATGTCAGCCGTAAATGCGTATTTATACGTTCGCCATTTCAGTATAAGGGCCTGAATGTCCTTTTGTAAGTTGGCGCCTTTTTCCATGACGTTGTTCAGGCTGACGCCAGTCGTAGTTTTTTGAGAGGCGTTAAATACGACCCTCAACTTTGTTGTTGTCGAGTTTTCTCTCAAGACCCCGTGGTGCGGTAAGAAGTAGACGTCAGTAGGTATCTGAGGTGCTAATTTCATGTGACCCAGATCCGCGTACTCTTCCATGAATTTTTTGTACATGGAGGAAAGCTTTTCGTTCTTCTCTAGCCGTTTTTCCAACTGTAGAAACTGCGAAACCGCAATTGTTCTAGACTTGCCTAGTTTCTCTTTGTAGTCTGGAACTAGAGGCATTTTGACGATGTACTTTCCGTCAAATGATCTTCTTACAGTTTCGTTATAAAATTGTTCACACTGGTCATCTTTGGGGATATCTTTAGTTTTTTGAATTTCTTCATTCTCCCAAAATTTTGTTAAATCCTCTAAGTTGACTACAGTAACGTGGCAGTTAAACGTTTGTTTCATCTTTCCGCATAAAATCCACCCAATTTGCGTTTGTTGTGCAACTGGGGAGCTGTTATTGCCTTTCAATACACCTCCTAGGATAATTTCGGAGTATACGTCGGCTCCTAGTAATAGGTCGATTTGCCGAGATACGTTGAAGTCAGGATCTGCAAGTTTCAAGTTTTTCAAGTGACTCCATGCACCTTTCTCGAACGTTTTCATAGGCAGGTTGTTTGTTAGCTTCGTCATAATAAGTGCTTGAGTTTCAAAGTTATAATCGGAGTGAATCGATTGACAGGTAAGTTTCAGTTTTCCCCTGCATTCTCTGGAAACAGAGCCGATTCCCGATACTGATGCGTTGATCCCGCGCCGAGGAAGACGTAATATTTGTGCAGCGTTTTCTGTTATCAAGTTCACCTGTGAGCCTTGATCGAGCAACGCACGTAGTGTTACATAAATCCCATCTGCAGATTTTATTCTCAGCTGGACCGTAGTCAGTAGAACCTCCATGTTGTCTTTAGACAAATGGTTAGATGTTGGTTGTTGAGATGAAGGGCGTTTTTCAACATTGTTTTTTCTAGTCGCTGACGTTATGGTTTGGTTGTCCGGATTGTGCAATAGTGTGTTGTGTTTCAAGTTACATTCTTTGCACATTTTCGTGGATTTGCACTCGTCATTTCCGTGGCTGAATAAACAGTTTTTGCACAGCTGCAGTTTCGACACGGTGTCATTTCGCTTGCCAAAGTCCATTTGTAGGAATTTGTCACATTGGCGCAGAACGTGACTTCCGTTGCAGAATGGGCATTTTCCGTAAATAGCATGATAGTTGTTTGTTTTATTTTGATTGAAGTTATAGTTATGTTTCTTCATCTGGGTTTGCTTGTTGAATGTTTTCCAGTTGGATGATTTTTCTGTGGCTGTAGGGTTCGCCCTTTTAGCTGATTTCATCGTTTCGTATGCCATGAACTGTGTTTCGAGGAAATACAGGAAGTCGTGGAGGTTCTGTAGTTCTCTGTGATCTTGAAGTTCTTTCATGTAGTCACTCAAAGTACTGGAGTCCAGTTTTTGTGACATGATGTGCACAATGATCGGGTCCCAAGTTGAAGTGTCAATACCGATGTTAGAGATGCCGTTCAGGCATTCGGTAATGACGTCATGCATCTTCTTCAAATTGTATGAGTCTGCATGTTGTATGATCGGCAGATTTAGCATGTTGTTCATAAATGAAGTAAACTGGAGGCGACGATTGTCGTAGCGCTGAATTAATATATCCCAGCATGAGTTATAGTTTTCAGTGCTAATGGTCAGATGCTGCACTAAGCGTTCAGCTTCTCCTCGCAGCTTGGTCTTTAAGTGTTGCATTTTCTGCGCGTTGTTGATCATAGGGTTTTTGTGAATAGCTTCCAGAAATAGGTCTTTGAAGGAGATCCACTGACTGTAGTTGCCGGAGAACTCAGGGATTTCGATCTTAGGTGTCGATTTCTGGTAGTGGACGGTGGACCAGATTTTGGCATGGATTTTCCTCTTTAGCTCATCATATTGTTGTTCAATGTCCGTGAACATTTTGTAGTAATGTTCGTTGGATCCTTTCAGTTGAAAGTCTATTTCCCAATGAAGTTTATCGATGGGTTCCCATTTCGATTTCAAGGTTGCGAAGTGGTCTTCCAGTTCCCATCTTTCCGATATAGTGATTAAGTCAATCTTGGAGATGACACGGTGAATCGCGTTGAAATTGCATTCTTGCTTGTTAAGCAAGAGTTGTATGTTGCTGTCGTCATCTTCTGAAGTCCCACCTAGGTCGAACTTCACGTTTTGTTTGCTCAAAGTCGTCAGTTTGCTAGTTATGTCTGTTTTAGTTGATAAGAACATTTCTTTAGTTTTTTCGTAGATGTCGTCCTTGAAATATGCTATGTTCTTATCTTCTAGTTCGAGCAACAGTTGGGCATGCCTGCCTTCGAAGTCTTGCCATTGGTTTTCTAGCGACGACAAGCGTTTCTTCAGGTATTCCACAGATTTTCGTGATGATGAATCCTTGCGATAGTTGACACATAATGCTTTGATGTTATCGAAGCACGTTGACTGCAATTCTAGCATATCCATGTTGATGCTTGCTGACACGTCGTTGACTGTGGCAGGAGAGCGTTGCGTTGTATTGCGAAGGCTACTGCGTTGCTTGTACTCTTCTCCGTTTCAAATCTTGAAATCGTTGACTTACTTGATTTGAAATGGTCAGTGGAACTCAGCACCCTTGCACCTCTGTCACGATATTATGCGACTTCTCAATCTAGCTGGGGCGACCCGCTTCTGGGAGACCAGCTAAACCGATTCGCTACCGTAAAGAGACACAGTGGCACCAAATATCCGGCTCGAAGGACCAAAAAATGTACGATTCGTACACTTGCAGAGTTGTTGTTGTTGAGGTTGAAGCACGAAGAGAAAAGATCACTCAGTTTTCGTTAGATTTATTACGTATTTTTGTGTTTACAAGTAATACTGTTGACGATTCCTTTCTCTAATGTTAGTCACCGCGTAGCAGTTATCGTACTCATTGATTTAAAGTGTTTCATGTGTATTTATAATATTATTGGAATGACGCACGTGTGGTGCACGGCACCGCGTCAGCAAAATATGTATAGTTTTAGACTGTACACATATATCATTGAAATTTCTACTTGCGTGCAAAATATAACTGTTCCGCCTATAATTACGAGGTACGCGTATGGGTGGATTAAGGTTACACTAGTCGATCATTCTTCCATACAAACGTAGTCTGACGATTACTCCACTGTTTGACGATGTACGATCAAAATACAAATGATATCAATTTGTCTCATTATTATCTAGCCCTGTATGGAACAAAAAAGTATAATAGTACATTATGATACAAGTGTGTAATGTTGGTGATTACCGCTGAGGCGCCATTGATAATACTATAAAATCATTTCCAACAGTGAAAACGTGTAGTGAATTTTTTTACGCAAAGGCGTGCAAAATTAATCAGTTTTCATATGCGCGCGCATCTAACAATGGCGATCGGCCATAGACTAAACTTTTTTTTTTGCTTTTCGCCGATAGCGTTTTAGCCACGTACAAAATGGGGAATTTCAAGTTTTCTTTATTACAGACAAAAACAAAAGTTATATTTGAGTGAAAGTTTTATTTATTGAACACGTACAAGTTGAAATTATCTATTTAAATACGAAGTTGCATGAAATATGTTGCATTTGTTCTTTCGAGCACGATCTTTTTTGTATCGAAACTTTTTTAAGAACAAAGCAACTCAACCAATAAATAAAAAAAAAAACTGTAACTCACTTGTGAATAATAGCAATGAAAAAGTCACAGTTTGATAACAGGTGTAATTATGTGCCTAATTACGGTGAAATTAGAGCCACTTTATGAGCAAGTGTGTTGAAAAAAATATTGCTGTATTATGTTATGAGCGTCGAAAGTTCCATATTTCAACACTAATTTTAACGTATCTTTGGGTGGAAATAAGAAGGAAACTTGCAAAACGGCCTCCATACAGGAATAGATACTAATCTATCCCTGTATGGAGGCTGTTTGTAAATTCATCAATGCAAATAATTTTATTTGTAAATATAAATTAAGTCGTTTTTTTCATGATATCTAGACACCCAAAGGCCTGTTTATAAAATTTCGCGCGCACGTTTTCGTCCTAAATCGTCATCCATTTCAATACAAATTTGCAAAAGTGCTAATTCGTACGCGAAGTAGCTTCTTACTGCTCATCACAGCATCTATCTCTTTAGCACGTGTTGTCGGATGAGATAGCATGCATTTAAACTCGCGCACAAAATAGTTCGTGCCTTCGTGTAGGCTAGGGGAACCTTAAACCAAAATATTTTACATGGTACGAAATAAAATTTTGACAATAACTCGGGGAAATCAATTTTAACAAGAATAAACAGTTATTATTATACTTATGCACTTTGATATCTAGGAAACAGAACGGATATTGCGGGATGTTTTAGTTTTTTCTTGCTTTATAGGCTAAACGCTTATTGTCTTAAAAATTTGGAGCTTGTGAGTCTACTAGAAGTATCTTAGAATTTTGGTGATTGGTGAATCAATGACGAAGTTATGGAATTTTGAATTGTAATAATTCCTAAAGTACAGGTTCAAATTGAATGTAATTCGGGATTATGTCTAGTTATATTATGTTCTCTTAGTGAGGCTTCTAGCTTTATCCACAACAAAAGTTACAAGGGTGCCGAAAATGACCTGAATGGCTTCGAGATGGTACGGCTGTGCCTCTGTTTGCTCAACTTGTTGGAGGCACTGCCATGCCCCCAGATTTTAGTAATTTGTAGAATATTCGTAAATATGTCGGGATTTGAATAGGTGGATTCAAGCTCAAGCAGCTGTTAATAAGGTTGCTAGCTGTTGGTTATTGGTGGGTTTGTGGATGGTTGGTAGCTGTTGGTAGGATTGGGATTGGTACGGATAAGCTGGAGGTGAATGGGTGGGGTTAAGCAGCTTTTGTCCAGGTTAAGTGATGGATGGGTGGGGTTAATCAGTTGTTGAAAAGGTTGACAAATGCATCAGGATTAAAACGCAAGACAAGAGACCTAAGTTCTCTCTCTCGCTCTGAACGCGGTAGAAAACCGCGTTCTGAGCTGACTTCAAACAACTTGTCTGCTCTACCTCGCTTTTCTCCAAAGAAATAGGTTGTTGTGAAGGTGTTGATTGTAGCTCCGGGAGCTTACACTCTTCACTAAGCCAATTGGCATGCTTGGCTTTAAAACGGTCGAACATAAATTTACATTTAGCTAAAAGCTTTCACAAAAACACTTTAACAACATCTTTTAACTGTTTTATCATAGTCTCAGAAGGGTCCATTATGCTTAACTGGTTCGTTATTATTATTATTATTTGTGTTTATTGTTTTGTTTATGTTTTTGTGTGTATTAATTATTATTTATAATTTTTTGTATTGTCTTGAAAAACTATAAAAACATTCATCTCTTAACTATAAAAACAAATTACACACAATTACAACTTCCTCTGCTGTGAAACAGGATCATCGCGACTACCTGGAAATAAAGGGCCCTATTTATCAAAGGGGGCGATACGGGGCGAGGTCTTTGCTTGTTTCAGAATCCTCAGGGGTTGTAGTTTCTAAGGTACTATAAATGATAAAGGAACTATGCGGATTTTTGTTGGTTTTACGTGAAGAAGAGAGTGAGTGAGTGAGTTTTATGTACGGGAAGTCTTTTACAAGGAGACCTACGGTAACAGACGGAATTTGGGTATGAATAGGGGGTTGTGTACACAGGAAATGGTTTTCTCACTGCCGATCGAACAGACTCATAGGATCGTTTAAGGCTAAGGGTGTCTTGGCCACAGTGAGAGGAGTAACGGAGAGATGAATAAAACTCGACTCCAGCTTGATGACTCATTTATTACAGTAATTAACTTAATTATATACAAATTTTGTAGTCAATACACATTGATACCTATTTACATGTGTGTTGTATGTGTATTGAGCCGATGAAGCGAAGATCTTAGTAGGTCACTTCTTAGCGCTGACGGTGTGACGGTGTTGCCGGCGCGTGGACCGAAAGTATGTCGCTGACGCTGTAATGCTGTTCTTGGCGCGTGCAGCTATGACCTGTTCAGGGTTGAACATTCTGGCGCCTCTCAGGACCTGGACTCCAGTTGGTCAATAGTCTCGTGTTGATGTGGTAAACTGTACACAGGTTCCGTTGTGTTAGTTGGATGGCCTATTGTTCGTTGGGTAGATGTCTTGTTGGCAGCGAGCGAGCTTCGTTCCCTTACTGGTTGGTCAGCTGTCACGGTGGTGGTTCTTCTCGTCTTGTGCTGCCCTATGACTCTAATCCGTCTCAGTATTGCTGGGCCGTAACAAACAAAAAATAAACATATTAAAAACATGATTACACAAGATATTGCACTTGTTAAGTATGTATGAGAACTAATTTGAGTCCAAACAGTACTATCTAATTGGGTTTGTAAGGCATTTTCTTTATTAATTAAATGCTGGCAAATCTCTATTGAGCTATCTATGACTTCTTCTTTGGTAATGTTTAGCATGGATTTAGACACCATGTGCGTATTAATTGGAAAATCTATTTGTTTTGAGTAAGATGTTACAATCGGTACTGACACAATTCTTTTGGCAGTTAATATGTTATTAGTTGTTTTAATAATGCAGTTATCTGCGATTCGTATTACACCAACATTTTGAAGCTCAAGTTCTTCTCTTTGTCCATCACAAAATATTGAAGTCGTAACCCGATCTCTGACAATGAATAACCAAGTGTTTGGCATGTGAAGTTGTTTCCATATTATTTTATTGGATAAATAGAACGTTTTAGTAGGACATTTTGTTTGTGTCTGGTTTTTAAATAGTTGATTTACAATGCAATTTTTATGTAATTGCATTTTTCACGGCCCCAGGAAAGCAAATAAAATGGTTGGTCAATTCTAAACAACGTTTGAACTCTTCATAATTCAACCCTATGTAAGCTTTATGTACTTCTAGACTTTGGGCAGATTTATCCGAGTTTATCTTTGGGACTGGTGTAATATACATTAAAGTATATTTAGTTATCTCTTGTATAGGAAAATAGGAGTATACTTTTATATGGGTATCGTTTTATGATATCAGGTGACTGACGTTCTTTGGTGTTAATACACTATATACTGTTGCCTTGGTTAAGTATATTTCTACTAATCCGTTATAATAGTCCATGATTTCTTCCATGTAATTGTGTGCTAATTGGTAAGTCTGCATAACACGTATGTTTACACTGTTGTGGTCGACTGTACTGAACCAATGGTTATAACTCTCCATGTAACAATAACTTGGTTTAGTTTAGTTTGAAATCCTGTTAGTTTCTGTTTTATTCTTTCATCAGTTGTGTTGACTTGTGAGATTGTTGATATCATAAATTTGGTTTGATGGTTGTCAGCTTCAATTAACTTCTTTTGGTTTAAATTTAATGAGTCTATATCTCGGTATACCTCATCATTCACTCCGAAGATAGACGTAAGTAACTGTCCCAAAATTCCCCTATTTTTCCTAGTTTGGTTCACTTCTGTCAAATATTCTTTAGTCCGCTCAAATTTTGCTTCTTGGTGGTGTAATTGCTTGCAAAATGCGGCATCTGTTAATTTTTCTGCATTTGTACATAGTTGACTAAATTGTGACGTCACTGTTTTCATTTTAACAAACTCTTGCTCTAGGTGTTGTTTTTCATAGTTTATTTCTATTCTAAATAGTCCTCTGTCAATGCTTGCTGTTCCTATTTGTTCAACATAAAATCCTGGTGGTACTGTTTTTAGAGAGTATGTCGTTGTAGTCGATTTTGCTGAACCCAATATTTGTAAAATGATGAAAAGCAATGTTAACCATTTGGATATTTTATTACATCGTTTGGGTTGATTAGGTTTATTATTTCTTAGGATTGCAGCGGTATTTGTTTTTATTGCATGCTAAGGTTCATTACTACTACTCCTCATATTTGTTTCGATTGGCAATGGTATTAATGTGTGGATTGACTGTTTTTGAGTTGTTCCTGATGATTTTTGAAGTGTCACTACTCGGGATAAGTCGTCGTTCCCCATATGTAATTCCTTTATTTTTTCAAGTGGCCATTTGCTGGGAGACACTTTCTTATCTTTTATAATTACTAGTGTTCCAACTGACAAGTTTCCTTGATCAGTTTTCCATTTGTACCTCTGTTGTAGTTGGTGTAAATAGTCTTTAGTCCAGCTTTGCCAGAAATCCTTTTTAATTTTTTGGATCTGTTTCCATCTGTTTATGTGATCTGTATTAGTTGCCGATAGCGGGTCTAGTTCCCCTACTGCTTCTCTTCCTATTAAGAAATGACTGGGTGTTAATACGATATTGTCGTGTATATCTTCACTTAGTTCACATAAAGGTCTTGAGTTTAGACATGCTTCCGTTTGCTGTAAAAACGTGCTCATTTCTTCATAGGTTAGTGTCTGCTCTCCTATCACTCTACGTAAATGGTGTTTCATAGATTTTACTCCTGCTTCCCAAATCCCACCGAAATGGGGAGATGATGGTGGAATAAAGTGCCATTGTAGTCCAATGTTGGTCAACGCGGTTTGAAAGTCGTCAGACTGGGTTATGTCTAAAATTTCTTTATATAAGTAGTTTTCTGCTTTTTTGGCGTTACCTTTGATTTAGCTTGTAACAGGGTTACGTTAAATTTATTATTATTTTGTATCCGCCTCGAAGGACCAAATGTACGCACCGAGACTTACAGCTTAGTACGGCCGTTATTCCAAATGCGTACAGTGTGGCTATGTTTGCACCAATTGAGCCAGGTACCTATGAGACACCAAAGCCTCCACTGACTACAAACCTAGCCCTATAATAATTACCTAGCACCCTAGTTATCCTACTGCCCTATCCTATCATAGAAACCACACCAAACGTAGGTTACGTTGGTTTTACGTGCGGGAAGTCTGTTACAAGGAGACCTACGGTTACAGACGGAATTTGGGTAGGAATAGGGGGTTGTGTACGTCGTGCAATGTACACAGGAAATGGTATTCTCACTGCCGATCTAACAGACTCATAGGATCGTTTAAGGCTAAGGGTGTCTTGGCCACAGTGAGAGGAGTAACGGAGAGATGACTAAAACTCGACTCCAGCTTGATGACTAATTTATTACAGTAATTAACTTAATTATATACACATTTTGTGGTCAATACACATTGATACCTATTTACATGTGTGTTGACTTTTGAAAATAACGAAATTAAATATTCAAGCAATATCTTAAAAATAAAAAAAATGCGACATCTAGCTAGATTTTTCATATACCTGGCGACTTTTTTTTGCCAAATGACAACACTGCAACGACCCGAGTGCAACACACTTCAGTTCATATCTCTTAGTAGTCTGTGCTTCAGTTTCATTTGCTTGAGTGGGAAAAGTTTTGTTGTTAAAGTTTTTTCTTAGATTTTCTCAGTGATACAATTGTTTTGGTGACTTACCTACAACAACTTAAACGAAAATTTTATAGATCAGTGAATAAAACTAGTTGGACTGTTGGCTGTTCGCACACTAATAAGTTGTATTGTTGGTGCTACATATTTTTTTCGAATGAAGATTCCGTTTGGAATACATCTGGTTATAATGATTTAAATAACATATCTGGCACCATTAAAAGGCACGCAAATTCCCATAAACACCTGTGTGCAATGGTTTCTTTCGGTAATTTTGGTAAACAACGAATTGAGACATCTATATCACGCCAGTTATCTGAGGAAATTTCAAAATATAACACGCGCGTTGATAACAACCGTAGTCATATGTTTATTATATTCAATCTAGCACTAGCATGCCTTCAGTGAGCTTTGGTTACCTCATTCACCGCACGACAAGCAAGAGTGAAATTGAAGAAAGAAGAGGAAAGAAGAAGATGGATGAATTCACTTTTAATTTATTGTACCTAACCAGTAGTTTATGAGAAAATTGCGATAATACATACGTAGGTACCTACATACTCAGTCGAAAACTGAACTTTCTTTTTTTGAAATCGGTTAAAATTTTATTGGGCTTGCCTTATTTTGAAACCCTAGGCACGCTACTGGTAAGCAACCACGTCTCAGAGCCATATGTCATCACTGGCAACACACACTGGTCATAGACTTTCCTCTTAAGTAAGTAAGTAGAAATAACGTGTCGTACAAATATGGTGTCGAAATCACAATCCAAGATGGCGCCGTTGAAAATTTGACAAATTTTCATCATTGGGTGTCATTGTCATGGTTTTTGGGATCGTGAATTGCGAATATGGGGTCATAATATATGTGAAGTGGTGGCTTGCTGTACGCTTTGGTGTAAACTGTAAGTACAGCAAGTAATTGTTATAAAAATAAATAAATAAATAATGAAAATCCAAGATGTCGCCGACTCAAATTTTCAACCTTTTCGTTATCGTTATTGCTTTCATGGCTTTCGGGGTTAGTAATAATGATTATGGTGTAGAAATCAAAATCCAAGATGGCGTGATTTTCGTTTTGACCCATATTCGTTATTAGCGTCCCCAAAAACCCTAAAATGACACCCATGACAAAAAGTTCTGAAACGTTGAAAATATTTAGCCGGTGCCATCTTGGGTTTTGATTTTGACTCCAAATTAATAAAAAGCGACCTCTAAAAGCACAAAACTGATACCTACCTACGCATGACGAAAGTTTCAAGTTTCGGTTGGCACCAATTAACGTGCTCAAAAACTATGATAATGATACCAATGATGAAATTTTCGGAAATTTCTGTCAGCGCCATCTTGGCTTTTCATTTTGGCCCCATATTTGTAATAAGCGACCCCAAAAACCACGAAAATGGCACCCAAATTTCAGAAATTGTATCTGTGTGTCTGTATGTAGCATCATAGCTCCTAAATGGATGAACCGATTTTGATTTAGTTTTTTTGTATGAAAGGTGATTTTGTCAAGAGTGTTCTTAGCTGTTGAATAAAATCGTTTCAGCCGTTCAAAAGTTATGGGCGTTTTACTGTTTGAATCAGCGTATTGTAAGATATATGTGTGGCGGGTTTTTAAAATTTTGTAATTTTACTTGTTCATAAAGGTGCATTACAATTATCACGGCTCAAGATTGTTTAGTCCGTATCTGTCAAGACTCGTGCTACACTGCTCGCATTGTGCCTGTGTGGATAGCTAATGTAGTGGATACCTATTGTAACGTGACTTTACTCACAGGTCCATGCGACGGATGCAGATCTCGGAGAGAACCGCCTGGTGCGCTATTCGTTCGTGGAGGAGCCCAGCGGCGCCTTCGAGCTGGCGGCCGACAGCGGCATCATCACGTTGCGCGCCCCGCTGGACCGCGAGACGCAGGCCGAGCACCGCCTGCTGCTGCGCGCCGCCGACGCCGGCCGCCCCAGCCGCTCCGCCACCGCCACCGTGCGGCTCACCGTGGCCGACGTCAACGACAACCCGCCCGAGTTCGAGCTGCGCCAGTACCGCGCCACCGTGCCCGAGCTCACCGCGCCCGGCGCCGACGTGCTGCGCGTGCGCGCCACCTCGCGCGACGCCGGCGTCAACGCCGACGTGTACTACTCGCTCGTAGGCGGCGACGACCGCGACGACTTCGCCGTGGATCGCGCCTCGGGCGTGGTGACCGTGGCGCGGCCGCTGGACTACGAGCGGCGCAAGGAGTACCTGCTCACGGTGCAGGCCGTGGACGGCGGCACCCCGCCGCTCAGCGACCTGGCCACGCTCAACATCAGCGTGTCGGACGGCAATGACAACGCGCCGCAGTTCACGCAGGCGTCGTACGGCGCGCGCGTGCGCGAGGACGCGGCGCCGGGCGCGCAGGTGCTGCAGGTGCTGGCAGACGACGCGGACGCCGGCGCCAACGGCCGCGTCACGTACTCCATCGTGCGCGGCGACCGCGACCAGCGCTTCAGCATCGACGCCGACACCGGCCACCTGTGCGTGGCGGCGCCGCTGGACCGCGAGACACAGCCCGCCTACGTGCTGGAGCTACACGCGCGGGACCACGGGCTGCCTGCTCTCGAGGCCTCGGCTTTGGTTAACATCGAAGTGGTCGACGCGAATGATAACCCACCGTTGTTCGCACAATCTAACTACAGCGCAGTCGTCCAGGAAGATAGGCCGCTCGGCCATACTATTCTAAAGTTCGTCGTGGAAGATGCTGACGCCCCGCCAAATGCAGCTCCTTACACATTTGATTTTCAGTCTGGCAACGAAATGGGTGCTTTTCGCCTGGAACAAGATGGCTACTTACGCTCGGCAACTCGCTTCAACCATCGCATCAAAGATCGATACGTGTTGCAAGTTCGCGTGTTCGACAACGGCACACCTCCTTTGTACTCGGATGCGTGGGTGTACATAAGAGTGATAGAAGAATCTCAGTATCCACCGGTAGTGACGCCGTTAGAAGTAGTCGTCAATTCTTATTTGGACGAATTCCCGGGTGGCATCATTGGACGAGTGTTCGCTTCTGATCGCGACGCTTACGACATTCTGACATACGCAATCGCTCCGACCGATGGCGCTGCTTATGCCCCCACAGACCTGTTTGAGATCGATGTGACCGACGGAACATTAAAAGCTGCACCACGCCTGGACGTGGGAGATTACCGACTCAACGTGACTGTCGGCGATGGAAAATTCCTGGGGTTTGCGATCGTAAAGGTGACAGTCACTCTCGTGTCAGACGAGATGCTCGCGCAAGCGATAGTCGTTCGTTTCCGGGAAGTGACGGATCGCGACTTTATATTGAGTCATCGTAAAGGCTTCATTCGAGCCATCGGCGAGGCGACCGACTGCGAACCCGGCGACGTGATCATAGTGAGCGTGCAGCCGTCCGGGGAAGCCGAGGACGACACGCGCGTGCGCCGCCAGGTGGCGCAAGACCTGGACGTGGCCTTCGCCGTGCGCGCCGCCGCCGGCTTCCTGCCCGCCGACGCGCTGCGGCGCCGCCTGCACGCGCACCTGGAGCGCCTGGAGGAGCGCACGCGCCTGGTGGTGGAGGAGCTGCTGCGCGCGGCGTGCGGCGGCTGCGTGCACGGCGCCTGCGCCGAGCGCGTGAGCCTGCGGGCGGCCGCCGCGCGCGCAGTGGCCTGCGAGGTGTTCGCGCTGGTGGCGCCGCCGCACCGCCTGCGCGGCCACTGCGCCTGCGCGCCCGGCTACGGCGGCGAGCGCTGCGACCGCGCGCCGCCCGACTGCGCCGAGTGCCGCGCGCCGCCCGTGGCGCAGCTGGCGGGCGACGGCTACCTGCTGTACCGCCTGGAGCGCGGCGTGCTGGAGGGCGCGCGCCTGCTGGACGACGAGCTGCTGCTGTCGCTGCGCTTCCGCACGCGGCGCGAGCGCGGCACGCTGCTGGCGGCGGCGGGCCGCGTGGACTACGCCACGCTGGAGGTGGCGGAGGGCTACCTGCAGTTCCGCATGGAGCTGGGCGCGGGCCCGGCGCAGGTGCGCGCCGCCGTGCCGGTGGCGGACGGGCTGTGGCACGAGGCGCGGCTGGAGCGGCGCGGCGCCAGCATGCGGCTGACGGTGGACCGGCGCAGTGCGCAGGCGCAGACGCCGCCGCCGGCCGCCGTGCTGGACGTGCGCGCCGACCGCTTGCTGCTCGGCGCCGCGCTCATGCGACATGCGCATGCCTTCGCTGCCGAACAAGTATGAGTCGTCTCCAATCGCCGACTCCAAATTCGTCACAATCGTACGAAACCGTTGACCGTCTCTTATTTTCCAGGTGACGTATGGCTTTCACGGCTGCATATCAGACATCAAACTTGGGGGTGCAATCCTACCGCTAGAGGAAGGAGGCACGTCGCCCGACGGGCGCGCGCAGCTGGTGCGGCGCGTGCGCGTGCGCGTGGGCAGCGCGTGCCCGGCGCTGCCGCCGCCCACGCCGTGCGCGTCGTACCCGTGCCTCAACGGCGGCTCGTGCCGCGACGTGGCCGAGCTGCTGGAGGACGCCACGTCCGAGGGCTACGCCTGCACGTGCCACGCGCGCTTCTCGGGGCGCCGCTGCGAGCTGGACGCCGACCCGTGCGCGTCCGCCCCGTGCCTGCACGGCGGCTCGTGCGCGGCGCTCGCGCGCGGCTGGCGCTGCGCCTGCGCCGCCGGGCTGGCGGGCGAGCGCTGCGAGCTGGGGCGCTGGTGCGGCGCCGACGTGTGCGCACACGGCGGCGCGTGCGAGGAGGGCGAGTGGGGCCCGTCGTGTCGCTGCCGCGGCTACTACGGGCCGCGCTGCCAGTACGACGTGGACGAGTGCGCCGGCGAGCCGTGCCTCAACGGCGCCACCTGTGTCAACGAGCCCGGCTCCTTCCGCTGCCTCTGTCCGCCGGACAAGACAGGTAAACCTTTCCATCGATTCTATTGTTTTTGTTTGGATAACTCTCAAAGCACTCACTGATCTAGACATCAATAAGGTCGTCAGACAGGACGGAATACCACCCATCTTTCAAAAAAAATGTACCGTATGTATACCGCTATCTAAGATTTACAATTATGCCCTGAGTCTAGGTGTTTTTTCCAAGTTAATGGAAGACGGCTCGTATCACCCCGGTCCTTAAAAATGGCTATATCTTTGATGTGTTTAATTATCGACCCGTCTCCATTATTTTATCCTTAGGTAAAGTTTAAGAATTGCTTGTTGTAAAAAAAAATACTGGCATGTAAAGCAGCAGCTGCATCCTTCACAGCACGGTTTCCTTCCAAAGTGGTCCAATACATCAAATCTTTAGTGTTTTACTAGTGACATAGCAGATGCACTCGACGAGGGGAAGGAGGTACACGCTGTATACACGGATTTCAGTAAAGCGTTTGATCCTATTGATCACAATATTCTCCTAAATACGATAGCATATATGGGTATTCACGGGTCATTATAGCGATGGTACGAATTTGAAAAATCGGACACAAATGGCATTTGTTTAAGGTTTTAAATCCCAGACTAACTTTATACCATGAGGTGTGCCACAGGATATCATTTACTTGTTCAAGCTGATCAATGCCCACATAGATTGTGAGGGTTTACTGCAGAGAATTCAACTTGCTTCTGTAAAGACAAAAATACTTACGTAGATGATTTAAATAGCACCTTGAGCTCAGTTATGAATTGGTTGAATGTAAATAATTTAAAAGCCAACCTTGAAAACACCAAATTAATTAACTTTAGACAGCGTATACCAACACTAAACGATCTAAACGTAAATTTTAATAATCAACCTATTGAAGAAACAGACACTACATATTTTTCTCGGCTTGTATATTATAATAACTAATATTATAAAGAGGTAAAGTTTGTGAGTTTGTGGGCTTGTGATGTTGTAACGGGTAATCTCTGGATATACTGAACCGATTTTGAAAATTCTTTCATCAGTAAATAGCTACATTATTCCTGAGTGTCATAGGCTATAATATATTTTTCAACACACTTGCTCATAAAGTGGCTCTTATTTCACCGCAATTAGGCACATAATGACACCTGTTATCAAACAGTGACTTTTTCATTACTATTATTCACAAGTGAGATAAAGAGTTTATTTTTTTTAATTTATAGGTTGAGTTGCTTTGTTCTTAAAAAAGTTTCGATACAAAAAAGATCGTGCTCAATAGTAAAAATGCAACACAATTCATGCAACTTCGTATTTAAATAGATAATTTCAAATTGTACATGTTTATTAAATAAAACTTTCACTAAAATATAACTTTTGTTTTTGTCTGTAATAAAGAAAACTTGATATTCCCCATTTTGTACGTGGCTAAAACACTATCCGCGAAAAGCCAAAAAAAAGATAACTCATTATTTTTAGTCTATGGCCGATCGCCATTGTTAGATGCGCGCGCATAGGAAAACTGATTACTTTTGCCCGCCATTGCGACAAAATATTCACAGCTCGTTTTTACTGTTGGAAATGATTTTTTAGTATTATTTTCTTCACAAGTGTGTTGAAAAACGTCGTATGATACACGTGTGTATTGATGATTACCGTCCTCGGCTCTCTTAAGACCCTCACCTAACGGCTCGGGTCTCAATGGTGCCTCAGCGGTAATCACCAACATTACACACTTGTACCATAATGTACTATTTTTTTTAAAGTAGAGATCCTTATGAAAATTGCAATAAGGTAACCCAAGGTAGCAAAATGTTGCCTGTAAAATACATTATTTGGCGTGTGCTGAGAAAACTATTGATGATAGATAAAAATTTGTAGGTAGGGTAGGCAGGGTAGCCAGGTTAGGCAGGATAGGCAGGCTAGGTTGATATGTAGCCAGCTGACGGGAGCGAAGCCCCGCCAAGGGTCAGCTAGTTGATAATAAAATGACTTGGAAACCACATATTGAACAATTGCATGATGCAACAAAGATCTTGTTTTTAAGGCATAGGAACGGTGCGTTAGGGCTATGTTTGGTTTACAATCTATTGAGAGTTGTGTGCCTTTCTTTAAGGAGTACAGTATCTTACCATTGCCTTCACTATCACGCATTCAACCCGAATCTCTTCAAGGTTAGAGTAAACAAGCTCCTTCTGGGTAAGCTCACTCCATCGTCGACTCTGTCTCTGTCACCTATGACTTAGACTAGAGTCAAGAGCAAACCTATCTCAAATAAAAAAAAAACTATATATATTTAAAGTATATGAGGCATGTTCCTCATAGTAAATGAAACACGAGAAACTCTCAGGGCAAAAGGGGTATATTCTTGATTGTCACAGTTTTCATAATAATGTTATTAGGTAACTTATAGGTAGGTATCGTAGGTTCGTAAGATACACGCGCGTGCGGTACGTCAGTGGAGTCCCGTGTCGACCGGTGGAGTTCGTAGAGAGCTACATTCAAACTGACAGCTCAGTCTCAAACTCAACTGGCTTACTGGCGCAGCCGCCGCTGGACAGTTGGACACAGTGCGAGCGTGTTCGAGACGCTGTGTCAGCACACTCTTCTAAGAAACGCGCGGGCAAACGGCCGCGAGAGGACAGAGGATCGGATTGGCAACACTGCGGAGTGGTTTACTATAAGTAACTTTCTTTGTGAAACAGAAACCAGAACTTTTTGTGTTAGCATCCGAAGCTTATAATCGTACTTAACGAGATGAAAGTTGTCTCTATGTTCGTAGAACTAATACTGCCTTAATGTATACGAGTATTTTTCATTACGGCACCAGTCCTTTATAATAAACTGCCGAAGGAGCTAAAAAAAAATCCTCTTGATTTGTTTAAGCAAAAATTAAAAATTCTCCTATGTCAAAAATGTTATTATACTATCTCAGATTTTTTAATCGACTTCCCAAAAAGGAGGAGGTTCTATGTTCGACATTATGTTTGTTTTTTTTTATTTTTTGTCTTTTTTTTTTATGTTCACCGATATCTCCGTCAATTGTGGACCGATTTAAAAAAATATTTTTTCGTTTGAAAAAGTATGTTCCGAAATTGGTCCCATTTTAATTTGGTGAAGATCTGATGAAGAACTTCGGAGATATACAACAGAACTCTTCAATAAATAACGGCAAATCTCTCGGGATTGCTGCAATTGCATGTCTGTTTATTGTTTATACCATTTCATAACGATGATGTTATCACGCCAGTACCCTTTTAAGGGGTACGCAGATCTCTCATTTCACCGGTTATTCAAGTTTCATGAAATCTATTCTGGCGTTATAGTTACCTTACTAACTTGCCTATTACGAAGGTACAACTAAAAAGTGAAAAATATAAAACTGTTTTGCAAAAAAATACTACCGACTTCAGAATACAAAACTACAAAGTGAAAAATAACTTTATTTTTTGAAGTCGGTGTCGGCGTAGGTACCAATTTTTTGCGTTATGGACACCAACTTCAAAAAATAAAGTTATATTTCACTTTGTATTCTGAAGTCGGTAGTATTTTTTTGCAAAAAAGTTTTTTATTAACAGATGAATTCTGACATTATGTATTGAATAGACATTTTTTTATAATATTTAATATAAAATTGTTATAATTCTAATTTGACTTCATGACATTCAAAAATAATTATACTATAATATTAATGCTTTTCTGACTGTAGAATTTATTTTGACATATAGTTTTATTTGTTAATTTGTTAATTCTTTTTTATTTGCTGTTGACATTTTTAATTTAATGATATTGGCTGAAATTAATTATTGACTTGAATTATTGGTTATTAATCATCATATTTGCACGCCACAATACGTGGCAAACATGTCTGAACCTGTGTTTCTTCTTTATGTTATCTTGCATGTACTTTATTATATTCTTGTATATGTACACATGTTTGAGCAAATTAATAAATATGAATATGCTGTTCCACGCCAGAGTAGTCGTTTATGCAATAGGCTTACTTTTGGGATGCCTCATTGTAGAACAAATATAAAACAACATGCTCCATTTTATAGAATGTTTTCCAGCTGCAATGGTGTGAGACAGCATTTTGATATTTTCTCTGGGACCTTAGAATCAGCCAAAATTAAAACTAAGACGAGTCTGTGCAGTTATTCGACTATAATTGGTCTAATGGCTGCATAATACTTTTAAGCTTATTTTTTTTTTTAACTAGCTGATATATTTTGCATGCTGTGTTTACTATTTTGGGGCATGCTGTTTCATGCTTTTTTATGTTTACATAGTGTGAACAAACAATGAAAAACGTAAAATAAACTTACAAGCAGCAGCTACCGGCTGTGAAACAGAGAGAAAATTTTGCAACATTTTAATTAAATGACTATAGCGCCTTATCGTTTATTATTTTTCATCACATCTATTCGAAAAACGACAATTGTCTATAGAGGATAGCGGGAGCCAAATCCAATTTTGCGCTCGTAGGAGTTTGAGCTTTTTCTCTTCTGATTGGTCCGCTTCGTGCTTCTGATAGATTTGCGGGATTTGCGTAGTTGGGTTGGAGGCGCTCGCGTGAAGGTTTAATTAAAAAAAAAAAAACACTAACTAACATTCAATTCACTAAGGTGATAAACTCATTTTTGTGATTGGTTAGTAAGGAGTTAGTATTATACGTACTCATTTTTGATAAGTATGCGAAGTTAACCAAATAGGTCGAACGCATATGTTTGAATAAGTTACTGGCTGGTTCTTCTAAGTTATGGCGGCAATGTGCTTTAAAAATTGTAGTTCTTTCTGTAAATTTATTTTCTAGTTTCGAGTAGGTAGGTACTCGTAGCTTTTTATTTTTCTCTTAGGTAATGATGAAAAATTGTGTGTATCACTCGGGGACAAAATATTTTGTTCTCGGGCGGCGTATATTGAATTCCTCGCTAATCTCAGGATTCTACGTTAGAATCCCTCGTTACGCTCGTGGTTCTACTATAGAATCCTTCGCTTAGCTCTGAATTCAAAATAACGACCTGGAAGAACAAAATATTACTTTATCTACTCTCATATCGTAATATTCGAATTATAATAGTGGTTTATGAAACTGTTGCATAATGAGGGGTATTAAAACATGAGTGTGTGTGTGTATAGTTTTCACACGAATGTTTTAATACCTAGTTATGTGCAGTTTCATACACTACTTTATCTACACTCATAAATTGGGATTGAACCTACTAAATACCTCTTTTTGCATTTTCCATGCCATAAAATCGTGATAGCATTTGTCATACACTTTTCTCGACTTTGCTGGTAATAAATTAAGAGTAATTTCCTTCGCCGCATCTAAAATATCGGGCGGAGTCAAATTTTCTTCACATTCACTAAATAACAGACATGTTTAAACAATAATTTGAATCTATACTAATATAATAAAGAGGTAAAGTTTGTGACGTTGTAAGGGGTAATCTCTGAATCTACTGAAACGATTTTGAAAATTCTTTCACCAATAGAAAGCTACATTATTCCTGAGTGTCATAGACTATAATATATTTCCAAAAAAAATAGAGATCCTTATGAAAATTGCAATAATGTAACCCAAGGTAGCAAAATGTTGACTGTAAAATACATTATTTGGCGTGCGCTGAGGAAACTATTGATGATAGATAAAAATTTGTAGGTACGTAGGCAGGGTAGCCATGGTAGCCAGGGTAGGCAGGGTAGGGGCAAGGTAGCCAGGGTAGCCAGGGTGGGCAGGGTAGGGGCAAGGTAGCCAGGGTGGCCAGAGTAGCCAGGGAAGCCAGGGTAGCCAGAGTAACCAAGGTTAGGCATGGTAGCCAGGATAGCCATGGTAGCCAGGATAGCCATGGTAGCCAGGATAGCCATGGTAGCCAGGATAGCCATAGTAGCCAGGATAGCCAGGGTAGGGGCAAGGTAGCCAGAGTAGCCAGAGTAGCCAGGGAAGCCAGGGTAGCCAGAGTAACCAAGGTTAGGCATGGTAGCCAGGATAGCCATGGTAGCCAGGATAGCCATGGTAGCCAGGATAGCCATGGTAGCCAGGATAGCCATGGTAGCCAGGATAGCCATAGTAGCCAGGATAGCCAGGGTAGGGGCAAGGTAGCCAGAGTAGCCAGAGTAGCCAGGGAAGCCAGGGTGGCCAGGGTAGCCAGAGTAGCCCGGGTAGCCATGGTAGCCAGGATAGCCATAGTAGCCAGGGTAGGCAGGGTAGGTAGGTAGCCAGTTGACGGGAGCGAAGCCTCGAGGGTCAGCTAGTAGTTTCATAAACTACTATTGTTCCCTTGTAACACAAATAACTATAGTGTAGTCTGTTTTCAATGACGTTAAACTGTTTATAGGCATGAACTGCGGCAACCCGCTATACTCGGACGCAGTAGTGTCGGGCGGCGCGGGCTCGGGCCCGGCGCGGGCGCTGCGCTCGGCGTGGCGCTGGGCGCTGGCCGAGCGCTGGCCGCTGGTGGCCGCCGGCGCCGTGCTGGCGCTGCTGCTGCTGCTGGCGGCCGCGCTGCCGCTGGCGCTGCGTCGCCGCCGCGCGCGCCGCCGCAAGCCCGCGGACGACGAGCCGCTCAACAAGGACAAGCTGCAGCCGCGCGCCTCCAAGCTGTCCAACCTGGAGGCCGTGCGGCGCGAGCGGCCTGCCTCGTGCGCCGAGCCGCCGCCGCTCAACAACGTGGACACGCTGCGCTCCTACGGCTCGGCCGGCGACGAGCTGGAGGGCATCCCGCCCGACTACCGCCGCAACCTCAACATCGACGTGGCCGACCGCAAGCCCTGGTCCGAGCAGATGCATCTCCACACCTTCGTCGACAACAAGATATACAACGGTAACCGAACACGTTCCTATTCTTTTGAACTGCCTTGGAGTCTGACCTATCTATATATAAAGAGGTAAAGTTTGTGCCGTTGTAAGGGGTAATCTCTGGATCTACTGAACCGATTTTGAAAATTCTAATATAAATTGAAAAAAATAATATAATTTCAAAACAATTAGAGATCCTTATGAAAATATCAATAATGTAACCCAAGGTAGCAAAATGTTGCCTGTAAAATACATTATTTGGCGTGCGCTGAGAAAATTATTAATGATAGATAAAAATTAGTAGGTAGGGTAGGCAGGGTAGCCAGGGTAGGGGCAGGGTAGCAATGGTAGCCAGGGTAGACTGGATAGGCAGGGTAGCCATGGTAGACTGAGTAGGCAGGGTAGCCAGGGTGGCCAGTGTAGCCAGGGTAGGGGCAGAGTAGCAATGGTAGCCAGAGTAGACTGGATAGGCAGGGTAGCCATGGTAGACTGAGTAGGCAGGGTAGCCAGGGAAGCCTGGGTAGGCAGGGTAGAGGCAGAGTAGCCAGGTTAGCCATGGTAGGCAGGGTAGCCAGGGTGGCTAGAGTAGCCAGGGTAGCTAGGATAGGAGCAGGGTAAACTGGGTAGGCATGGTAGGGGCAGGGTAGCCAGAGTAGCCATGGTAGGCAGGGTAGGCGGGGTACGCAGGGTAGGCAGGGTAGGCGGGGTACGCAGGGTAGCCAGGGTGGCCAGGGTAGCCAGGTTAGCCAGGGTAGGGGCAGGGTAGCCATGGTAGCCAGGGTAGACTGGATAGGCAGGGTAGGGACAGGGTAGCCATGGTAGCCAGGGTAGACTGGATAGGCAGGGTAGGGACAGGGTAGCCATGGTAGCCAGGGTAGACTGGATAGGCAGGGTAGAGACAGGGTAGCCATGGCAGCCACGGCAGGCAGGGTAGGTAGATAAGTAGCCAGTTGACGGGAGCGAAGCCCCGAGGGTCAGCTAGTAAGTAATATTCGTGTAACTGCCTTTTAGATCTAAAAGGATGTAAGAGTCGAATACGTGCGCGGTCCCCCGGCTGCGTGCGGCGCGGAGTGGTGGCAGGCGTGGGGGGCACGATGGAGCCGCACCTGGTGGGCGGCTACCACTGGGACTGCTCCGACTGGTGCGGCGGCGGCGGCGCGCTGCCCGGCATCAGCGAGGTGGCGGGCTCGGAGCGCCCCGACTCGTCGTCGCCCGCCTCGCCCACGTCGGCCGGCGCCAGCCCCGCGCCGCGCCGGCGCCGCGCGCGCCGCCCCGCGCCGCACTCTCCGGACCACTCGGCGCCCGAGGACGCGCCGCTGGCCGGCGCCTACCTGCTGGGCGCCGACGACTACCCGCGCGGCGCCGACGACTACCCGCGCGGCGCCGACGACTACTCGCGCGGCGCCAGCGACGAGGAGCCGCTGCGGGCGCGCACACTGCGCGAGCCGGACGCCGCCAGTCTCATCACGATGCTCGGTGAGTTCTGCTCTGTGAGCGCCGCTCCGCACTCTGTCCTCCCGTCCTCCGCCGGCAACTGTTTGAGTGTTCGCTCGTGTGTCCGCAGAGGAACGCAATTCGCTGCTGGGCGGGGACGACGACGGCTCGGGCAGCGAGCTGTCGGCGCACCTGTGCGAGATCGAGGAGTCGGACGCGGAGGAGCCGGCGCTGGCGGGGGGCACTGGCGGTTCGCGCCACACGGACGTGTGACGCCGGCGCGCGGCCCGCGAGCCGCCCCCCGCACCGCCGCCCCCCGCACTGCCGCCCCCCGCACTGCCGCCCCCCGCACTGCCGAGCGTTTCCTTTGAGCGCTCCATTGCTGCGCTTTGCAGAAGGCTGACATACCTTGTAACATAATCTAGAAATAAGAATTGAATAACGTATCGTTGGAACTTTTACCGCTATGCTGTCGCCCTCGCGTCGTATGAAAAGACTGCTGAGATTTGTATTTAAATATCAAATGCTAAAACTAAATATGAATGTTACGGGAAAGGTAAAAGTTGGTTGTGATTTCGGGACTTTTGAACTATTATAGAGCAAGCTACAAATGACGAGCCCCCGTTGCTACCTGTCATTACTACATAATACATGTTAACACGACTTATCAAATACATAAAGGGGAATGTAAATGAATCCATTGGATAGTTGCTCCATAAAGTAACTATCAATAGTAATGATTGAAAACATACATAAATGAAAACAACAATGTATTACCATCGTGAATGTATGTATATATCTAGGTTAGTGAACGTGCGTGTTCCTTGTTCCTCAGTGGTATATACAGAGGACACAGGGTGTATAAGACTTGTACATAGTATTGTAATTACGAATTAGATAGATCATGTTGTAAATATCTGTGAGAAAGTGATATACGTTTATTTGTGTAACTTGCCTTTTCCACGATGAAATTCCATTGTACCCGGGAACAGATGCACTGTAAGTACATTCTTTACAAGTAAATTTTCAAAATTTAGAAAAACCCCCGACACATTTATCTTGCGGAAACATCCCGATTCAAACAGTAAAACGCCCATAACGTTTGAACGGCTGAACCGATTTTATTCAAACATAGCTAAGAACACTCTTGACACAATCACCTTTCAAACAAAAAAAAACTAAATCAAAATCGATTTATCCGTTGAGGTGCTATGATGCCACAGACAGACACACAGATACACAGCAATACACGTCAAACTTATAACACCCCTCTTTTTCCGTCGAGGTTAATGAAAGAAGGGCGCACACCTGTCACGTGTCACCTGTCGCGTGTCACCTGTCACGTGTCACCTGTCACGTGTCACCTGTCCCGTGTCACTTGCCAGACTGACGCATTCGCAGCACGCGGCGCGCCTGACTGCCTCGAAGCAGTCACAGTACCTATCTGTCATTTATTTTACTTTATTACAATCGAAAATCCGCTATAAAATTGTATTCAGTCAGCTCCTAATTGTTTGTAATTCGTATCATGTTAGATAGGGATACTTATTGTGAATCGCAAGTAAGGGAGGTGTGCGAGCGGCTGTACGGATACGGGTAGCGAGTGAGCCGCGCGGGGTATATTAATGAAATGGTGCTCCAATAGTAGTTTCATATCATACTTTAAACTGTGCATTTAAACGTCGAGTAGGCGATGAGTTCTCCTCTTAGATTAGAATAAAATAAGGGATCTATTTTTATATGTACACAAAGAGTCGCGGACGAGCCGCGCGCCCAGTGACGTCACGCGAGCGGACGCGCGGCTGTTTGTGCTGGCTTATCTGTATCTTTTTTTTATAAAGAAAGGTTTATAAAACGAAAATTAAATTATTGAATCGTTGTGTAAATTTTGACACGACCAATAAAGACTAACTGAAATAAGCGTGATGTTTTAATTTATTTATTATTGACTACGCTACATAGTGTGAAAGGGTTCCCCAGCAAACATTGAATCGAAAAATCCATCGTATGTATAATCCTTATTCCCCTCTATGTTTCTGAATCTGTTTTAACGATTTCATTACCGATTCCATGGACGATGGTACTCAGGTCGACGTGGATTACTGTAACTGTAGTAAAGCATTAAAATTAGGTTCAATCGAATCCCACCTATAACATAAAGTACCTGGGTGAAAATAGAGAAAACGACGTTTTCTAAAAATGAAACCTAGCTAGAACGATTTGTCGCCCCCAAAACCCGTTGCATACAAAATTTCATGAAAATCGTTGGAGCCGTTGCCAAGATTCAGATTATACTCGTATATATACATATACACAAGAAATGATCGTTTAAAGGTATTAGATGTGAAATAAAGCTAAGTTATTGATAACAGCTTTGCCAATAAAAGAAGTAACATCCAACTGTATACCAAGTTCTGTCCGAGTTCCTTAATCATACTGTTCCTATAAATAATAATTAATAATACATTTATTTCAATTAAATAGTTCATTGAAATAAATTTACACACTTCTACAATATATAATCTTACATAGAGGCCACCTTTTAAGTATAATACATACCTGTGCTAGGAGACCCCGCACTTCTAAAACTAGAAACAATAATAATGTAGGAGTGTAAATACTAAACAAATTCAACTTAAATCTAGGATATTTGTATGTGAGGTGTGTGTGTGTATGTGTGGTGTGAGTGTGTGTTGCTTATCGTTAAATTTTCACATTATACTTTGTAAAAGAGTTTCAATTTCATCATAACTTTTGCATATTAGCCAGTCTTATAAAGATTTCTTACATTCTCGATAACTCATAGGATAAATATTTTTCTCAAACATGCTTGGAAATTTGAGCATTATTTTGACAACCTTCTTCGAGATAAATCGAAATTGCAGTACAGGCCAAATACATGCGAGGAGCGGCCGGCAAAAGTTGTATGAAAATCCATATCTGTCGTTTGCAGCGGCCAAATAAATAACATAGTAAACTCATATCTGTCGTGTAATTTAAAAATGGAACGATCTTTTACTCCGAATCGTGGCAGCCAAGGAGGTAACTTATCAAAGGTTTTATTTAAATTTCGAACTGGCTTGCAAATAGAAAGCTGTGTATTGAAAAAAAAAACAAATGCACACTTTAAGGCTTAGCACGCACTGCGATTTTTATTTGCGAGGCTTTTTGTAGTATTATTACCGCGTGATTTTGTTACCGCAACGCGTGCGGCTTCATACAATTCCATAGGTCACACAATGGGCGGAAAACGCGCGAATGTAAATCGCAGTGCGTGCTAAGCCTAACGCGGGAATAGGTAATTATTGTTGTACGTTATTGATTTTGAAAAGTAATTGTATTTGACAAAATGAGTTCTAGGTACTACTTAGTTTTAATTTCCGCGCATTATTTGAGAAAAGCACTATACAAGCCTTGGCCACAACTAGGCATTGATGGACTTACGTATGTGTGCCTCGGCTTCGCCTCGGCCCACATTTACACGTTCGTCCATCAATGCCTCTTTTGCTGGCCGCTGCAGTAATGTACTATAAAAGTTTATTTAATTTGTTGTAGATGGAAGCGGATTGTCTGGTGAACTGCCTTTTCGCATATGAGGTTTTAACTGATATTTCTGGTGCAACAGGATATTTCTCCGTTTTTTGTTGAGACTAGAATCATAGGGAAGGGATTTGTGTAATTTTAAAACAGCATGGAGTACATATAATTTACTGACTGTGAGAAGGCCACTTAGTGAGTAAAGGTTTTCAGTATGGAATCTATACGGTTTAAAATACATCACTGTCAAGAGAGACCTTTCTCTCTTTCCAGTTCTAAGAATATGATTTTAGTGGTCCCGCCCCAAACAGGTATACAATACACTAGAACTGACTGGGCCAGTGAAACGTATATTTGATTTAATAAAGTTTTTGAGGTAACATGTCTTAGTGTCTTGAAAATCCAAATGTGTTTTCTATTCCTAGACATGACCATATCCGCGTGTAAATGCCAAGATAAACGTTGGTCTACCATATTACCTAGATATTTTGTATTAGTCACTTTTGCTATTTTAATACAAGAACAATTTGTGCTAGTAGGATTATCACAGTTATGTATTCTAAGGTTATGATTAGGTCCAGGTTGACTGTTGTTGAAATTAGTAAATGCTATATATTTTGTACGGGTTGTAAGTCCGTACATGTAATTTGTCGTGAAGGTTTGTAAGTTAAGTTAGTGAAGAGAAACGCGTTCCACTAAGATGCAGTTAAGTTTATTGAGAGTAAGTTACAGTACTTGAGCGGAGGCGATTATTTCTCTCAGTTGTTGATAGTCTCACACACTTGTATGTTTACTACGATTAAATTAGTTAATAAGGTTATTTTTATAACGCGCAATCGTGACGCGCATCGCTGGTCTAAAGTAGGTTACAGCGTAAGCAGAAAAATGTACGGCGATGAGACCGTACATATTGGCAACCCCTAAAGAAGTTAAGATGAGTAAAGAGAGAGAAAGAACCGCCTGTACAAAGTTAAGGCTTAATGTTAAAGTAAGTATACAATTAATCAAAAGTAAAGGCAATGTTGTCTCGATGCCCTTGAGGTTGAGTGTGGCAGACGTGGTCGCGCGCCTGCTGGTTTTCGTCTCTGGCAGTCTGCTGTCGAGGTCCCATTGGCTGAAGTTCGATGTCTTCATGTTTTGGCTTCGTATTTGTTGTCCTCGGAAGTCGTTTCCTGAGCCGTACGCAGTATTTTCTTGTGACGATCCCCAGACACGTGATGACAGCAATTGTAAGTAAAAAGTAACTAATTGCATATTGGTGAATATCATGCTGTGTGATGGTGGATGGTAGTTGTGGCTCGTTCTCTTGTTGGAACCGTAGTTTCTTGTCGATTACTGTGAAGTCGTTTTTCTTGAGAGTGAAGAGTTCGTCTTGAGAGCCGTGTAGTGTTATGTTGACAATGTTATTAATCGACGAGTTCAAGTTCGGTACATGCATGTCGTAGTTTACGTTGAGGTTGCTGTTGTACTGATTGTGTGAAGTGATGGTGAGCTCTTTTGACTGCAGAACACATCCTTGACTCAAAGTTACAATAGCCGCTGATGTGATAGTTTGCGAAGTTACGTCGTTATCACAAACAGTACGTAATTCGCATCTTCCGCAACAAACAACCAGCCAGCTGTTTGATTCTTGCAATTTGATCCATGCCTCGTCGCATGACACACTGACGACGTTGCATGGTGGCGTAGTTACACGATGACCCAGTAGTTTTGCTTCGCAAGGTGCATTCTTGTTCTGTAAGTTGAACACTGGTATGTTTGCGTTGCAAATAAAGTTATCTTTTTGTCTTTTGGTACATTGCTTGAAGTCTTCATCCTTTAATGAGATGTAAGACTTCTTTTCAAAGTTCACGGCGATGTACTCTGACGATAACTGCATCAATTTGAATTTTTTCTCAGTTTTAAAAGGTATAGCGATAGCCCGGTAGTAGGTGAAGTCCTCATCCGAGATCAACGGAATGTGAACTTCGAACATAAAGTAGTTTTTTGTTATTCGTGCTTTCACGTAGAGCAGTTTGTAAAGTTCCTTGATATCTTGTTTGATGTTGGTCGTCGGTAGTGTCAGAGTTCTCGGCAGTTTGCCGGCTATGTCTTCCATTTGTTTAACTAGGCTGACTGGTGATATCAAGTGCACGTCCATGTGCCCACTGTAGACATTCGTGAGGGTGTTTAGGAGCATTGTTTGAATTTCTTTAAGATTTCGTAATAGTAATGATGCTGTGAGCGAAGCGGAGTTGAAGTAGCTTGTAGCCATCATTATTTGTATTTCTGTTTCAATGTTGCCCAAATTCGACTTAGTTTCATTCATGAAGCGTTCTATCATTTTGCATTGTAATTTAATGTTTTCATCGTTTTTCTTCAAAACATCGTTTTGTAGTTGCATAATTGACGTTTGGTTTTTTGCGAGTTCGCGTAAATAGTTTTCGTTGCGTTGAATGGCATCAATATCTTGGTGATATTTGTCAGCAAATCTCTGGTCTAAGACGCCGAATAAGCTGTTTGCTACCATGCCTACTCCGTCGATTAAGCCGCGTTTCTTGCGTGTTGATAAATGCTTGTGCGGAGCCAGCAGGATCGTATTGTAGAAGTTGAGTAGTTCCATCTCGTGTGAAAGTTGATCTGTCGTAGCTTGGCAATAGCTTTGATGGATTTTCTGGCATAAGCTATTTACACCGTTGACGTAGTTTTCAATGTTTTGAACGCCTTGCCAGTAGTTAGTTAGATTGTAGTACGTAAGCAAAGTCCATTCGTCGTGAATGAGTTCAATTTTGCCTATGGTGTCATAATAAATCGGCCGCTCGGGTTCCAGGTTTGTAATCTGAATTCCTGACCTTTGTTGCGTACCATATGATCCATTCACGAATATCAACATTGTGAAAATACACATCAAAATGTTTGTAAGACATTTTTTCGTTGACTGTTTTGTTGTGGTAGGTCTTTTAGTTTTGTCAGCGTTTTGTAAGTCCGTCTGACATTCTTCACTTTCTCTGTTGCAAGTAGTTTCGATGGGTAGAGCAGATAGTTTCACAATTGGTCGTTTGATGACACCGGTTTGTGTTTTCAGGGTTGTCACTCGAACGTATCCGTCGGCTCCAGGGTGTAATTTCAGCACCCGTCCCATGGCCCATTTTCCTGGCGGCAAATTGTTGTCCCGGACTAGTACGATGTCCCCCTCGTTGAGGTTTTTCTTAGGATTGTTCCATTTGCTGCGCCTTTGAAGTTGTGTTAGATAGTCGTTTGACCAATTCTTCCAAAATTGTTGGTACATGTGTTCAGTTAGCTGCCATCGTCGGCGTAGATCTATGTTATGTTTTTCATTGTAGTCTGCTCGTGGTAGAGACATTGTTGGTCCCCCCGTTAGAAAGTGACCTGGTGTCAGATAGTTATAGAATTCTTCGGGGTCCTCAGTAAGCTGGCAAAGTGGCCTGGAGTTCATGCATGCTTCTATGTTCGCAAGCAAGGTAGTAAACTCCTCGTACGTCAGTTTTTGGTCTCCTAGCACCCGACGAAGGTGATACTTCATCGACTTGACCGCTGCTTCCCATAGTCCACCAGCGGTTGGCCAAGCGGGTGCATTGAAGTGCCATTGTACTCCCATGTCAGCAATACTATTGAAGAAGTCTGGCGATAAGATTTGCTTGTAGTCTTCAAACTCTTTCTGAAGCAATCTTGATGCGCCGATAAAGTTCGTACCACAGTCCGAGTAGACGTGACCTGGTGTACCGCGCCTGGAGCACATTCTCTGGAAGGCTGCTATGAATGTTTCGGTGCTTAAGTCCGATGCGAGTTCGATGTGTACAGCCTTAGTTACCATGCACACGAATATGCATATGTAACCCTTTGAGGTCCGCACTCCCTTTCCTTTGTTAAGTTTGACTTCCACGTGTCCTGTGAAGTCAACTCCTGTGTGGGTGAACGGTCGCGATGGTGTCACACGTTGTGGTGGTAGTTCTCCCATGAGTTGGTTTAACTCCGATGGGTTGTAGCGGTGGCAACGCACACAGCGCCGTAGTTCAGCTTTTACCGCTCTGTTGCCGCCAACGATCCAGTACCGTTGTCGGATGTGCGCTAAAGTTAATCTGGCTCCTCCGTGTAAAGTCGTAAGATGAGCTTGATGAATCACCAACTCAGTAAGTCGTCCACTCTTAGGTAGGATGATTGGGTTCTTCATCTCGAAAGGTAGAACAGAGTGGTTCAGTCGACCACCGACTCGGATGATGCCTTTGTTGTCCAGATATGGCTTAAGTTTGAAAATGTAACTTTTAGTAGAAATAGTTTTAGTAGTTTGAAGTTGTTTGTATTCTTGCGCAAGTTCCGTTTGTTGCACATATTTTATTATTTGTTCTTTTGCACTGCTTAATTCGCACAAAGTAAGGCATCCGGTGTCACGTTTGGCCTTGTTTCTTGTATTTGCAATGAATCGTTGTATCCATGCTGCAATTCTGTTCACTTTGGTCAATGAACTGCAATTAGTTAATAAATTATGAATACAATTATTGTTTTCTTTGTTCGTCGAGTTTGATTTTGCTTGGCAAACGCTGCCTATGTTCGTAGTAAATGTGCATGTTACGTTTTCTTCACGACTTTGTTCTTGGAAGCTAGGCAGAAATGTAGGACCTTCCCACCACAGACTGAAAGTTTGTAGCTTGGTGGGTAGCATGCCTCTTGATGCGCAGTCTGCAGGGTTATCTTGTGACTTCACATAACGCCATTGCTCGGCTGGTATGATTTGTCTTATTTTTTCAACCCGGTTAGCGACGTATTTTTCCCTTTTGGATGTGTCCCCCTGTATCCAAGCCAGGACGACTTGGGAATCGCACCAAACGCTTGTAGTTATGTCGAAGCCATTCAGGGCGTCTCTGATTTTTTCGATGAGTTGCGATAGTAAGAGTGCGCCACAAAGTTCAAGTTTCGGTAATGTGATCGTTTGTGATAGCGGCGCCACTCTTGTTTTAGCAGCGAGTAATGTTATTGTTGACTTGTTTGTTTCTTCTCTGACGCAGCTGTATACCACGCAAGAGTAAGCCTTTTCACTGGCGTCACAGAATCCAAATAGTTCTATCTTCTTGTTTGTTGTACGGACCCAGCGCTTGATTACCATACGTTTTACATTGGGTATGTCAGCTCTTAGTTTCAGCCACTTTTCTGCTATTTGTGACGGTAACTGATCATCCCAGTCAAGTTTGTTGATCCAGACTTCTTGAAATAGTAGTTTTGCCGCAATAGTTATGGGTGATAGCCAACCCAGCGGATCGTAAAGTTGCGAAATTTCAGAAAGCAGCCGCCTTTTAGTTATCTCGGATCGACCTTTTTCTTCAAATTTCCAGTTAAACACAAATGTGTCGGCGTGCGGATTCCAACCTAGTCCTAGGGTTTTCATTGATTCCTCTTGCTTAAAGTCAAAAGTAGTTCTGCGTGAAATCTGTTCATCGCTTAAGTTTACTAGTAGTGCTGGATCATTGCTGGACCACTTGCGTAAGTTCATCCCGGCTCCTTTTAACATGTCGATGAGAGATGTCTGGAGTTCCTGGGCCGCTTCTAGTGAGTTGTGGCCGCTTATGACGTCATCGACGTAAGTTTCGTTCAACAGTATTTTAGCAGCCGTGGGGTATTTGCAGCCGTCATCGTATGCAAGTTGCTTGATGGTTCTCATGGCTAGCCACGGTGCGCACTTAGTGCCATAAGTGACAGTGCAAAGTTGGTACTCCTGCAGCTTCTCTGACTGTGTAGTTCGCCAGAAAATTTTCTGCAAATGTTGTTGTTCCTCAGACAGCCAGATACATCGGTACATTTTCTCGATGTCAGCTGTAAAGGCGTATTTGTAAGTTCTCCATTTTATGATAAGTTCTTGGATATCTTTTTGTAGGTTGGGGCCTTTTTCTTGTAAGGCGTTCAAGCTGTATCCTGTGTCAGTTTTCTGAGATGCGTTGAAGACAACCCTGAGTTTCGTGGTTGTAGATTCTTCTCGAAGTACTCCGTGATGTGGTAAGTAGCATTCCGTCGTTGACGATTGTATAGGTTTTGTTAGTTTCATGTGACCTAGCTCCAGGTATTCCTTAAGGAACCCTTTGTATAGCAATGCAAGACGGCTATTTCTTTGAAACCGTTTTTCTAGTTGCAGCAATTGTGATACTGCTATCGTTTTCGATGATCCAAGTTTATGTTCGTAATCTGAACATAGAGGCATCTTCACAATGTAGTTTCCTTGTAGTAAGTTTCACATTGATCTTCTTGAGATTGATCAGTGTTTGCTTTTGTTACGTCTTCACACTCCCAAAATTTCGTTATTTCGGACAAGTCGAGTAGGGTGACGTGACAGTTAAACGTTTCTAGTTTTCCACACAAAATCCATCCCAGCTGTGTCTGTTGAGCAACTGGTGATTTTGGTGCGCCCTTTAGTATTCCGTCTTGGATTATTTCTGCGTATACGTCAGCTCCAAGCAGTATGTCAACAGCCCTTGAAATGTTGTAGTCAGGGTCTGCTAGTTTTAAGTTTTGCAAGTGTGACCACTCAGGTCGTTCAAATGTGTAGTTTGGTAGTTTGTTGATTAATTTCTTCATAATCAACGCCTCAGTGTCGAAAGTATATTCGGAGTGGATTGATTTGCATGTTAGCTTCAGGCGCCCTTTACAGTCGCCCGATACAGTACCAACTCCCGATATCTTTGCAGTCATTTTGCTTCTCGGCAGCCTCAGCAGTTGTGCTGCATTTTCAGTTATCAAATTAACTTGTGAGCCCTGGTCTACGAGCGCACGAAGAGCGATGTAAGTGCCATCTAACGATTTGACCTTGATCTGGACGGTTGTAAGTAAAACCTCCATCTCGTTGGTTGATAGGTGGTTTGAACTTGGTTCAGTTTCCTTTGGTCGTTGACCTGAACGCTGATTTTCATAGCTCGGTGAAGATGTATTTTTGTTGTAGTTGTTGTAATGTAAGAGCGTATGATGTTTCATATTGCATTCCTTACACGTTTTTGTAGAGTTGCAAGTCTGGTTTTCGTGTTTGAACAAACAGTTTTTGCATATCCGCAATTTTGCAACTGTGTTGTTACGTTGCTTAGTATCCATGTCCACAAATTGCTGACATTTCATTAGAACATGATTGTTTTTACAAAGAGGGCATTGCCCATACGAAGTGTGGTAAGTTTTCGGATGCCATTTTTTCTGATCGTAGTTTTTTCGAAACGTATGTTTTTCGTTTTCAGTTGATTTTCCTGAATTCTGTACCTCTTTCTTCGAAGTTTTCATGGTTTCAAACGCTGTAAACTGGTTTTCTAAGAACATTAGAAATTCATGAAGTGTTGGTACCTCTCTGTTGTCGTTTAAGTCTTTTATATATTCGTTGTATGTGCCACAGTCTAGTTTTAGTGACATCACATGGACAATCATAGATTCTCCACCGGTTGTATCAAGACCCATATTTGTCAAGCCGTTTAGACATTCCGTTGTTACGTCATGTAGCTTCTTCAAGTTGTAAGCGTCAGGCTTCTGTATGACAGGCAACTGTAGCATAGTGTTCATATAGGCTGAGAACTGTAGTCGACGGTTATCGTACCGTTGATTCAATATTTCCCAGCATGAAGCGTAGTTGTTGGCGCTGATGCCCAGGTGTTGCACCAGCCTTTCTGCTTCGCCTTTCAGTTTGGTCTTCAGATGCTGCATTTTTTGTGCGTTATTCAGCGACGGGTTTTTGTGTATGGTCTCCAGGAATAGATCTTTAAACGATGTCCACTTGCTGTAGTGTCCTGAAAACTCTGGTATCTCGATTTTCGGTGCTGAACGTTCGTGATGAGCGTTAGACCATATTTTGCCTTTCAGGCGTTTTCTTGTTTCGTCGTATTTGGATTCCATGCTGTAGAACATGTCATAGTATGTCTGATTCGATCCTTTTAGTAGGGCTTCCAGTTCCCAGTGAGTGTTGTCAAGAGCATCCCATTTCGACTTCAAGATTGACAAGTGATCATCAAGTTCCCATTTTTCAGCTAGGCCTTCATAGTCAATTTTAGCCATAGCACGATCCATCGCCTTGAAGTTACATTCTTGCTTAGTCAGTAGCGTCTTTGTCTTCTCATCAAGCTCTTCCCCTGAGGACTCCGTAAGGTCGAATTTGACGTTTTCTCCTGCACCTTGTTGTAACATACTCGTAATGTCGGCTCTAGTTGTTTCATACATAGTTTTTGTCTTGCCGTAGACATCTTCCACAAAGTAGTTTATGTTTTTATCTTCAATTTCCTGCAAAAGCAATGTGTGCCTTGCATTGAAATCCATCCATTGAGCTTCTAATGAAGACAGTCGCTTGTTCAAGTAATCAGTTGTTTTTCTTGTCTTGCTATCCTTTTTGTAGTTGTTGCATAATGTTTTTATGTTTTCGAAACACGTAGACTGGAGTTGTAGCTTATTCATCTTGATTTGTTAGACAAATAGCTTCCTTATAGTTTACAAGATAACTTTCCTTACGTATTTGAAGTCTCTTCTAGTTATAGTTGAAGGCGCTTCCAGTAGTCGAAGGCTCTTCCAGTAGTTGAAGTTAGTTTCAGTAGTTGACGACTCTTCTAGCAATCGAAGACTCGTCCAGTAGTTGAAGTCAGTTCTGCAGGTGACGGCTCTTCTAGTAGTCGAAGACTCACCCAGTATCTGCAGCTGGTTCCGGTACTCAATGTGCCTGTACTCGAGCTAAGTATATGCGCCTTCTCAATCCAACTGGGGCGACCCTCTTCCGGGAGACCAGCTGAACCGATTCGCTACCGTACAAGAGACACAAACACACTAAGATACGCGAAGGCTCGAAGGACCATAAATGTACGGGTTGTAAGTCCGTACATGTAATTTGTCGTGAAGGTTTGTAAGTTAAGTTAGTGAAGAGAAACGCGTTCCACTAAGATGCAGTTAAGTTTATTGAGAGTAAGTTACAGTACTTGAGCGGAGGCGATTATTTCTCTCAGTTGTTGATAGTCACACACTTGTATGTTTACTACGATTAAATTAGTTAATAAGGTTATTTTTATAACGCGCAATCGTGACGCGCATCGCTGGTCTAAAGTAGGTTACAGCGTAAGCAGAAAAATGTACGGCGATGAGACCGTACATATTTAGTTATAGAGATGTTTAGTGTTAGTAAAAAAAAATTAACCATTTTGCAACCTTTATGGGTCCCTTTTCAGCATATCGATATAGAGATTCCCATGTTTCTCCAGTAAAGACAATGGATGTGTCGTCTGCATAGGAAAAAATACGACCCTTTTCAAGGTTCATTACGCAAAGGTTGTTTATGTATATTAAGAAAAGCGTAGGCCCCAGAACACTGCCTTGCGGAACAACGAAGCTCAACTTTAACTCATCACTGACGTAGTTTCTTATCCTTACACGTTGTTTTCTATTCTGGAGATAATCTGTGAGAAGAGCCAAAGGGACTCCTCTTACGCCTATGTTTTCTAAACTACGCACAAGTATGGTAACAGAGACGGTGTCGAAGGCTTTAAACTATAACCCATCACACACAACATTCTTCAGTTGCTTTAGAGGTATTTTAATAATTTCTGCCACTCAGTAGTGCAAACTTTGCAAGTTTTTACCCACAAACTTTATCATAAATCTTACAATTTAGTACTGGTAATAGAGCAGTGGTGGCCCAGTGTCCCGACTTACGAGTTGTATGTCGTGGGTTCGAACCCGAGCAGGTGCTTTACTTTGTGTTATTTATTTCATCACCACTGCTCTCAAAACGGTAAAGGAAAATATCGTGAGGAAACCGGCATGTCCTAGAATCAAAAATTCAAAGACATGTGACATCTACCATTCCGCACTGGGCCCGCGTGGTGGATTATAACCCACACCCTCTATGAGAGGGGGCCTGTATCCCAGCAGTAGGAACATTAAAATGCTGATGATGTGATGTTTGATGTGTATACAGCCAGTGCTTTTTTTTCAAAATCTACGGGTTCTATTCCTTGCTTTGGCTATTGATTTATCAAAAAGCCAATGATGCCGTTTTAGTTTTTATTAAAATCGGACCAGAGACTCCTTTGAATGTTTTTCGCTAGTTGTCCTACTTTCAGATTGGGCCATCCACATCCACACCCACTTGCGGTGTTTTTATTTTTAGTGCTTAGGAACTTTCCTTGTTTCGTTTCTTTCCTTCGACTTGAAATAAAGTTATGGATTATAAAAAAAACTTTTTTACAAAATAATACTACCGACTTCCAAAAATAAAGTTATTTTTCACTTTGTAGTTTTCTTATTTGTAAAAAAGTGTATTTTTTTGTAAAAAGTTTTTTTAACCGACTTCAAAAAAAGGAGGAGGTTCTCAATTCGTCGGAATCTTTTTTTTAATTTATGTTCCCCGATTACTCTATACCGAAGATATCCCGGACGTCAGCCTGTACGAGATTAGGATGGCTCTGAAACAGCTCAAAAACAACAAGGCGCCGGGTGATGACGGAATTACGGCCGAACTCCTGAAGGCGGGTGGAAAACCGGTCCTTAGGGCCCTTCAGAAGCTGTTTGATTCCGTCATACTCGAGGGCAAAACGCCACAGGCATGGTGCAGGGGTGTGGTGGTACTCTTCTTCAAGAAGGGCGACAATGCCCGGTTGAAGAACTATAGGCCCATCTCACTTCTTAGCCATGTCTACAAGTTGTTTTCAAGAGTCATCACGAATCGTCTCGCGCGCAGGTTTGACGATTTCCAGCCCCCCGAACAAGCCGGATTCCGAAAAGGCTTTAGCACCGTAGACCACATACATACGCTGCGGCAGGTTATACAGAAGACCGAAGAGTATAACCTGCCTCTCTGTCTAGCGTTTGTGGACTACGAGAAAGCCTTCGATTCGATAGAGACTTGGGCTGTACTGCAGTCTCTCCAACGGTGCCAGATCGACTACCGGTACATTGAGGTGTTGAAGTGTTTGTACAAAAACGCCACCATGTCAGTCCGTCTTCAGGATCAGACCTCGAAACCAATCCTTCTCCAGCGCGGCGTGAGACAGGGAGACGTCATTTCTCCGAAACTGTTCACTGCTGCGCTGGAGGATGTCTTCAAGGTTCTGGACTGGAGGGGGCTGGGCATCAACGTTAATGGCGAGTACATTACTCACCTTCGGTTTGCCGACGACATAGTGGTCATGGCTGAGACCATGGAGAGCCTCAGTAAAATGCTCGATGACCTCAGTAGAGCTTCCGAAAGAGTGGGTCTTAAAATGAACATGGACAAAACCAAGATCATGGTAAATGCCCATGTAACACCCACTCCTATCAAGGTCGGAGACTCTACTCTCGAAGTTGTAGACGATTATGTCTATCTGGGACAAACGGTCCAGTTGGGTAGGTCCAATTTCGAGAAAGAGGTCAACCGTCGAATCCGACTCGGCTGGGCGGCGTTCGGGAAGTTGCGTGGTATCTTCTCGTCCAATTTACCGCAGTGTCTCAAGACAAAAGTCTATGACCAGTGTGTGTTGCCAGTGATCACCTATGGGACCGAGACGTGGTCGCTCACAATGGGCCTTATCAGAAAGCTCAAAGTCACCCAAAGGGCAATGGAGAGGGCTATGCTCGGAATTTCCTTGCGTGATCACGTCAGGAATGATGATATCCGCAGGAGAACCAAAGTTACCGACATAGCCCGAAGAATTGCCAAACTTAAGTGGCAGTGGGCAGGGCACATTGCTCGCAGAACGGATGGCCGATGGGGCCGAAAGGTTCTGGAATGGCGACCGCGAACCGGAAGACGATACGTTGGAAGGCCTCCCACTAGGTGGACTGATGACCTGGTTAAGGTTGCGGGAAGGCGCTGGATGCGAGACGCACGGGATCGGTCAATGTGGCGACGCCTGGGGGAGGCCTATGTCCAGCAGTGGACGTCTTTCGGCTGAAATGATGATGAATGATGATTACTCAAAGAAGCCTGGGCCTGCAGTCTCGACATAGTTTGCGATCGCTACGTTAGGTAACGATCGTTATGTCTTACCGACAAAATACGCTTGCCGTAACGACTCTAACGATAAACGCAAGTCTCGACAGCCGAGTTAGCGTGCAAAATCTGTCACTATGTTGACTTAACGTTGTCGGTAGGCTAGCGATGTTCGTATTCATAGTGCGGTGATTTTTTTGAAAAATTATGGCAGTTGAAAAAAATCCTTGTATCATAGGGAAAATTGTTAGACAAGATATTCAAAAAAAACTATTTTTCTTTGAAAATTGTGCAGAAGATAGGTAAACCTTATCATGTTAACAATTGTTTGCATCGAAACTTGTAAGTAACTTATGCCGTTTTTAAAAATACGCATAACAAAGAAGAAAATAGTTCGCTTCCTTGCAACACAGACGTTGAACATGGGAAACAAACTGTCAATGTCGGAGGGAAAAAGCGCGGGAAACGTTCGAAGTGATAGGCGCGAATTTTTTACCTTTTGCAAAAATAAATTGTTTTATATTGTAAATAGTGGTCAGGAGGGTGCAGTTTGTATATAATTATCTTATTTTTTGTATTTAGTTTAGTATTTCACCTTTTTCATTGGTAAGTCCTTGATTTTTCTTTTTTATTATGGAGGAGCCCCCTGATCCAGGGGGCTCAGTTCCCCAAGCATCATGCTTTATTACGTTACCATCAAACGAATCAGACATGGAAACAGATACATCAATTTGTTCCAATAACACAGTTTCTGTTAATCCTGCACGCAAATTAAAACGTCCCCGCACTCACAAAACCTGTCGCCATTGCAACAAACGCCGACGAAAACGTAACTCAACCGCGGAATGTAAAGAAACTGATTGTACTTGTGACTCTATTGATACGATTAATGAAAAGAACCAGATTCCTATTTCTCAACTCTCTTATCCGCCGCAAAATATTTTACCAGACCAACAACAAAATGCTATTTCAAAACCAATCCCCCTGCAATCTACGCCAGTAGGACGGCTAACTTACGAGCATAGTGATCTAGCTCCCTACATCGTACACATTCAAAGAGAACACAATAACACTAACGATTCTGTATCCTTGCACCCGGTAACCTTTGGAAAATTCCTCAGGAAAGAAAATTTCCAAGGTATTGTTAATGGCAGCTTAAAAAAAATAGGAAGGAATCGAATGTCTCTTACTTTTACAGACTTTGACAAAGCAAACATTTTTTTGAAACATGATAGCCATAAAAAGAATGGGTTCAAAACATTCATACCTTCATTTAACATCACTCGCATGGGCCTCGTTAGGGGCGTTCCGTCAGAATGGTCTCCGGAAGAGGTGTGTGACAGTATTTCAGTGCCTATTGGTTGCGGAAAAATCCTGAAGATTAGGCGATTGAATTACAGGACTGTTGTAGATGGCTCTCCTGTTTGGAAGCCATCACAAGCAGTAGTCCTGACATTTGATGGCCAGGTGTTGCCTAAGAGAATATTTATGTGCTACAATGCTCTCCCGGTTGAACTTTATACATACCCTACAATACAATGTTACAATTGTGCCAGGTTTGGGCATACCAAAGTACAATGCAGATCTTTGCCCCGCTGCTATAAATGTGGTCAAGCACACACAGGCGAAACTTGCCATATCAGTGAAGATAAGGCTACCTGCTGTCACTGCTCAGGGTCTCATTTTGCGACAAGCAAAAGTTGCCCAGAGCTTGACAGACAAAAGCGCATAAAACGATCTATGGCTGAGTCCTGCATTTCATATGCTGAAGCTAATAAAATACATCCACCTGTAATAAGATCATATGCTGACATTACATCAAATCATGCTTTTAGTGTAGGGCGGTCTACTAACAACTTTCCTAACTCATCCCCCACACTGTTATCTCCAGTAAAGACCACTTCATATAAAAAGACAGTTACTAGACAGCCCAGTCTACGTCAACATCATCCATCCAATAACCTGTCCTCACATAAAGAACTCACCAAAGACTTTCAAATCCCCTGTCCAGCCAATGGCTGTGCATATAAAGATCAATTAAACCAAGAAAATCCTCCATCTATAATTGATGTTATAATAACATTAATTAGCTCCCTTTCACACTCAACAATTATTAAACCTGACCACGTTGCATCCATTGTTGAAACTTTGAACAAACTCGCACACACTCATAATGACTGCAACAAACAATGTTCCAATTAACTTTAACAACGCTAGCTCTGTATTGTCTTCATTGCATTACCCCCATGTGGTGATGCAATGGAACTGCCGCAGTGTCAATGACAAAAAATCAGAACTTTCACACCTTTTGAATAAACACAGTCCCACAATAATAGCCTTATCAGAAACCTGGCTCAGGCCAGGCTCTGTCTTCAAAATAAAAAGTTACTCCTGTCTTAGAGAAGACAGGAGTGACCGATATGCTGGAGTAGCTTTACTAGTTAAAAACAATATCCTATATAAACCTATTCCTCTGCCTTCTCATGATGATTTTACAGCAGTTGCTGCACTTATTACTAATATATGTTTCGTTTCTATATATATTACTAAGCCTTCTGCTTCTAGTTTCCAACAGCTCAGCAACATTCTTCAGACTCTTCCTAGGCCTCTCATTCTATTAGGCGATTTTAACTCTCATCACATATCTTTTGGCAGTACAAAATCAGATAACAATGGACAGGAACTTCTCAACTTACTTCACGAACACAATCTTTGCCTCCTTAATACAGGTTCTCCAACACGCCGTACAAATCCTTCCCAACATCTTAGCTCCGTTGATCTATCCATCTCATCACCTTCCTTGGCTTCTTCTCTTACTTGGCACACCCTCTCTTCTACCTATTACAGTGATCACTTTCCTATAATTATATCATTCCCTGGCAAGAAAGTCAAAGCTACTCCAACTAAACCCAGACTAAAATATAAACTTGTAGATGACAATTGGCCTAAGTTTAAAAACTACATGGACACTAACATTTCAGATTTACCCAAAAATAGTGACACAGAAATATGCTCTAAAGAATTTACAAAACTAATGATACAAGCAGCTGATACATACTTTCCTATAAAAAATGCTTCTAAGGGCCAAATACCTTCACCCCCTTGGTGGGATAATGAATGTACATTGGCTATTAAAAAAAGGAAAGAGGCGGAGGATATATACAAATTAAACATGACCAATGAAAACTTTAATAATTTAATGGATATAATGTCTCATACAAAGAATCTCCTTAAGAAAAAGAAATTTACGAGTTGGCGAAGTTTCTGTGCTTCTATCTCTCCTAGAACACCTCCTTCAGTTATATGGACAAATATAAAACGTTTCCGTACTGGAACATCTCCAAACACATTTAATATTATTCCTTCATCCTTAACCGAGGAATTCTTAACGAACTTAGCTCCTCCTTTTGTTCCACAACAAGAATTAGTTTCTGCTCCTCCTCAAATTTCTTCAAATGTAAGTACTTCATTCCTTGATGGACCCTTAAGTCTGGCAGAACTTAAAGGTGTCCTATCTTATGTCCGGGATTCTGCTCCTGGACAAGATGGAATTCCTTATTCATTTTTTTCAAATCTTGGTGATGATAGTTTACTTTATTATTTAGAGGTTATAAACTCCGTAATTCTGACAGGTGACGTTCCGGAATCATGGAAGTTACAAACAGTGTTGCCCATTCTAAAACCTAATAAGAATCCATCAGAAAGTACATCTTATCGCCCCATAGCTCTATCTCCTGTGATAGCGAAATTAGCTGAACACCTTATAAAAAATAGATTAGAATGGTTTTTAGAAAACAATAATTTACTACCAAATTCACAGTTTGGCTTCAGAAAGGGAAAGAGCACCATGGACAATGTTGGTTTACTCATTACAGATATACGTCTCGCATTTTCAGGAGATGAGTCTGTCGTAGCCGCTTTCTTGGATATAAAATCAGCTTATGATAATGTTTGCCTTATAATATTAAAGAAAAAGTTACAAAAATTACAAGTTCCACTAAACCTAATCCGTTTTATCATCAATATTTTGTCTGGTCGTAAAATAACAATTAATGGTTTGACCAGAATGCTATGGAAAGGGCTCCCACAGGGATCCGTGCTCAGCCCTATTCTCTATGCCATATATACATATGACCTTGAAAGCTCCCTGGCTGCAACATGCAAAATTCTGCAGTACGCCGATGATGTGGTTGTTTACAGTACTGACAAATCTATTAATATCGCTTGTGCCTCTTTGACCAAAGCTTTAGATCTTCTTAAGATCTATTTGGACAAAGATGGACTGGAACTCTCTGTATCTAAGTGCTGTGCGGTGCTCTTTTCTAGAAAACGTAAGCCTCCTCCAATTATTTTAAAATACAATGGAGAGCTTATTCCGGTTAAATCTAATGTAAAATTTCTAGGCCTAGTTTTAGACTCTAAACTCACTGGTAATCCACATTGTGAGTATATTGCTGAAAAATGTGAACGTGCTCTGAACATTCTCAGATGTCTGTCAGGTGTCTGGTGGGGTGCACATCCCTTTTCACTTAAATTAGTTTACAATGCACTGATAAGGAGTGTATTGGATTATGGCACTTTTTTACTGGAACCATGTAGCGCTGCTGGTATGAAGAAACTGGATGACGTCCAGGCCAAGTCCCTTCGAATCATAACTGGTGCGATGAAATCTAGTCCCATAAACGCTTTACAGGTCGAATGCGCTGATCCTCCCCTCAAGTTACGTCGACAGTTCCTGGCTGACAGATTTTTCTACCGCATCTTTCAGTTTTCTAAACACCCTTTAGTCATCAAAACTCATCAACTTTCAGATTTCATCAATTCATCCCCATACTGGGCACATAAACCATTACCGCATCTAGTTATTAGTTTCAGAACACACACAATTATAACTACACCCACACACCACTCTTCAATTTTTCCTATTTTTGAATCTGATTTTAAAGCGTTAATAATTTCACCTGAAATACATTTGAATAATGGTATCATAAAAGGTGATGCTAATGCCAACTTCTCTTTTAAAGCTGTAGTAAACGAGCTTTGGCCTGGTTGGCACCATGTTTACAGTGATGCCTCAAAACACGCAGGCAATCAAAATGTTGGTGTCGGCATATTCCATTCTCAATATAAAATAGTTCAAAAAATTAAACTCCCTCCAGAAACTTCAATTTTCACTGCCGAATGCTTTGGTATTTTTAAGGCTCTGGAATACGTCCTTATAATGAAACTCTCCAAAACAGTAATTTTCGCAGATTCCATGAGTGCATTAACGGCTTTAGCAAAATTTCCCTTCAAATCAAACAATCTTTCCCCGGTAACTCTAATGTCAAGAGATTTACTACTAAAATGTGAAAGTAAGGGATATTCGGTGTCCTTCGCTTGGATTCCTAGTCATAGTGGAATCATTGGAAACGAAAAAGCGGATCAGTTAGCTAATGAGGCCATTGCGTGTGGCGATACCTTTTATTTTAAAATCTACCCTCAAGACTTGACTGCTCTTCCCAGGGTCCGCCTCAAGGAATCTTGGGGGGAGGCTTGGAAGAGCAGCAGTCAAGTGAAAGGCAAGTATTACTTTTCCATTCAACCTGAAGTCCCTATTAAGCCTTGGTTCTTCAAAACAAAGTTCGGTAAAAGAGTTACTTCAGTATTGATACGCATGCGTTTGGGTCACGTGTGCAGCCCTGCACATCTCGCTCGGTTTCGCATTATCGACAATGATACTTGTGAGTGCGGGGAAGAGGATGCTGACACGAATCATATTATTCTTAGATGTTCACTGTATGATCATACTCTTCTATATACAAGACTATCGATTTTAGAAGTCCCATTTCCAACTAGCATACCGTGTTTACTGTTTAATAACTCCATTCCGATTTATAAAGTCTTAGCTTCATTTATCGAAGCTAATGACATAAAACTGTAACATATGTAAATATTTACTAGTTCAATTTGTATTTAAATATTACTAGATAATTAATTTGTTTATTTTAATTTCATTTCTTCTTCAATCCCTTTCCATTGTTCCTTCCTTGATCATTTTCTCTGAATGTTATGCCCGCCCGTCCGCGATCTTTTTCCTACCCATACGTTTCCCCGTTTTATAATTAAAAAAAAAAAAATACTCTCCAAATCTCTTCCCTTCATTTTCTCGTTTTTCCTACCTACTCATACAAGAGATAATGTAACACTCACAAGCCCGAGAGATCAAGACCATCACATGAAGAAAATATTAAAAATATAGAAGAACTGATAATGAGAGACAAACAGAATTAACTTGACTCTGGCAAATGCACAAGATGTGCGAAGCCAAACTCCTCTGACGAGGAAAAAAAAAAAAAAAAAAAAAAAAAAAAAAACTGTCAATGTCAATTGTCAAGTTTGTTTGTACACAAAATACGACAATGAGATAGAATTGGATTATTGGAATTGATTAACTGGAAAAGAACCGTATTTCTATAGTGGAGGACAGTGACACAGGCGCAGGCCCTAGCCCGAGTGCTAGCAAGCAGCGTGAGCGTCAGGTAATAACAATCTGCAACAATTTTCGATTCCTAGTTTTGGTACTAAATTGAATACTTTGAATATGTCCGAAGTAGTTTGTGTTTACTTAATGAATATCTTAAATGTTTCAGGCGTACTTCGAGGCATATTGATGCGCATTTGGCAACTTTAGAAGCCCGTCCATATCTCCACACGGGCAAATTTTGAAACATGCTGGAAGGAGGTTCCCGAGGAACTCAACAAACTCCCAAACATCCGTTCAGGAGTTTGTTGTCCATTAAGTCGCCCGAGCAGTGCATGACGTTACATATCAAGTTGGTTTTAAATGTAAGTACAAGCCACGTCAGTTTTATTTATATTTAGTAGAATACAATAGGTATCCTAATTACAGGTTTGGATAGACTTAAAAAGCTGCACCTGCACTAAGGCAGCAAAATTATAAAAACAAATCATTCAAACTGGCAACCGAGGCGTCATCACTGCTTCTTTGACTGAAGTGGAGAGACGCATAACATCCTTAATTAGTGTAGAGTACACATTTGGCACAGACTGCCCGGATGCTATGCCATTTCCTTTTTTATTATTAGAATCACTAGCACACTAGAGCATTAAAAGACATTTTTAGTGCATCTAATTTTTTTACAGATGGTGGCAGCTGCAACTCAAGTGCAATCAGACGCTGTCAGAGGCAGGCAAGGTACAAGCTGAGATAGGCTGTAAATTCAATAGCGGACAGTTTTACAACTTTTGTAAATAAAAATAATAAATGATTTTATATGTTTTTTATTTAAATCACAGAGGGTCAATAAAATAAATTTATGTAAAACTAGTATTATTGAGTCTTCTTATGCACTCTGCAACAGCTCACTCAGTGCACCACACAAATCCTGTATAACAAAAACAAGATTTTAGGAGTATTTTGTTTTGAAAATTATGTGTTATGCAAATATAGGTATAACTATTTAATAAATATAATATAATAAAACCTTAAAATAAATCATTTGATTAGGTACCTGTTACTTCTAGGCCATCTTCATGAGAGTGGGTGTGGTGGCTTCTGGTTCATGTAATTTATATTTTATACATGTGTATTTATGCGTTGGTGAGACAGACACCTAAAAACAGACTTCAGCACACCAAAGCATCTTTCAACGACATTCCTTACTGAACAATGAGTATTTGTTTATTGATACTCTGGTGTCCCTGGGTGTTGATTTTTTAAAGGAGTCATCAACCATGGTTTCAGAGGATATATATCATCACCTAAAAGATAAAACATAGAATGTACTTTCAGCAGATTATAATAAACATTTATTATTAGTTACCAAGCAGCCATGTACGGTAGTCCCCATTGATATATTTTTTATGTGTGCAGTCAATGAGTGGTGGGCAGTGGGTAGTGTGCAGTCTATGGCTGTGGAGCATTTCTAAACTTCTCTTTAACTGCACACCGTTCTTCTTGGATCATGGGAAATTTAACATATCATCTTAAAAGGTTTTCATTGATAACCAAAGTTACAGCATGTATTACTCGGCTTACTGACTTTTGGCTTATGCTGCAGCCCCACTGCAAGCCAATAGGTAGTTGGTAGCACCCACTTGACTATTAAGAATAAAATTATAGGTAAGTACATCTTGGATATTAGAAATCATACATAGAAATATTATTTAGGCACGGTAGGTACCCAACGCAAAGACACTCACTTGAGACTCCACAGAAAGTCCGTAAGACCCTCGTCTTTGAATAGTTGGCGAAGTTCACCAACGAGCTCATGAAACATGTCCTTGTTTATTCGGTAAAGATAGAGAAATTGGCCATCCTCTAAATCCAAAGGATTTTCACCTTTACGCCGGTTTCGTGCATTTTTCCGCCGCATTATTATATCGAGTCTGTGTTCTAGCACGACCAAAGGCCACGCTTAATACTATACAGCCATATTACTCTAATTATTATTTATTTATTGTTTTTGTAACCTCTAAAACCAATGATAACGATCGTTACGACACTTATCGGGCTGTCAAAAATGCTCGCTAGGAAATTCGGTAACATACCGATAAATCGTTAACTTAACGACAATATACGTTAAGTTTGCGATGACAAACGTCAAAAATCGATAGCTTTGACTGTCGAGACTACCAAAAAGTTATCATTGGTTTTAGAGGTTACAAAAACAATAAATAAATAATAATTAGAGTAATATGGCTGTATAGTATTAAGCGTGGGCTTTGGTTGTGCTAGAACACAGACTCGATATAATAATGCGGCGGAAAAATGCACGAAACCGGCGTAAAGGTGAAAATCCTTTGGATTTAGAGGATGGCCAATTTATCTATCTTTACCGAATAAACAAGGACATGTTTCATGAGCTCGTTGGTGAACTTCACCAACTATTCAAAGACGAGGGTCTTACGGACTTTCTGTGGAGTCTCAAGTGAGTGTCTTTGCGTTGGGTACCTACCCTGCCTAAATAATATTTCTATTTATGTTTTCTAATATCCAAGATGTACTTATAATTTTATTCTTAATAGTCAAGTGGGTGCTACCAACTACCTATTGGCTTGCAGTGGGGCTGCAGCATAAGCCAAAAGTCAGTAAGCCGAGTAATACATGCTGTAACTTTGGTTATCAATGAAAACCTTTTAAGATGATATGTTAAATTTCCCATGATCCAAGAAGAACGGTGTGCAGTTAAAGAGAAGTTTAGAAATGCTCCACAGCCATAGACTGCACACTACTCATAGACTGCACACATAAAAAAAATATCAATGGGGACCACCGTACATGGCTGCTTGGTAACTAATAATAAATGTTTATTATAATCTGCTGAAAGTACATTCTATGTTTTATCTTTTAGGTGATGATATATATCCTCTGAAATCATGGTTGAAGACTCCTTTAAAAAATCAGCACCCAGGGAAACCGGGGTATCAATAAACAAATACTCATTGTTCAGTCAGGAATGTCGTTGAAAGATGCTTTGGTGTGCTGAAGTCTGTTTTAGGTGTCTGTCTCACCAACGCATAAATACACATGTATAAAATATAAATTAAATGAACCAGAAGCCACCACACCCACTCTCATGAAGATGGCCTAGAAGTAACAGGTACCTAATCAAATGATTTATTTTAAGGTTTTATTATATTATATTTATTAAATAGGTATACCTATATTTGCATAACATATAAGTTTCCCTAGATCTTTATACCTATTTCATTAGCATCTCCATTTATTTGACCCAAAGGTCATATAAATGAGTATAATGGCTTATAGCATCAAGTCCGACTTATGCCGTTGTGTATCATTGTATGAATACTCCTAAAATCTTGTTTTTGTTATACAGGACTTGTGTGGTGCACTGAGTGAGCTGTTGCAGAGTGCATAAAAAGACTCAATAATACTAGTTTTACATAATTTTATTTTATTGACCCTCTGTGATTTAAATAAAAAACATATAAAACCATTTATTATTTTTATTTACAAAAGTTGTAAAACTGTCCGCTATTGAATTTGCAGCCTATGCAAATAGCATCCACGCCTCGGCTTGTACCTTGCCTGCCTCTGGCAGCGTCTGATTGCACTTGAGTTGCAGCTGCCACCATCTGTAAAAAAATTCGATGTACTAAAAATGTCTCTTAATGCTCTAGTGTGCTAGTGATTCTAATAATAAAAAAGAAAATGGCATAGTATCCGGGCAGTCTGTGCCAAATGTGTACTCTACACTAATTAAGGATGTTATGCGTCTCTCCACTTCAGTCAAAGAAGCAGTGATGACGCCTCGGTTGCCAGTTTGAATAATTTGTTTTTATAATTATGCTGCCTTAGTGCAGGCACAGCTTTTTAAGTCTATCCAAACCTGTAATTAGGATACCTATTGTATTCTACTAAATATAAATAAAACTGACGTGGCTTGTACTTACAGTTAAAAACCTACTTGATGTTTAACGTCATGTACTGCTCGGGGGACTTATTGGATCCGTTTGGGAGTTTGTTGAGTTCCTCGGGAACCTCCTTCCAGCATGTTTCAAAATTTGCCCGTGTGGAGATATGGACGGGCTTCTAAAGTTGCCAAATGCGCATCAATATGCCCCGAAGTACGCCTGAAACATTTAAGATATTCATTAAGTAAACACAAACTATTCAATTTAGTACCAAAAATAGGAATCGAAAATGGTTGTAGGTTGTTATTACCTGACGCTCACGCTGCTTGCTAGCACTCAGGCTAGGGCCTGCGCCTGTGTCACTGTCCTCCACTATAGAAATACGGTTCTTTTCCAGTTAATCAATTCCAATAATCCAATTCTATCTCATTGTCGTATTTTGTGTACAAACCATTGAGCTTTTATTAAGTCTATGGTACAAACAAACTTGACAATTGACATTGACAGTTTGTTTCCCATGTTTTTTTTTTAATAATGTTTTATTCATGACCATAGATACAAGTCTTTCAGTCGAATACATAGTTGGGTTAAACTTATATTACAATAGGTAGGTGTAATAAACCTAGATACATTTTTGAATACAAAATTAATTAAATTTTTTCTACCGTATTACAAATATATTTATACAACATACTAAAATATTTCTTATTTACTAATAAATCCTGAACGCTGCGGGGAACACTTTGATGTTCACTAATGTCATTGTCATTACTGTCATTCAATTCACTAACCAAAATCAAACGTTGAATGTTAAAACTTGAACACTTTAGGATAACATGATCCAAATCAGCATCCTCTTCTCCACAATGATGACATCGGCTATTGTTAATTATACGAATCCTATTCAGGTGAGCTGGAGTTAAGCAATGTCCCAATCTCATGCGTGATAAAATAGTTATAAATCTTCTTGTGATGTATTTGAAGTTATAGTACCAAGGTTTTATCGGTAATTCATTCTGTATTCCAGCGTACCATCTGCCTTTCGTTTCCAAAGTTATGTCCCAATACTCCTTCCATAACTGTATATTACGTTCTCTAAAAAGGCTGTAGTAATCGGTGAATGGAACCTTGATCAACTCTGATCGATCCTCGTCATGGCCTGAACGGGCCGCAGTGTCAGCTACTTTATTTCCACGAATGCCACTGTGTGAAGGTACCCATACAAATTCTACTTTTATATACTTATCAAGTAGATTTTGGATTATAAGCCTAATATTACAAATAATATAATTTAACTTAAAAGAAATATTTACATTATGTAGAGCAGACAAAACACTTCTGGAGTCTGTAACTATCAAAATATTATGAACCTTATGTACAAGACTATTTACATGCTGCAGTGCACAATAAATTGCATAGCATTCTGCAGTGAAAATGCTACACACCCTGTTTAATTTAATACATTTAGTGAAGTCTAGCTGTGGATCATAGAAAGCTGCATTTACAATAAGATCTGTTTTAGATCCATCTGTGTATATAACATAGTGTTCTGGTCTATTGTCTGTAAACTGTAACAAATCAAATTTATTGTGTACAATGTCTAAATGGATTGCAAAACTGTTGATAATACCATTATAAGGAATTTTGTATATAGGCCAAATATCATTTTTAACAATATCTTTTGCATTATTATTTACATGTTCAAAAATTGTTGGCATTTCAGGTAGAGTTCCACCAACCAAAGAAGAAGCAGAGATGGCATTGAAAGAAATTGACTGTGAGATTTCAGGATGTATTGTGAGTTTCTTAAATAAAGGATTGTCATTTGATGCCATGACTTTTAATAAAAATCTCTCAGCCAACAACAATCTTCGTAATGTCAAGGGAGGTATACATGTCTCAACTTCTAATGAATTAATAGGTGTGGAGCGCATAGCACCACAAATAAGTCTCAGTCCTATATTTTGAATAACATCTAATTTTCGTAACAAGGTGCTATTGGCATTCATATATGCCAAATTGCTGTAATCAAAATGGCTTCTCACTATACTTTTGTAAAGCATACTCATAACTTTGGGGTCAGATCCCCAAAAACTGCCTGCTAAATGCCTCAAAAGATTAATACCATTCAGTGCTTTGTTACTTATATGTTTAATATGTTCATCAAACTTTAATCTATCATCAATAATGACACCTAGGAATTTATGTTGCTTAACAACACGAATTTCTGCATTATTGTATGAAATTTTAACATTGCTATGATTATTTACTTTTTTGCTAATAATTAAAACTGAACTCTTTTCTGGACTTATTTCTAATTTAAGTTTATTATGGTAATAGCTGTATAATTGAGACAAAGCCTTATTGATATTAGACATTGCTATATCCATGTTTTGATTTATGCTGTACAAAAGCAAGTCATCTGCAAATTGCAGGATATTTACACCTGGTGTATCTACATATTTTAATATTTCAGAAGTATACAAGTTATAAAGTAAAGGAGACAAAGTTGCTCCTTGCATTGTGCCTTTGTTAACAGTCCTAGGTCCATGTAATTTATTATTATATTTAACAAATACAGTTCTATTGTTTAAAAAAGAATAGAGCCATTTTAGAATATGACCAGGTATACCAATATCGTAAGATACTTGAATGAGTTCTTCTATATTTACATTATCAAAAGCACCTTTTACATCTAAAAACACGCAAATTGCATTAGAGTGACTTAATTTAACCTGTCTTATATCTGATAATAAAGATACAAAGCTTTCAGAGCAACTTTTACCTTTTCTGAAGCCAAACTGTATAGAAGGAATTAAGCTTTGTGATTCTACAAAATAATCTAATCTTAACTTCAACATATTTTCAAAGAGTTTACCCAAACAAGATGATAAGGAAATAGGTCTGTATGAAGAAGCACTATTTGCAGGTTTATTAGGTTTTATAATTGGAATGACACACTGTGTTTTCCAAGACTCAGGTATTACCAATTCATTCCATAGTTTATTATAAATATTAAGTAATGTTGTTTGTGCATTTAAATGTAATTTTTTTATTAACATGTAAGGTATGTCATCCAATCCCGGTGTAGTATCTTTCCTACTTTTTAAAGATGATTTCAACTCTTCTATAGTGAAATTGTTTTTGAGAAATACATTTACAACATTTTCCTTAGCATTTTCGAACAAATACTCAAGCCTATTGTCATTTATTTCAGTAGAATCTGCCAAGTTATCTAAAAATCTTGGAATCCACTCATCATTGATGTTTTTGTTTCGATTAGATCCAATTTTTTTAAATTTTTTAATGTATCCCCATATCCTAGAAACTGGAGTTAACCTATTGAAGCTACTACATAATTCACGCCAAGAAGAAGAACTTTCTTCCTTCAGAATTCTTTTCTTTTTTGCATCTAATTTTTTATACATTATCCAGTTGTCTATGTTCGGTTGAGAAAAATAATACTTCAATGCATCTTTTGATTTTGCGACAGCATCACTACATTATGTATTCCACCATGGGACCGGTTTTTTAATAACTGTGTTTGCACCTAATTTTCGTTTTGGAATTGTTTTATTCCTCAAATCATTTAATGTTTCTATAAAATGGTTATATGCATTGAAAGGGGAATCATTTATTGAGTCCAAGTGGGAAAAACAAGTTTCTGACAGGCTATAATATTTATCCCAATCTGCCTTACTATAAATATATTTCTCTTGATTTCAGGAGGTGACGTGTCGTACATAGATGGTTGAATATTGATCTCAAGTAAGGTTGGAAGATGGTAGCTACCCATGGGATCATCATGAACATACCAGTTACATAAATGAGCTATTGAAGAGCTAACAAGGGCAAGATCTATCGCTGAAGCTTGTCTATTAGGATAAGGAACAGTTGTTGGTGATCCATCATTCAAAATACATAAGTCAAATTCATCAATTATATTATATAAACATCTACCTCTATTATTGTCACTATGGCATCCAAAGGCTATGTTATGAGCGTTAAAATCACCCATAACTATACAAGGTTTTGGTATATTATTGATTAAGTCCTTTAGCTTTGCTGAGTCAAACCTGATACTGGGAGGGCTGTATACACAAAGTATTGCCATTGCTCCAGATTGTGTTTCTATTGTAATACATACATTTTGAATAGATTCTGAGAAGTGTGTATTAACTACTTTGTATTTTAAACGATGGTTCACCAAAATGGCTACTCCATTATGAGAATTTATCGAATTTTTGTGGATTAAATTATATGTGGGAAAGTGTGGAATTATAGAATTCGATTTAAACCAAGTCTCATTAAGAAGACAGATATCTATACTTTTTTCAATTAATAAATTTTGTAATAGGCTCTTTTTACTCTGTAAACTCTGTATATTATACTGTAAAATATTTAGATAATTATCCATGTTTAAATTAAATTTGATAAAAATATTTCTTTTATTTTCTTATGTGTGAGTGGCCCATCAGAGTCACTCTTGTTTCCTAATGTGACCAACGATTTAACAATTGCACTAATTATAATATCATTATTTGCTATGTGTTTAATATCTAAAGTATCATTGGTTTTATCCTTAACAGTAACCTTAGGTAAAACAGGGAAAGATTTTTCATTAAATGTAGGGGGTGAATTCACAACAGTGGCATACGATTGCTGCTTAAGAAATTTGGCCTTTTTTTCTTCAATTTTTTGTTTTTTAATGGGACAGTCTCTTGAAATGGCTAGATGATTACCTGAGCAGTTGATGCATGTGATCTCTTCAACATCGCATTCTTTGTAGGAGTGACGACCAGCACAGGAAGAGCATTGTTGTTCGCCTCTGCAAGCCTTAGCAGAATGGTTAAACTTTAGACACTTATAACATTGCAGTAATGGTGGTATGTATGCTTTCACCTCATATCTGAATAGTTTTATATAGGCGTATTGCGGTAAGGATGTTGACGCAAAAGTGACGGCAACTGTATAGAGAGGCACTAATTTTCCCTCTACTTTCCGCATGAATCGTTTAATAGAAATTACTTCAGAGTCGCACACTATATTTTTATAAATTTCTTCATTGGAGAGTTCTTTGGGCACAAACCTCAATACTCCAATCCTTTCCGTCAAATATGATGGTATAAATGCTTTAAATTTATTTTTCCATAGAAAGTCTTCCATTTTCAGGAAATTGTTGGCCGCAGCTGCTTTTCTGAAAGTTACTCCAATTTTGTGCGAATTTATTCTATGTACTCCTAAGACTCCTTTAACATTGTCGGATATTAAATTGGTGAGTGTGATAGGATTTTTATTCCCTATCTTCTCCTGTTCTGTTGACTCGACGTATACAACATATTCCGAATTAGTATTTTCTATGAAGAGTCTTTTATAATTTAGTTTAGTATAAATGTTATACTTATTGGCGTCAGGATTACGAGTTTTGTTATACTTTCTTTTCTTATTTTCTCCAGGATCTGGTGGCTCCTCACCACCACTGGTGATACTCATGGTTGTTAGAAGTTTTTTCAGATGTTATTTATTTGGTATTTCCGTAAAATTATTTAATTATAAACTTTTTGCGAAATCAAAATTACCGCTTCGTTTGACTTCCCGCCAAAAGTCTGTTTCCCATGTTCAACGTCTGTGTTGCAAGGAAGCGAACTATTTTCTTCTTTGTTATGCGTATTTTTAAAAACGGCATAAGCTACTTACAAGTTTCGATGCAAACAATTGTTAATATGATAAGATTTACCTATCTTCTGCACAATTTTCAAAGAAAAATAGTTTTTTTTGAATATCTTGTCTATCAATTTTCCCTATGATACAAGGATTTTTTTCAACTGCCATAATTTTTCAAAAAAATCACCGCACTATGAATACGAACATCGCTAGCCTACCGACAACGTTAAGTCAATATAGTGACAGATTTTGCACGCTAACTCGGCTGTCGAGACTTGCGTTTATCGTTAGCGTCGTTACGGCAAGCGTATTTTGTCGGTAAGAGATAACGATCGTTACTTAACGTAGCGATCGCAAACTATGTCGAGACTGCAGGCCCTGGACCGATTTCAAAAAATCTTCTTTTTCTCAAACATGCTTGGAAATTTGATTATTATTTTGACAACCTTCTTCGAGATAAATCGAAATTGCAGTACTGGGCCTGCAGTCTCGACATAGATAGCGATCGTTATCTCGTAACGATCGGTCGCTAAGTCCTAACGATCGGAAGATAACGATTTTTGGTAGTCTCGACAGTCAAAGCTATCGATTTTTGACGTTTATCATCGCAAACTTAACGTATATTGTCGCTAAGTTAACGATTTATCGGTATGATATCGAATTTCCTAGCGAGCATTTTTGACAGCCCGATAAGTGCCGTAACGATCGTTATCATTGGTTTTAGAGGTTACAAAAACAATAAATAAATAATAATTAGAGTAATATGGCTGTATAGTATTAAGCGTGGGCTTTGGTCGTGCTAGAACACAGACTCGATATAATAATGAGGCGGAAAAATGCACGAAACCGGCGTGAAGGTGAAAATCCTTTGGATTTAGAGGATGGCCAATTTATCTATCTTTACCGAATAAACAAGGACGTTTCATGAGCTCGTTGGTGAACTTCGCCCATCTATTCAAAGATGAGGGCCTTACGGACTTTCTGTGGAGTTTCAAGGGAGTGTCTATGCGTTGGGTACCTACTTAATGTGCCTAAATCATATTTCTATTATTTTTTTTCTAATATCCAAGATGTAATGTAATTTTCTTCATAATAGTCAAGTGGGTGCTAACAACTACATATTGGCTTGCAGTGGGGCTGCAGCATAAGCTAAAAGTTAGTTAGCCGATTAGTACATGCTGTAACTTTGGCTATCAATGAAAACCTTTTAAGAAGATATGTCAAATTTCCTATGACCCAAGAAGAACAGTGTGTAGTTAAAGCAAAGTTTAGAAATACTCCACAGCCATTCCCAGTTGTGATTGGAGCCATAAAACATATAAAAAATTATCATTTGGGACCACCGTACATGGCTGCTTGGTAACAAATAATAAATGTTCATTATAATCTGTCTGAACAGTTGCCCATTAAAATGCTGAAAGTACTGTCTATGTTTTATCTTTTAGGTGATGATGGATATCCTCTTTGATGACTCCTTTAAAAAATCAACGCCCTGGGACACCGGAGTATCAATAAACAAATGCTCAATGTTCAGCCAGGAACGTCGTTGAAAGATGCTTTGCTGTGCTGAAGTCTGTTTAACGGGGTCTGTCCCACTCAATGCATGTGCAGTGTTACACAACAAGCATATAAAATATAAATTACATGAACCGGAGGCCACCTCACCCATGCAAATAGTGGACAATGATGGTAGTGTTCATGATGATGGCCTAGAAGTTACAGGTACCAAATCAAATGATTTATTTTAAGGTATTCATTTAATATTTTATTATATTTATTTATATTCTTTATTGTAAACCACACAAATATATATACAGGACAAAAAGTCATAAAAGCAAGTGTATAATGGGCGGTCTTATCGCACAGGGCAATCTCATACTATATTTATTAATTAGGTATACCTATATTTGCATAACATATAATTTTCCCTAGATCTTTATACCCATTTCATTAGCATCTCCATTTATTTGACCCAAAGGATATATAATGGCTTATAGCATCAAGTCCGACTTATGCCGTTGTGTATCATTGTATGAATACTCCTAAAATCTTGTTTTGTTATACAGGACTTGTGTGGTGCAATGGGTGAGCTGTTGCAGAGTGCATAAGAAGATCATCATCATCAATAATACTAGTTTTACATAATTTTATTTTATTGACCCTCTGTGATTTAAATAAAAAACATATAAAATCATTTATTATTTTTATTTACAAAAGTTGTAAAACTCCGCTATTGAATTTGCAGCCTATGCAAATAGCACCCACACCTCGGCTTGTACCTTGCCTGCCTCTGGCAGCGTCTGATTGCACTTGAGTTGCAGCTGCCACCATCTGTAAAAAAATTAGATGTACTAAAAATGTCTCTTAATGCTCTAGTGTGCTAGTGATTCGAATAATAAAAAAGGAAATGGCATAGCATCCGGGCAGTCTGTGCCAAATGTGTACTCTACACTAATTAAGGATGTTATGCGTCTCTCCACTTCAGTCAAAGAAGCAGTGATGACGCCTCGGTTGCCAGTTTGAATGATTTGTTTTTATAATTTTGCTGCCTTAGTGCAGGTGCAGCTTTTTAAGTCTATCCAAACCTTTAATTAGGATACCTATTGTATTCTACTAAATATAAATAAAACTCACGTGGCTTGTATAAGTACAAGCCACGTGAGTTAAAAACCATTCAAAAACCAACTTGATATGTAACGTCATGCACTGCTCGGGCGACTTAATGGGCAACAAACTCCTGAACGGATGTTTGGGAGTTTGTTGAGTTCCTCGGGAACCTCCTTCCAGCATGTTTCAAAATTTGCCCGTGTGGAGATATGGACGGGCTTCTAAAGTTGCCAAATGCGCATCAATATGCCTCGAAGTACGCCTGAAACATTTAAGATATTCATTAAGTAAACACAAACTACTTCGGACATATTCAAAGTATTCAATTTAGTACCAAAAATAGGAATCGAAAATTGTTGTAGATTGTTATTACCTGACGCTCACGCTGCTTGCTAGCACTCGGGCTAGGGCCTGCGCCTTAGTCACTGTCCTCCACTATAGAAATACGGTTCTTTTCCAGTTAATCAATTCCAATAATCCAATTCTATCTCATTGTCGTATTTTGTGTACAAACAAACTTGACAATTGACATTGACAGTTTGTTTCCCATGTTCAACGTCTGTGTTGCAAGGAAGCGAACTATTTTCTTCTTTGTTATGCGTATTTTAAAAAACGGCATAAGCTACTTACAAGTTTCGATGCAAACAATTGTTAACATGATAAGGTTTACCTATCTTCTGCACAATTTTCAAAGAAAAATAGTTTTTTTTGAATATTTTGTCTACCAATTTTCCCTATGATACAAGGATTTTTTTCAACTGCCATAATTTTTCAAAAAAATCACCGCACTATGAATACGAACATCGCTAGCCTACCGACAACGTTAAGTCAATATAGTGACAGATTTTGCACGCTAACTCGGCTGTCGAGACTTGCGTTTATCGTTAGCGTCGTTACGGCAAGCGTATTTTCGCAGGGCCTGCAGTCTCGACATAGTTTGCGATCGCTACGTTAAGTAACGATCGTTATCTCTTACCGACAAAATACGCTTGCCGTAACGACGCTAACGATAAACGCAAGTCTCGACAGCCGAGTTAGCGTGCAAAATCTGTCACTATATTGACTTAACGTTGTCGGTAGGCTAGCGATGTTCGTATTCATAGTGCGGTGATTTTTTTGAAAAATTATGGCAGTTGAAAAAAATCCTTGTATCATAGGGAAAATTGGTAGACAAAATATTAAAAAAAAACTATTTTTCTTTGAAAATTGTGCAGAAGATAAGTAAACCTTATCATGTTAACAATTGTTTGCATCGAAACTTGTAAGTAGCTTATGCCGTTTTTAAAAATACGCATAACAAAGAAGAAAATAGTTCGCTTCCTTGCAACACAGACGTTGAACATGGGAAACAAACTGTCAATGTCAATTGTCAAGTTTGTTTGTACACAAAATACGACAATGAGACAGAATTGATTAAAAACTGGAAAAGAACCGTATTTCTATAGTGGAGGACAGTGACACAGGCGCAGGCCCTAGCCCGAGTGCTAGCAAGCAGCGTGAGCGTCAGGTAATAACAACCTACAACAATTTACGATTCCTATTTTTGGTACTAAATTGAATACTTTGCATATGTTTGAAGTAGTTTGTGTTTACATAATGAATATCTTAAATGTTTCAGGCGTACTTCGGGGCATATTGATGCGCATTTGGCAACTTTAGCCCGTCCATATCTCCACACGGGCAAATTTTTAAACATGCTGGAAGGAGGTTCCCGAGGAACTCAACAAACTCCCAAACGGATCCAATAAGTCCCCCGAGCAGGGCATGACGTTAAATATCAAGTTGGTTTTTAAATGTAAGTACAAGCCACGTCAGTTTTATTTATATTTAATAGAATACAATAGGTATCCTAATTACAGGTTTGGATAGACTTAAAAAGCTGCGCCTGCACTAAGGCAGCATAATTATAAAAACAAATCATTCAAACTGGCAACCGAGGCGTCATCACTGCTTCTTTGACTGAAGTGGAGAGACGCATAACATCCTTAATTAGTGTAGAGTACACATTTGGCACGATACTATGCCATTTCCTTTTTTATTATGAGAATCACTAGCACACTAGAGCATTAAGAGACATTTTTAGTACATCTAATTTTTTTACAGATGGTGGCAGCTGCAACTCAAGTGCAATCAGACGCTGCCAGCGGCAGGCAAGGTACAAGCCGAGGCGTGGATGCTATTTGCATAGGCTGCAAATTCAATAGCGGACAGTTTTACAACTTTTGTAAATAAAAATAATAAATGGTTTTATATGTTTTTATTTAAATCACAGAGGGTCAATAAAATAAAATTATGTAAAACTAGTATTATTGAGTCTTCTTATGCACTCTGCAACAGCTCACTCAGTGCACCACACAAGTCCTGTATAACAAAAACAAGATTTTAGGAGTATTCATACAATGATACACAACGGTATAAGTCGGACTTGATGCTATAAGCCATTATATATCACCTTTGGGCCAAATAAATGGATATGCTAATGAAATAGGTATAAAGATCTAGGGAAAATTATATGTTATGCAAATATAGGTATACCTATTTAATAAATATAATATAATAAAACCTTAAAATAAATCATTTGATTAGGTACCTGTTACTTCTAGGCCATCTTCATGAGAGTGGGTGTGGTGGCTTCTGGTTCATGTAATTTATATTTTATACATGTGTATTTATGTGTTGGTGAGACAGACACCTAAAAACAGACTTCAGCACACCAAAGCATCTTTCAACGACATTCCTGACTGAACAATGAGTATTTGTTTATTGATACTCCGGTTTCCCTGGGTGCTGATTTTTTAAAGGAGTCTTCAACCATGGTTTCAGAGGATATATACCATCACCTAAAAGATAAAACATAGAATGTACTTTCAGCAGATTATAATAAACATTTATTATTAGTTACCAAGCAGCCATGTACGGTGGTCCCCATTGTTATTTTTTTTTATGTGTGCAGTCTATGAGTGGTGGGCAGTGGGTAGTGTGCAGTCTATGGCTGTGGAGCATTTCTAAACTTCTCTTTAACTGCACACCGTTCTTCTTGGATCATGGGAAATTTAACATATCATCTTAAAAGGTTTTCATTGATAACCAAAGTTACAGCATGTATTACTCGGCTTACTGACTTTTGGCTTATGCTGCAGCCCCACTGCAAGCCAATAGAAAGTTGGTAGCACCCACTTGACTATTATGAAGAAAATTACAATACATCTTGGATATTAGAAAAAAATAATAGAAATATTATTTAGGCACATTAAGTACCGAACGCATAGACACTCACTTGAGACTCCACAGAAAGTCCTTAAGGCCCTCGTTTTTGAATAGATGGGCGAAGTTCACCAACGAGCTCATGAAACGTCCTTGTTTATTCGGTAAAGATAGAGAAATTGGCCATCCTCTAAATCCAAAGGATTTTCACCTTCACGCCGGTTTCGTGCATTTTTCCGCCGCATTATTATATCGAGTCTGTGTTCTAGCACGACCAAAGCCCACGCTTAATACTATACAGCCATATTACTCTAATTATTATTTATTTATTGTTTTTGTAACCTCTAAAACCAATGATAACGATCGTTACGACACTTATCGGGCTGTCAAAAATGCTCGCTAGGAAATTCGATATCATACCGATAAATCGTTAACTTAGCGACAATATACGTTAAGTTTGCGATGACAAACGTCAAAAATCGATAGCTTTGACTGTCGAGACTACCAAAAATCGTTATCTTCCGATCGTTAGGACTTATCGACCGATCGTTACGAGATAACGATCGCTATCTATGTCGAGACTGCAGGCCCTGGCCAAATACATGCGAGCAGCGGCCGGCAAAAGTTGTATGAAAATCCATATCTGTCGTGTGTAGCGGCCAAATAAATTACATAGTAAACTCATATCTGTCGTGTAATTTAAAAATGGAACGATCTTTTACTTCATATCATGGCAACCAAGGAGGTACCTTATCAAAGGTTTTATTTAAATTTCGAACTGGCTTGCAGATAGAAAGCTGTTTATTGAAAAAAAAAACAAATGAACACTTCGCACTGCGATTTTTATTTGCTCGGATTTTTGTAGTATTATTCCCGCGTGATTTTTTTACCGCAATGCGTGCAGCTTCATACAATGCCATAGGCCGCAGAATGGGCGGGAAAAAATTGCGCGAATAAAAGTCACAGTGCGTGCTAAACCTAAACACAACGCGGGAATAATTATTGCTGTTCGTCATTGATTTTGAAAAGTAATTGTTCTTGACCAAATGAGTTCTAGGTACTACTTAGTTTTAATTTCCGCGCATTATTTGAGAAAAGCACTATACAATCCTTGGCCACAACTAGGCATTGATGGACTTACGTATGTGTGCCTCGGCTTCGCCTCGGCCCACACAATGCCTCTTTTGCTGGCCGCTGCAGTAATGTACTATTGTTTTGAAGGGTATAACTACTTCCTAGTTGGTCCCATAGTCATCAGGTCAGGATCTGATGATGGGATCCTAGAGAAATTAAGGGAACTCCTCAAATATTATAGGCATACATATAGTGATTTTGGTATTTTCATCAACAATGCAATCATTTGCACTCAGAAAGTATAATTTGGTGAAGTGGAACTGATGAAGAAGACCACAAATGGTCACTGGAACTCCTAAATGCAAATTATGTCACGGGTATAAAATATCTCGAATAGTTAACAGATTATGATAAAGCAAATACTTATAAATGGATGGTACTGATGAAAATGGCACCATTCTGATGAAGAAGCCGGAAGGTAGGCACTGGAACTCTGAAATAAAACAATGTGTCCTAGTCGTGCTTGGGCTTATTGGAATCGTCATGAGATATTAATGATTATCATGTTAACTGGAGATACCTACCAAAATTAAAAAAAGAGAAAAATAAAAAACTTTTTAACAAGAAATCAAACCGACTTTAAGAACAAAAAACTACAAAGCCAAAAAATAACTTTCTTTTCCGAAGTCGGTGTCGAAAAACTGAAAAAATGGGTACAAAAGACACCGACTTCGGAAAAGAAAGTTATTTTTTGGCTTTGTAGTTTTTTGTTCTGGAAGTCGGTTTGATTTTTTGTAAAAAGTTTTTTTGTAAACTAAAATTTACTTGTCTGCTGCAGCACTAGACGTCAAAGGGGGGCCGAGCGTGGCTCCCCGAGACCCCGCTACGCGCCAGCCGCTATTTAACACGATCGCGCGCGCATTCGGCTCACGGTCCCACAGAAGCTTCAGAGTGGTGGTAGAGGGCGAGGTGTCCCCCCCCTCGCCCGATTATGGCGGGCGTGCCACTGGGTGCCGTCCTATCGCCTGCGTGTTACTCACGTTACACCGACGATATCTCCACTACACCAGAGGTAACGCTAGCGCTGTACGCTGACGATGCCGCATATGTAACGAGTCATTGAACCCGAAGCACGCAGCGAAAAAAATGCAGCGCGCCCTCGATCTCATCCCCGAGTGGCTACCGTAGTGGCGGCTATCGGTTAACGTGAGTATGACGTAGGCTTTTGTTACAGGACTCGGGCCCCTCCCACCACTGCTGACACTACAAGGGGCCGACATCGAGTGGATGCCCCAGTACATGGGTGTGCAGAGGCGCCTCGTGACATTTATTTATGGGAGTTCACAAAAAAAATACGTAAAACTAGAGCTTACCATTTATTTTTTTTGTACAGAAAATTCATTCTGATCTGTTCTGTTTAGTATTTCTGTTCTGGAAACTTCATAAATAGCATCTAAAATGTCATTCTGAATGGTTTTAGACGTACTTTTATAGCCAAATCGATCTCTGACACGAAATCTTCCAAACCTCTATAGATTCCGGAATTCCGTAGATTCATCCTAACCCCTTAAAGCAACTTGAAATGCACCACAAAATACCACACAATCTATTAAACGCCGTAAAATATATCGATTTTCATCAACGCGTTCATTGAAATCTCTAATAGATTTTCGATACGCAGAATCGAGCGCTTTACGAAATTTTGATTATGAGCAATTTTAGGACCCTAGCAACCAGTCCATAAAAAAAATCAGGACGTGGTGGCCCCTTCGCTTTAAGTTCGAGACGCATTTCAAGAGTCTTTTCATAATTTTTTATAAAAGACACTGTATTGTTCCATTTTTAACATATATCGGCGCAAAACTATATTTAATACATAATTAAAAGAAAAACTGCGAAGAATCTACATTCTACCGTAAAGTAACTGATTTCGAGTGTTTGTTTTATTGTTTACATAAGATTGACAACGGCGCACAGGTATAAGTCTCCCGCGCCGCCTTGCGCGATTTGGCAACGTCGAGCGTGAGCGGCGCTCCAGATTAGGCTAATGGGGATGTGAACGCAAAGCTGAGCGCAGATGTCGCTGGCGGCGCAATGGCTGCTGTCAAATCATTTTTGCTTTATTTACATCACGTTTTTTTGTTTTTTTTTTGTGTTTAAATCGGTCTACCATCGTTATTGATAATATGTATAAGGGACTATACAAGGAAGCTTAAGGAATTGAAAGACGAACTAAAGAAATTTGGAGCAAGGATAACTGGAAAGAAAACAGATCTTATTGAAAAGTAGATTTTTATACAATAAAATATTTTTCGTCGGTATATATGTTCTAGATTTGGCTATTTTTTTAGTGGTAACGGGTTATTTCTTACTTGACTCATGGTAGGAAAATTTACAAAAATATAGAGAACATTACTTTAATATTTTGGTATTCTTTACGTTTTAGGTTAGAAGTTTAATTTAATTTTCGGCAATCAAAGTCCCTCAAGCTTCTGAAGGCCAAGCAAATGACATTCCTGCATTAGAACTTTAACAATACGTTAATAGCTCCACTATATTGCCGAAGAATACCAAGCAACATAATCAGTTACTTTGACAGGTACATAACATAACCTATAAATATATATAGCCTTTTTCCAGATTTTTTTTGCGTTGTATCTTCGCTCAACAAATGAATACTGGGGTTGGTAAATCCTGGTATAGCACACAGAGACATATTTCGAGAAAATTAAATTTTACTGAATAATAGGTTACAAAATGTATGAATTTGACAGCTTTCAATAGCCATAGCGACGATGCGCCACCTATCGTGATAAAATGGCAGTTCACATCCCCATTTCCCATACAAAATCTTCTGTTTCACGCGCCGGACTGTGTCGATGTTTCTCTTTCGCACTCATTGAATACAGTGCTAGAAATCGTACTGAATTTTGTTTCATAGGAGCGCAATCGCTGGCGCTCCACTCCACACGTTAGGCACATACAAATTGACGCCAAATGTGCGCGTAGGTAATAGTTAGTTTCTACTACGTTTATAGTAAACTGCTATTATGAGTGTATTGTGGCATTGTAGAAAGAATGTATGTATAGGATATTATGGAAATATAGATTATGCAATTTTTGTGGGAGTGCACTGCATCAGTGCTCTTTAGGACGAGCCGCCTCTGGGTGTGACCATCGACCGTCGGCTCACGATGGGGTTGCACGTCACCAGGGTGGTTGCGCAGTGCAGGGTCGCCCGGAACCTGCTCTATCCATTGCTCTCATCCCGCCTTCCCGCCCACGCCAAGTTGGCAACTTGGGCATCTACAAGACATACCTGCGATCTATCTTATTGATGTTGTTGGGATCGGAACGCTTTACGAGTACAGTGTCTCTGTGTTATAAATTTTAAATTATTGGTAAAAATGTCCAAATTTAACGTGGAATCGACATTAGCCGATATATTAAAGAAGTTAGTATCGTTGACAACGAAAGTTACAGCTCAGTCATCAACAATTGAAGCTCAAACCAAAAAAATTGAGGAACAACAATGCCTAATTCAAAAATGTTCAACAACCATTTTAGAACAAAAGAAGGTAATTGAAGAACTATGCGCAAAAGTTGAGACCAATGTTCTCACAGCACAAATTGCAAAGAGCGAGACGGAGAACACCACAGGCGTGCGTCCGAAAGAGATGAACATAGTGTTGGAGGTAGCGATGTCAACGGTGGACAATGTATCGGAACGCGCGCGGCGAGCAGAGGAGCGAACCAAAAATAAGGTGGCGTCTACGCTACATGAGCGGCAGCGAGGTGACAAAGAGACGGAGGTGGTAACAAATGATGAAGAATGGAAAGTGGCTGCAAACAGGAAGAAAAATCTAAGACTGATCTCAAGGTGGTCGGTAAAGGTGGCAACACACAAATTTCGGCATTTCAAGCGATTGAGAAAAAGAAGTTTTTGCATGTTTGGTCTCTTCATATTGATACATCGGAGGATGCATTAATGGAACATATTACTAAAGTTTGTGACTCAAAAGATATCAAGGTGGAGAAAGTTATTCCAAAAACTAAAAGAGACTACTCGTCATTCATGATGGGTGTGCCCGAATCTAAGTTTGATACACTGAACAACACTAACAGTTGGCCTTTGAATACACAATTCAGTGAATGGGTGTGGTTTCGGAACTACCGTAAGCCCTCGGAAAAGTCTAAAAACCACAAATAAATGCATCCAATTATTTTATCAAAATATACGGGGCCTAAGAACTAAGACGAAGACTTTTTGCAATAATTTATTGGCCTCAAATTATGATATCGCGGCTATAACTGAAACTGGACTTAATACAATACACGATGGTGAACTAATTCCGGCCGGATTTAATGTACTAAGATGTGATCGAGCGGACGGGCGTAAGCAGGGAGGAGTATTGTTGGCAGCAACATCGCGTTTTCAACTAACGCGCCTTCCTATCGTTAATGTAGACGCGGCCTTATTCGAGCTAGTATGTGCAACAGTACGTATGAGGTATTATATTATCTGTGGTATGAGTAATAATAGTTTGCTTCTGTGTTGTGTTGTATACATTCCACCAAAATGTAATGCTAATGAATATATGCATTTGTTTAATATATTAGAGGACGTATGTGTAAAATACAAGAATGTTTTAGTGATAGGTGACTTCAATTTGCATTCAGCAACATTAGAGACCAATAGTTATTTTGAATATGTCAACGCCTTTTGCGGATTTCGGCAGGCAAATGAAATACTTAATATTAATAATCGTACGTTGGATTTAGTATTGACACAGATAATATAATACTAGCATACAGATGCCTCATCCCATACAAAGAAACCGTGCCGACGGAACTACCGTTTTTCATCTGATTAATCTTGTTATTTTTGTAAGTACATCAATCGCGTTCGATCCCGTTTCACGGCAATAGATGGTGTTAGCAGCGATTTGCAAGTAAAATGGCTTACTAGGTTCGAGAATATTTTTTTCTTTAAATACAATGAAGGTTCGTTTTATAGTATTTTTTTGCACGTTTTTAAAGTTTTTTTGCACCAAAATGTGTTACAATGCAAATTTTAATAATCGTGTGGAATGCCACAGAAATTTAAAAATGCGCCATCTATTGGCATCAATTTTAAATGATACGTACAAATAATCTTTGAAATGTGAATTAAGAGCCCAATATACCATAATTTTGTTCTTAGGAGAGTCGATTTAACAAGAACATACAATTTATATGTTCAATTCCAGAAAATGATAATTTTACAAAACTATTGAATTGTGTGTACATGTCGCGCCATCTAGTGAGATTTATTTGAACCAAATTTTCTTTATTAGCAATGAGACCCCGTGGTATTGACAACATTATTACCGGATAACTTAAAGGTACGTTTGGCCGACGAGCCATTAGTTGATATAGACGTACAGCACCCACCACTGTTTGTCAGCGTGAGCACCGGTGATCAACGAAGGGGGGCGCCGCTGCTGACACCACCAAGTGACAGTCCTTTAGATACTGGTAGTGATTGTTGTCCAAGTTGGAACTTTAAAAAAGCTGACTTGTCTTATTTATATTTTAGCTTACAATTGATAAATTGGGATTCGTTATGTGAGATGCAAAGTTCTAGTTCTGCTTTGGATTGTTTTTATAATCTTGTGAATAACACTATTGATCTATGTACACCTAGGAAGAAAAGGGTAGTAGGTAAAAATAATAATTCTAGAGTTTACCCAGAGTGGTACACGTCAGATTTAATATGGGATATCAAACGAAAGTGGAGACATCATAAATTATTTAAAGTAACGTCTTCGCCGAGTGATTACAAAGTGTTTAGTCGGTACCGGTTAATAGTTAAACGTAAAATAAAAAAACTTTTTGCAAAAAAATACTACCGACTTCCAAATACAAAACTGCAAAGTGAAAAATAACTTAATTTTTTGAAGTCGGTGTCTTTCGTAGGTACCATTTTCTTGCGTTATGGTATATGTTTTTTTATTTTTCACTTTTTAGTTGTACGTACCTAATAGGCAAGTTAGTAAGGGAACTATTTCGCCAGAATAGATTTCATGAAACTTGAACATAACCGGTGAAATGAGAGGTCTGCTTACCCCTTAAGAGCGAACTGGCGTGATGTTATGTTATGAAATGTTATAAACAACAAACAGACATGCGATTGCAGCAATCCCGAGAGATTTGCCGTTATTTATTGAAGAGTTCTGTTGTATATCTCCGAAGTTCTTCATCAGATCTTCACCAAATTAAAATGGGACCAATTTCGAAACATACTATATCAAACAAAAAAAGAATTTTTAAAATCGGTCCACAATTGACGGAGTAATCGGTGAACATACACAAAAAAAAAAAAAAAAAACAAACTTGAAGTCGAACATAGAACCTCCTCCTTTTTGGGAAGTCGGTTAATCACTTCAGCGTAACAGGCTTACCAAAATAAATTACAACTTAATTTTAAGGATGATCCTAAATCATTCTGGAGCTTTGTTCGAGCAAAGCAATCCAGACGTAATAAGCCCCGAATCACAAAGGATGGCATAGTGTTGAGGGAGGAGGAGGCTGCTGAAGGTTTTGCTGCCTATTTCCACTCGGTGTACAGTGGGACGCGGCCGACGTTAGACCCAGTCGCAGTGGCGCGCGCGGCCTGTGGAGCGGGCTCGGCGCGCGTGCATGTGGACCGCGTGAGTCAGGGGGAGTTGTGCGCGGCACTCCAGCGGCTCAAGCCCAAACAGTCGGTGGGTCCGGATGGAATACCACCTTTTATTGTCAGGGACTGTAGCTCAGTATTTTGGAAACCACTGCTACACATTTTCAATCTGTGCTTACAGGAAGGACACTATCCAGATCAATGGAAAATGACGCGAGTTATCCCGGTACCAAAAGGAGGTTCAGGGTCGGACGTCGGTGGTTATCGACCTGTGGCCGTACTGTCGGCGTTCGCTAAGGTTTTTGAATCAGTATTACACAAATCCATTTACACGCAAGTGAGCCCACTACTACATGATGCTCAACATGGTTTTCGGGTCGGTCGGGGTACGGGAAGTAACCTACTGTCGTTTGTGTCGTATTTGGCGCCAGTAGTGGACGCTGGAGGACAGGTGGACGTCACGTACTTCGACTTTCGGAAGGCTTTTGATATGGTGGATAATGACATTCTATTGGTTAAATTTGCTGCATTAGGTTTTACACCTCATTCGCTAAAGTTCTTTGCGAGTTACGAGTATCTTGGTGAGCGCCGGCAGTACGTTGAGTACGCCGGACACAAATCTAAACCATTTTATACATTTTCGGGGGTAAGTCAGGGTTGTAATTTGGGTCCACTGGAATTCATTATTATGGTTAATGATCTCCCTGAGGTCGTGAGCAGTGCAAGGTGTTTGCTATTTGCAGATGATCTTAAAGTGTTTATCTCTGTAGCGAGCGCCTCGGATTGTGAGCGGCTTCAGCGCGATCTCGACAAGGTGGTACAATGGAGTCAGGAAAACAAACTGGTCTTCAATGTGACCAAATGTTGCGTGATGACGTACAGTCGCGCGCGTGTCCCGCTAGAAAATCAGTATGAGATGGACGGCATAGTGATGCCGCGTGTCACGCAAATGCGGGATCTTGGTGTTCATATGGTGGTCGAGTTGATGTTTCGCAATCACATTATGGAGTTGTGTAGCAAATCCTTTAGAAATTTAGGTTTTATTTTACGACAATGTACGGATTTTAAAAGTGTAGCAGTGGTAAAAATACTTTATAATGCTTTGGTTCGTAGTCATCTCGAGACAAGTGCCATTATATGTAGTCCACATGAGGACAAATATAGTCTCATGATCGAAAAAATCCAAAATAAATTCACTAGGTATTTATATTTGAAGCAATATGGGGTTCACCCATTTTACCCGTTGATGTATCCGAGTCTGTTTGTGTTGGGCATGGTCGGGTACACTAGGCTGGCGGTTAGGAGGGACGTCGCTTTAGTAAAATACGCGGCGAGAGTGCTGCGCGGGCTGGTGCATCACCCAGATGTACTGGAGGCGCTGCGGCTGCATGTCCCGGATGGGTATAGTGTAAGTGGGTCGGCGCGCCGCCGACCCACTTTGTTAAATGTGCCAAGGGCTAGGACAAATTTATTAAAGTTTGCCCCTTTGTCAAGGGCCGTGCGTATTATAAATAGTATGCCATCGGAAGATTTGTTCCATAGCCTGCCGAAATTTGTGTCTGGAGCACAAAGGTACATTGAAGGAGGCATACATATATGAATGGTTTCTTGATTTTGGTTATTTTATTTTTATTGTTAATATTTTATGTATCTACTCGTATATAGTGTATAACATTATTTATTATGTGGTATAACATCATCTTGGGAAAACTGTAAGATGTTGTACTTATTGGTGTCAAATAAATAAAATAAAAATAAATAAATCTTAACATACGCAGCCCCAGCTTGGTTCGTCCTCATAAGCGAGACGAACAAAACCTAATCCTAAGACTCATCATGGACGCCCCTCGCTACGTGAGGAACAACGTCATCCTGCGGGACACAGGAATAGAGAGCCTGGATGAGTTTTGAAATTTCATGAAAATCATTGGAAACGTTTCCAATGATTCAATCAATCAATCAATCATTTATTTCGGACCATGATCCATAATTTGTTAGTAATACACTTATGACTATGTTAGTAAATTTACATAATTTAATAATGTCATTCTTATAAAAATAATAATAATCCATACACACAATAAAATTAATAAATAACAAATAAATTAATAAATAACAAATAAATTAACAAATAATTCAATTACCTAGTTCAAATATCGATTTCCTGTTGCACTGGAGCCGCCGCTGTGCAAGCGGGTCCAGTACCCCAGGAAAGGGCAGTCCGGTTTATCCGCAATAACCCTCAGGACACTGTTTACGCTCCCCCGCATCCTGTGCATCAGGGATGCTGTCCTCTTCCGCATTATCGCCTGAAAACTATCAGTATTCGCTTCTGCAAGTCAGATTATATTATTATTTTAGATGTTATTATCTATATTTCTATACTAATATTATAAAGCTGAAGAGTTTTTTTGTTTGTTTATTTGAAAGCGCTAATCTCAGCAACTACAAGGCTATATAACATCACGCTACGACCAATAGGAGCGGAGCATAAATTAACAATGTTGCAAAAACGGGCAAAATTATTCTTTTTTGAGAGCTTCCGTTGCGTGCGCTGCGTAAACGGTTTAAGTTACGCAACAATCATGTAGTTAGGGTAGGGTAGGTAGCCAGTTGACGGGAGCGAAGCCGCGTGGGACAGCTAGTCTATGCTAATATTATAAAGCTAAAGATAATAAGAATATGGTGGGGATGATGCCAAATACCTCCCATGTGGCATCATCCCCACCATATTTCCCTTGTGCAAAACCCCTCAACTTAGCGGTTGCCTCTACAATGTCATCCGAGAAACCGTAAAACTGCGTGAAGTCTGCCTCAACCGCAGCGGCCAACTCAGTGTCCTCGGTGGATAATAGCGCCAAACACTCCGCATAGCATTCATCCACCCTGGCTTGACGGGCTGGAAGTTCACTAAAACGGGCCAACAAATCCTCTGATCTATCAGATCTACTTATTAAAGAGGCCGCCGAGGTCACCCGTAGCCACAACTCATCAACCCACGTTTTTGACACTCTGTTTAATAGAAACATTGAAACAATTAGCTTGGCCGTCCACTGCTTAACCGGACTAACCTGTGGAAACTAATCTGTTAGCCTCCGGCCAGGCTTAAAAATTCTAAACCTAAAGCGACAGGACTAAGGGCTACCCCAGTTGGGGTCGGACCTCGGCTCAGGGCGTCGCTGGGGGGATGGCAAAGGCCGGATCTAATAAAGTGATTCTACCATCCGTTCGGAAAAGCCTACGTGGAGAAGAACGGACAAACGAGGAAAAGGCCGAATCAACGCGCCACCTATATTTATAACTTTAGTGCGCAGAATGCCTCGTAGGATACGCGCCTAAACGAACGGAACAAACACCGAACTATGCTTCAACCCTATTGGTCACAAGAATTATACAACTCTATTGGTTAAGATTTTATTTTTATATTTGTAAATCTGTTTCTGTATTTTCATTGGCTAGAGTATAAGTGTAAAATAGTATTTAAGTGTGTGCAACCAAAAATAAAGCCCTTATTATTTTCTACAATCTGGAGTCATTATTATTTCCGTCAACCTGCGTCCCATCGCTAAACACCCATCTCAATTCCGCTCTAATCTTACAAGTAAATGTATTGGGAGTCATACTTTCAAAATGTAAGCAACGGTGATTAAATATTAATTAATACACAAAACGTTCAACAACTTAAATTAATAATGTATGTGTGTGTAATCATACCTCAGAAAGGAAATCATAGAATTGAAACAACGAATAAATCAACGCAATAACAATATTTACTATCAATTATAAAGTCTACTTCAGTACACAATCATATTATTTTACTAACCTTAAAACTCAACACTCGGGTGCCTCGTTCAAGACCACAGACTACTTAGATATACTACGTGTTCAAGACTGACTCCTGTCAGCAACTTGTTCAACTGACTTAATCACTTCAATGTCAAAATAATTTTATAACTGACAGTGACACTTTGAAGCCTTTAAAATGACAAACTTATCTTGAATATAACAAGCATAACCATGTACTGTTTACTATAATAATCTTACTAATATAAATCTCCCTCACATAGATAAGTCTTGTTACAGACAGCGAGAACGAGTCCCTTCGTTCCTTATTATTGTATAACGGGTGTATTATAGATTTGTTAGTAACTTGAATCTATCACACAATTATCAATCACTAGCTGACCCTCGGGGCTTCGCTCCCGTCAACTGCCTACCTACCCTGGCTACCCTGCCTATCCTGCCTACCCTGCCTGCCCTGCCCCTACCCTGCCTTCCCTGGCTACCCTGCCAACCCTGCCTGCCCTGGCTACCCTGCCTACCCTGCCTACCCTGCCTACTCTGCTTACCCTGCCTACCCAGCCTACCCTGCCTACCCTACCTATCCTGCCTACCCTGCCTTTCCTGCCTACCCTGCCTATCCTGCCTATCCAGCCTACCCTGCTTACCCTGCCTTTCCTGCCTACCCTACCTTTCCTGCCTACCCTGCCTATCTTGCCTAACCTGCCTACCCTGCCTACTCTGCTTACCCTGCCTACCCTGCCTACCCGGCCTACCCTGCCTTTCCTGCCTACCCTGCCTACCCTGCCTATCCTGCCTACCCTGCCTATCTTGCCTACCCTGCCTGCCCTGCCTACCCTGCCTACCCTGCCTACTCTGCTTACCCTGCCTACCCTGCCTAACCTGCCTTTCCTGCCTATCCTGCCTACCCTGCCTACCCTGCCTACCCTGCCTATCCTGCCTACTCTGCCTACCCTGCCTACCCTGCCTACCCTGCTTACCATGCCTACCCTGCCTACCCTGCCTACCCTGCCTACTCTGCTTACCATGCCTATCTTGCCTACCCTGCCTACCCTGCCTACCCTGCCTACTCTGCTTACCCTGCCTACCCTGCCTAACCTGCCTTTCCTGCCTATCCTGCCTACCCTGCCTACCCTGCCTACCCTGCCTACCCTGCCTACCCTGCCTACCCTGCCTACTCTGCTTACCATGCCTACCCTGCCTACCCTGCCTGCCCTGCCTACTCTGCCTACTCTGCTTACCATGCCTGACCTGCCTACCCTGCCTACCCTACCTATCCTGCCTACCCTGCCTTTCCTGCCTACCCTGCCTATCCTGCCTACCCTGCCTGCCCTGCCTACTCTGCCTACTCTGCTTACCATGCCTGCCCTGCCTACCCTGCCTACCCTACCTTTCCTGCCTACCCTGCCTTTCCTGCCTACCTTGCCTATCCTGCCTACCCTGCCTACCCTGACTACCCTGCCTATCCTGCCTTTCCTGCCTACCCTGCCTACCCTGCCTACTCTGCTTACCCTTCCTACCCAGCCTACCCTGCCTGCCCTACCTATCCTGCCTACCCTGCCTTTCCTGCCTATCCTGCCTACCCTGCCTACACTGTCTACACTGCCTTTTCTGCCTACCCTGCCTTTCCTGCCTTTCCTGCCTTTCCTGCCTACCCTGCCTATCTTGCCTACCCTGCCTAACCTGCCTACTCTGCTTACCCTGCCTACCCGGCCTACACTGCCTACCCTGCCTTTCCTGCCTACCCTGCCTATCCTGCCTACCCTACCTACCCTGCCTACCCTGCCTTTCCTGCCTACCCTGCCTATCTTGCCTACCCTGCCTACCCTTCCTACTCTGCTTACCCTGCCTACCCTGCCTATCCTGCCTACCCTGCCTACCCTGCCTACCCTGCCTACCCTGCCTACCCTGCCTACCCTGCCTACTCTGCTTACCATGCCTACCCTGCCTACCCTGCCTACTCTGCTTACCCTGCCTACTCTGCTTACCCTGCCTAACCTGCCTACTCTGCCTACCCTGCCTACTCTGCCTAACCTTGCCTAACCTGCCTATCCTACCTACCCTACCTGCCCTACCTAGTAATTTGTATCTATCATCAATTGTTTTCTCAGCGCACGCCAAATAATGTATTTTACAGACAACATTTTGCTACCTTGGGTTACATTATTGCAATTTTCATAAGGATCTCTATATTTTTTGAAAATATTTTATAGCCTATGACACTCAGGAATAATGTTGCTTTCTACCGGTGCAAGAATTTTCAAAATCGGTTCAGTAGATCCAGAGATTACCCCTTACAACGTCACAAACTCACAAACTCACAAACTCACAAACTTTACCTCTTTATAATATTAGTATAGATTAACAATTATAAAAGATAACCATATAACGTCTTATTTAATAAGGATAACAAAACAAATAGTCCGAATTCTTACAAAATAATTAAAAATATTCTAGATCATCATTATAATTTATTTTATAGCTTAAGTGATGTGAAAGCTACTTCCTTCACTCTCACACCACTTCAGCCGCAATGTTTGAACTACTCATGGGCGACGAGTTCATACGCCAATCCTGCCCAGTTCAACCATTCTCACTCAATCTATCGTCATATCTATTGCCGAGCGAAGTGAGGCTACTGCCTCACTTCGCTCGGCAATAGCTATATGTAAAAAAAAATGTACGACGATAGTCTGCACACTTATGGTAAAAAGATAGAAACCGGGGATGATAATAAAACCGCCCGTGTTGAGTGTAGAAAAATCACTAATTTATTTTACTTAGTAACAACTATATAAAATGGTCGCGCGTGTGCAAACGCAGCAAAACCTACTTAATTGTACTAATGTGCGGGTTCACCGTACATACTGCCAACTCTAAAGGAGAAGACAGGAGACGTGTTTAATCCTAGATGATAAGTGGTCAAGTTAAACACATGAAAACTGATGACTTACATTAATGGTACATATTTCAGTTGAAAGATGATACAAGGTGATTTCATTAGGTTTATATCTATGTAACTAATCTAAGTCGTAAAGTCTGTAACATTAAATTGTCTGGTTTCTCAAGTTCACTTTCACTGACGGACCATGGGTGAGGTCCCCTTATCGACACTTTCGGTAGATTTACTTATATCACTAAACTCACTGAACACTGGCACTGGCACAGTTACCCTCACGCTCTCCGTTGAGTTCGGCCCTGCGTGCTCGGCTCGCGCCTCCGCCCCAGGGGCGCGCTCGTCCGGCTGCCCACGTTCTTCTCGTGCTGCTGCTTTTCAAGTGCGTTCTGACACTTCCCTCTTGTAACGAGGTAAATGCAGGTCCCGCCTAAGATGACAACTAAGGCCAGGACAATATAAGCGACGGAATAGTGATGAATGTCGTGAACGGTTAACTCTGTAGAAGATTGTTCCTTAATGTTTCTTATTTGCTCTTCCAGCTGATTCCACCTGTGGGTGTGGTTTACCGCAGAATCATAATCGATGGGCAAGGTCGTGTTAATGAGTGAGTTTAGAATGGACACCTCTGGGACTTCGATGTTCGATTGTATATTCAAGTGACGTAGAAAGTTGTTGTGCGCATGGATACTATAAGCGTCCGATTTCAATGTGCATCCCTGACCTACGTTAATGATACCACTGCCTTGAATGACTGTAGTTGTTGTATCAGCAATACAGGAAATACGAAGTTCACATGACTCACAACAGGTATAAAACCAGGAGTTCACATTATGTAATTTGACCCAATAATTGTGGCACGTGGATACTTCTTGTTTACAAACGTTTCTGATATCACTTGCATCTTGAATATCACACAGCGATTGTTTTATTTTTAGATTATAGACAGGTTTGTCATAGGTACACAATAATTTTTTGCTCCTTAGAACATGTATGCAAGCCTGCAGGTCACTATCTGATAAGAAGAGAGCGAGGTCCTTTTGGATGTTGTAGGCAATAAATGGCGAGCTTGGGACTGTGCGAATGATGCGATTCGTTCCCCTTTTCTGAGGGATAGGTACGATCCTGTCTAACTCGAAGATGTCGTTGCTCACCAATGGAATCTTTATCTCTATGATAAGGTAGCCTTCATATAACGTTGCTGACGCCTTCATGATTTTGTACATGTCAGATAGGTTTGTTGACTCAATTGGGGTCATTAAGTTTCCCTGCAATTGCCCGGAGATGATATTGATCTGTTGAGCCAGTTGTTCTGGTGACAGGAGGTAAGGGTCAATACGACCGTGGCTGATGTCTGTCACGGTGTCAATAAGTGTGTGCTGTATGCGCATTAGATTTGCCAGAATGACACTCGCGGCTAAGGCGGTAGATGTTACATATAAACCGTTCCTATTGTCTAGACGCACCCGATTGATTTCAGCAGTGGCGTTTCGAAGATGTTCCTTGATGAAATGGAACTGGTTGTTCATTGTCTCCTCGCTGCGTCGTAGAATGTTGTATTCTGATTCCAAGACCAGTGTTTGATTCCTGAGTAATTTTTGGAGATAATTCTCATGGGTGGTTATCTTTTCTATATCCTGTTTGTATTGTTGAGCAAAGCTGTCATCCAATACTCCAAACATAGTATTTGCCAGATACCCCACTCCATTTATCAAGCCACGTTTTTGCCTTCTTGCGTTAGGTTTTTCGAGGAGTGTTTGATAATGCTCAAGTTCTTTTACTTCCTGTTCTAGTTGTAGGATGACGCTATCGTATTGCGAGCCCATGCAATCGGCGGTGAATTTCAAGTGCGTGATGTAGCTCTTTACGTTCGTTACTCCGTGATAGAACGTGGACATGTTGTAAAACACAATGAGTTTCCATTCGTCCTTGATAACTTGGAGGTTGGACATCTTGTCGAAGTAAAGACCTTGGTTGCTCGAAATTTGCGTAACATTATATGGCGTCAATTTGAGTTGCTGAGTCTGATCACTGGGTGATACAAACAAAAGCATTAGTAAAGCGGACATGAAAAAGACTTGTAAAGGTTTCTGTTTTCGTAGTCGCGGGGAACGCCTTTTAGCATCAGGTTCAGCTGGTAATCGTGGAGAGGACTCATCCACGCACTGTGCCGCGGATTCGGATGAGGGTCTCTGCTCATTTACGGGTAAGTATACAAGCTTGTTGACTGGACGCTGTATGGTATTGTTACTCGTCTTGACGGTAACAACTCTCACATACCCATCCTTTCCTGGATGCAGCTGCTTTACTCGACCCATTGCCCACTTACCCGGTGGTACGTTCTCTTCCCGGATGAGGACGAGGTCATCGACCTCAAGATTACTTCGTGGTTTTTGCCATTTAGTTCTCGTTTGAAGTTGTTGAAGATATTCCGATGACCACCGTTGCCAGATATTTTTGGTTAAAGCTTGAACGAGTTGCCACCGCGTGGTTAACGATGTAGACTCCGGTTCAGTTTGAGGTCTTGACACAATTGGTGTCCCAGTGAGGAAATGTCCTGGAGTTAAGCAATCGTCGTCAGAGTTTTCAGTAAGTTGACATAGTGGCCTGGAATTCAGACACGCCTCTATTTGACAAAGTAACGTTGAAAACTCTTCATACGTAAGACGTTGATCACCTATGACCCTTTTCAAATGGTATTTCAGGCTCTTCACTGCGGCTTCCCAAAGCCCACCTGCATTAGGCCAGGCAGGGGCATTGAAGTGCCAGTGGATGTTCATCTCACCGATTTTGTTAAAGAAGTCCGGGTTGATGTTCTGGATGATCTCCTTATACTCCTTTTTCATGAGTCGATTAGCTCCCACGAAGTTTGTACCGTTGTCACTGTACATGTGACCTGGTGATCCACGCCGGGAGCAGAACCGGCGAAATGCAGCTAGAAAAGCGGCCGTACTCAGATCAGATACCAGTTCCAGGTGGACGGCCTTCGTTGACAGGCAGACAAAGACTGCTACATATCCCTTCGTCGTTTTGATCCCGCGCCCTTTATTGGCTTTCAGTTCTACGTGGCCCGTGAAGTCGACACCAGTATGCGTAAATGGCCTTGACGGCGTAACTCTGGCTCGTGGTAAATCCGCCATAATTTGTTGTTGTACTTCGTTGTTAAATCGACGACACTTAACACAAAGTCTTAATTGCCGTTTTACCGTCCTGATTCCGCTGATAATCCAGTACCTGTCCCTTATGTATGAAAGGGTTAGTCGGGGGCCACCATGTAAAGTTGTTATGTGAGCCTGGCTAATAACAAGATCAGTAAGTCGACTGTGGCTGGGCAGAATGATAGGGTGCTTCGCTGATGTGCTTATACTGGCGTGATTTAACCGTCCACCAACTCTTAATAGGCCGTTTTCATCTAGAAAAGGGTTTAAACTGCAAATCTTGCTTTTCGAACTCACGTGTTGTTTACATTTAATATGTTGCAATTCCTGATGAAATTCCAGTGATTGCACTTCTTTAATAATTAAATTATATGCGTTATTTATTTCTGATGACGATAGGTAACTATGGTATGTTGAAATATGTTTGTCGCGAATGCGCTTGGCGAAACGTGAAACCCAGCAAATAATGCGCACAATTCGAGTCAATGAACTACAGTTTTGCAGTAGGTCACTGATGAATGTTACATTATTTTGTTCTAAGGCTGTGTTCACACAAGCTGCTTTTATTTCTATGATGGGGGACTGGTACATGAGATGAGTTTCATCTTTTCCCTCGTAACCTTTTAGCCATTTCGGCCCTTCCCACCACAAGGAATGGTTTAATAACTGAAGAAATGTTATTCCTCGTGTGGCACAATCAGCTGCGTTTTCCTCCGAGCTGACATGACACCAGCGTTCTGCCGGTATTATGTCGGTTATCTGCTTCACTCTGTTAGCTACAAATGATTTCCATCTGGATATATCTCCATGTAGCCATCCCAAGACTATCATTGAATCCGTCCACGCATGAAGAGTCATACGTGCTTTTGGTAAGGAATCAATGACCTTCTTCACTAGTTGGGATAGAAGTAGAGCACCGCAGAGTTCAAGTCTGGGCAGAGATGTTTTCTTTGCAACTGGTGCCAACTTTGTTTTTGCAGCAACAATAGTCGATGTGTACTCGCCCTTATGGTTCTTGGTGATGAGGTAAATAACGCAAGCGTAAGCTTTGTCTGAAGCATCGCAAAATGCGTGTAATTGACTGTTTATTTCTGTGTTACCTAAAAATCTTGGTATGCGGAGTTTATCGATGCAGTTAAAGTCTTCCTTTAGTTTAGGCCAATTATCTTGTATGACCTCGGGTAGTTCTTGATCCCAGCTGGTTTCCATGGACCACGTTTGTTGAAACAGTAGCTTCGCTCTGATTGTAAGCGGTGATAACCAGCCAAGTGGGTCGAAAATCTTAGATATTTCTGACAATAATTGACGCCTTGTAAACGCGACTTTATCATCAGGAATTATATTGCTTTGAAACGAGAATGAATCAGATGATGGATTCCATTTTAATCCAAGAGTCTTTCTGGATTCGAGGCCCTTGAATTCGTAAGGACTGTTCAATTGTTCAGTTGTCAAATGCTGCAAGAGTTCTGGTTTGTTGCTGGACCATTTCCGCAAATTCATACCAGCACCCTGGAGCATTTTGATCAGTTGCTGTTGTAGCTCCATGGCTTGATCAGCTGAGTTGTGTCCACTCAGCAGATCATCCATATAGAAGGAGTTTTGCACAGCTACTGCTGCTAAGGGATATTTTTCAGCGTCATCAGTCGCAAGTTGCTTCAGCGTCCGCATAGCCAAGAAGGGCGCCGCCTTGGTCCCGTACGTTACAGTGGTTAAGTTATACTGATTCAATTGATCATCCATTGAATCTCTCCACACTATTGCTTGCAGAGTCTGATCTTGCTCCCTGACTAATATCTGGCGGAACATCTTTTCGATGTCCGCAGTGATTACATATTGGTACTGCCTCCAATTTATTATCAGTGCTAACAAGTCTTGTTGCAAGTTTGGTCCACTGTACATCAAATCGTTTAGACTGTTACCCGATGTAGTCTTGGATGACGCATTGAAAACCACTCTCAGCTTCGTAGTTGTCGAATCAAGTTTCCATACACCATGATGCGGTAGATAATACGCCTGATCAGCGGTTGTTTCGACTTGTCGCATATGACCTAATTCCTGGTATTCGTTTATAAATTGTTTATATTGGCTTGAAAATGATTTATTTTTGGAAAGCTTAGACTCTAATTGTTTAAATTGCGCTATAGCCTTGAACTTTGATGATCCGAGTTGCTGTTCGAAGCCTGGCATCATAGGTAGTCCAACTACATATTTTCCATTCTCTAAACGTGTCGTGGTGTTTTTGTAGAAGTCTTCACAAAATTGATCACCAATAGTTACGTTTGATGATGATGAGTCATGGATATCCTCCAACTCCCAAAACTTGGCTATCTCTTCAAGGTTATTGATGGCGACATGACAATTGAATTTTTTGACATTTCCTGATAAGATCCAACCCATTTTGGTTTGTTGAGCTATCGGAGCCTGAGCTGGACCCTTTATAAGGCCGCTTAATATGATTTCTGAATATACACTGGCATCCAGAAGAAGATCAATAGGTCTAGATACATTATACTCCGGGTCTGCTAACTGAAGATGTTTCAAGTGTGACCAGGCCTGTTTGCTAAATGATGAGTTAGGTAGACTGTTTATAACCTTGGACACAACTAACGCCTGAGTTTGCAAGGTGTAATCTCCGTAGATAGACTTACAATCTAGGGTTACAATGCCTTTGCTCTGTTTAGAGACCGGCCCTACCCCTGAAATGGAGGCATGATATTGCCGCCGTTGTAAACCTAACATTTGTGTCGCATTTTCCGAAATCAGTGAAATTTGAGACCCCTGATCAAGAAGCGCCCTTAACGTAACGTATGTACCATTATTTGATAAAACTGTGAGCAGCAACGTAGTTAGCAGGATTTCTTCATTGTCAGCAGCGACGTGGTTAACGTTATGTTGTGCCGAGGAAGGCTGCACGGTTGAGCTCGTGGTTACGGTGGTTTGGTGTTGTGGTACACAAACGTCGTGTAGTAGGGTGTTGTGGCTAGCGTTACACCTTTTACAACGTTTGGAACTAGTGCAATCATTGTCTGGATGATAGTTGAGGCAATTTTGACAATATTGACTCTTTGTCACCCAGGTCAAACGATCCTCTGGAGTCATTTTCATGAATTTCCTACAGGTAAATATGAAGTGACGCGTATTACAAATCGGACAGTTAGGTCCTTGAGTAGCGGCCGCTTGATATTGTTTCTTATAGTGGTTCCCCTGGTTAACAGGTTTGGTATTCTGCAAACTTGACTCCCGTTTAACAGCAGGCTTCGCTGTTTCTCTCTCTCTACGGTGTAAGGGTTCCAAAGCAATAAATTTGTTTTCGAGGAACGTCATAAATTCTGACAAGGATGGTAGTTCTCGTGGTGTTGTACGCGCCCCCTTATAATCACAGTACGTCTCCTGGTCCAGTTTCTTACTGAGAAGATGCACTAACAACGGATCCCATGTGTTTGTGTCCACACCAAGGTTGTGTATAGCGTGGATACACTCCGTGGTGGTGTCATATAGCCGCTTCAGTTCATAAGCGGTTTGCTTGGAAATAGAAGGCTGATTTAAAAATATCTCTATTTGATAAGTAAAGAGAACTTGAGCATTATTATATCTGTGAGTTAGGATTTCCCAAGCTGTATCGTAATTTTCTGCCGAAATATGAAGATGCTGGATAAGGCGTTCAGCTTCTCCTTTGAGCTTCCCTTTCAAGTGTTGCATCTTCTGAGCCTTGGTAATGGTGCTGTTTTCGTGAATAGCTTCTGTAAACAGGTCACAAAACGTTGGCCACTGCGTGTATTTCCCCGTAAAAGTAGGAATTTCGAGCTTCGGCGTAGCTTGCTGTACATGTACCATGGACGATATTTTCTTATTAAGTGAACGTTTGATGTCCTTGTAATTACGCTCCAACATGCTAAATTCATCTTCGTACAATACGTCACCGCCTTGAAGTAAATGATCGATACGCAGATGCAACGAGTCAATAGTGTTCCACTTGGTTTGTATAGCCCTAAGCTCGTCTTCAAGTTCCCATTTTTCCGATATTTCGTTCACGCTGATGCTCTTCACCAACCTGTTGAAGGCCCTAAAGTTGGTTCTTTGTTGAGCCAACAGTTCATTGGCTTCCGTGTTTGCTTGGCTTCCTTTCTCATCAGAGCCAAACGCAGTAAGCAGGTTACGGGTAGACTGGTAGAGACTCTTACCCTGATGAAATATGTCTGAGGAGAAGTATTGTGGTTCCTTGTCTGGAAACTCGGAGAGCTTCAGGTGATTTTGTTCGAATTCTCCCCAGAGGTTATCCAACGACTCAATTCTTTTTTGGATATAATCCGGAGTTTTCTCGATAATGGATCCTTACCGAAATTGACCTTTATCCTATTAAGTCCTTCTAATATTTCCGACTGACGAGCGCTTGACACTGCCATGACGATTAAACAAAAGGAACAATCTTACTTGGTCACCGATGAGATGTAATACCAACAGCGATCTGCAGATGCTGGCACTCGGATGAAGGCACTCAGAGTCTCACTGATGTCTTCTATGAACGATTCACTACGCGTTCACTGAATGGACTTATAATTGAACTTTACGGAACTGTCGCGAAATTAACAACGAATATTATAAAGTCTGGGGTTCTGAATCCGAACCACCCGCGCACCTTGATATATATACCCGACGGACTGTTACTACGCGTGATATCAGATCCGGCTCGAAGGACCAAAAAAAAATGTACGACGATAGTCTGCACACTTATGGTAAAAAGATAGAAACCGGGGATGATAATAAAACCGCCCGTGTTGAGTGTAGAAAAATCACTAATTTATTTTACTTAGTAACAACTATATAAAATGGTCGCGCGTGTGCAAACGCAGCAAAACCTACTTAATTGTACTAATGTGCGGGTTCACCGTACAATATCCTTCACCATCACTTCGTCATCAGCAGCAGTACTTTGAGCTATTCAATGAGCGGCGAATCCCAACGCCAATCCTGCCCGACTCAATCAAAATCAATATCAAATCCAATATTCTAGATCATCATTATTGTTTATTTTATAGCTTGAGTGATGTGAAAGCTACTTCCTTCACTCTCACACCACTACAGCCGCAATGTTTGAACTACTCATGGGCGACGAGTTCATACGCCAATCCTGCCCAGTTCAACCATTCTCACTCAATCTATCGTCATATCTATTGCCGAAAGAAGTGAGGCTACTTCCTTCACCATCACTTCGTCATCAGCAGCAGTACTTTGAGCTAATCATGGGCGGCGAATCCCAACGCCAATCATGCCCGACTCAAAGCACCCTCACTTATCTCTAAGCAACCGACAAGTTCATATGCTAGACGCCATATCATATAGCTTGTAAATCACAAATTGCAATCATTCCAAATCATAAATTAAATGAAATAAATTCATAAAAATTACTCACATTTAAATAACGATACTATTGCTTTTAATTGCTATCAATCTCATCGTCATTTTCGTCGCTGGACAAGCAAGCAGGGGCATTAAAACTCAACCATGGATAAATTTTATCAATAGCAACAATTGATTCGTACTTTGCCCCTTTTAGAGTCAAAGGGGTGTCCACAACAATTATCTTCGAAATTAAAATCCCATTAGTGAGTAGAGACAGCTACGACATCTAACATGACAGGATCATAACAGTTCCGCAGCAGATTGGAAGTAACATGATCAGCATAATTCCCATCGCAGATATTCTAGCAATGAATATACAAAAGGACGCTTATTGATTTGTTTTTTTTTTTATCTATATTCCTCTAACACACGTCAGAGTCTATTTTATCTAATGATACTCTTTCACTCCAGTTCTATCAAGTATTCCTCTCGCACTTTTTTCCAGAATACTTTATCTTTCTTTCATTATATCTCTTACAATCATTACCGGTGGGATTCCGGTCTATTCTCTATCTATTCTAACTACTCTATTATATTCTCTTTATTTGGGATTCGGGTGTACAACAAACGATTTCTTTTTAATTTACAACTTCAATTTACATAATTTCTTTTTAATATAATTTACATGCTTTATTATTTTCTACTTTAATGCTATGTTTATGTCTAGTTTTAATTCTAGTTACATGTTAACTTATTTTAGGGATTTGGCTTCCACAGTTTCACCATGCCCAGTATACATTTTACTCTATTATCTTACTCTTCTAGTTTACATTTAGGATCTTATCTTATATCTTAAAAACTATGCTTATTTCTTATTTTTAATTAACATTATGCCTTATAATTCGTTGTATGATGTACATTATATTCTATAATATATGGTCATCATACTTTTATTACTTATTTCTCTTTACGACTTTCTCCATTATTTTTAAGCAGTAGTTCATAAACTGTTTTCTATCTTTACTCGACATTATATATTTGACACTATCTGCTGTTAGTTTTAAATCCAGAAGACTTTCGATGTTATGTCTTTCGTATCCGAATACTGGGCATTCCAAGATAACATGGGGAACAGACTCTTTTATTTCGGGGTCGCATGTGCAGGAGGGGCTCTCCTTGCACCGAAAGCGGCACAGATATTCCGAGAGTCCCCCGTGGCCCATGAAAAGTTGCGTGCTCAGACACGTCGGCTTGAATTTGCGTATGACCCCATAAGCGGCAGTCACATCCGGAAAGAAGATTTTTGTAATCCCGGCAACTTCTCCAGATTTGTACCTCACCTCCCATTCGCGAATCGACTCCAGCCTGCGTGTGCTTTGATCCAATACAAAGTCACAGCTTTGTTCTGTCGAGATAAGATCGTGATATTCTCGCGAGTTTCAACGGCAAGTGGATGGAGGGAGCCAAGGTTGGTGACTGTTTGGAGTGCCGCCATTGAGTCACTGTAAATGCCAAATGTGGATGCCTTTTGCTTCCTTATTTGCCTCGTAGCCTCGCACACAGCCAGCAGCTCCGCCTGATAAACTGTGCAGTATGTCGGCAAGCAAATCTTGACGGTCTTGGTCTCCACTTCGCCCTCCCGAACAGAGAGCGCCGCGCCAACCCTTCCCCCGATCTTGCTGCCATCCGTAAATATTTTTACTGCACAGCCGCTGCTTGCGTCCACATCGCTCTGGTTTTTAAGGCAAGTCAGCTGTATACCTGCGAGTGCCGCGGGGTGTGGTGCATTAATTGCAGGCATTTGTCGCTCAATCTCCCTGTCCCCCAGTTCAGGCAAGGTCGCCCCCCTCTTGATCCTGTATAGTGAGGCTACCTCGCGTACACGAAGATCAAGTGGGAGCACTCCAGCGAGAACCAGCGCTGAGTTCAGGGAGGCCGTGCGATAAGCCTTGCACATTTTTTGTGCGAAACCTCTTTGCACCGTTCTAAGCTGCTTTTGTATTCCCAGCTTTTCGACAGCCGGTGCCCATATACTCGCCGCGTACAATATGATGGGCTCGATGGTCGCCGTATATATCGTCCGAATTACCTCCGGGTGGAGGCCCCCGCTAGCTTTGGCCGCTCTTGCAAGCTGTTTGTAGACGTTGACGGCCTTTTTGCACACGTTACCTACATGCGTATTGAATGTGAGCTTCTCGTCAAGCGTCACACCCAGCATTTTAATTTGTTTTGACATTCCAATGTCGATCCCTCCCATGCTCAGGTGTGGTGTGTCGAATTTAAGCTTGCGCGTGATTACCATTGCATTGGTCTTATAAGGCGCGAATTTGAGCTTATTTTCGACCCCCCAGGTTAGGTTAGGTTGGGGGATCCCCTCACAGCGCATATGTCCACGTCGTTTCCCCCGGTAACGCCCCAGTTCTGACCACCGTAACGGAGTGGCAGACTGGGTGCGGCTAAAGTGCGCTGTGCTTTCGTTGCGAATTATTGCCTTGTCGTGAACGAACTTGCCTGAGAATTGTATTTTATTTTATCATTTTTATTTTATTGAATATGGTAAAACCTAGGCGTGATGCCCTCGGGCATTTTGTCAAAAAAGGCCCTTCTCAGGGCCAACCAAAAGGCCCTTCTCAGGGCCACCGTGACGCTTCAGCGTCAGCGGAGGAAGGCAGGACTTTTTACGGAGGAAGGGCGGACGAGTTGGAGTCTGTGTCCGACAACGAGTCCGTTGTGTCGGTAGCCAGCTCGATGGAGGTCGAGGAGGGCAGTCGTTTTCAGTTGCGGAAGCGGGCCTTCCTAAAGGACGGGTCCGATGGCTCCTCGGGTTCGGCGAAGGACTCGAAGAAGAAGGCGAAGGCCAAGAAGACGGCAACGGTAGCCGACACCCACGACGTGGGTCTCGCGGACGCCCAGCGCCAGTTGAATCTGGCTCGGCGGGCAAAGCTCCAGCAAGACCTGGAGGAGCAGGTTGCTGCCAAGGAGCAGCAGGCGCGCGTCGCTCGGGCCAAGTTCGGGTACGGCTTGTCCCGCGTTATGTACTCCGACCACTCCTTGGTGGAGCTGGAGCGGATGGCGGAGGAGGACGTGGAGGAGATAGTGGTGGTCGCCACAAAGTCTTCCCAACTAAAAGGGACTTTCCAAAAGTCCCTCAAATGCGGGGAGCATGCGTGGAATAATTGCGGAGCTGGTGCAGAGGCAGGCGACCGACGAGACGCAGTAACTCCAGGCGAGGGTCGATCGCCTGCAGACGGCGGTCAGCCAGCTGCACCAGAAGCTGGCTGAGGCCACGGCCCGGCCAATCACAGCCGAGTCCAGACCTGCGGCAGAGGGCCCCGCCTCCTTCGACCTTGAGGACACACTCCGAAAGGTTATGCAGGAGGAAAGGGCCTTCGTGCGAGCCTGCCTAGCAGGCATCGAGGACCGGCTCCTACCGGAGGAGAGCCTCCGACCGCCGCTTGCGGCAGACAAGAGGCAAGGCGAGCCGGGGCCGACCTCCCAGAAGAAGGATGCCCTTCTGCCGTCCACCACCCCGACCAACCAGCAAGGCTGGACGAAGGTGGTCGGCAAGGGGAAGGGGAAGGCCACAAAGGCGGCAGCGGTCGTCCCTGCCGTCCCCACCACCACCCATCCCAGCCGTCCCCACCACCACCCATCCCAGCCAGTCGCAGTCGACTGCACAGGGAAAGGGGAAGGGAAAGGGGAAAAACTCTCCCCCAGCCGTCCCCGCTGCCACCCCTCCCAGCAGCCAGTCGCAGTCGACTGGTAAAGGAAAGAGTTCGCCCCGGAGGAACCTGGTTCCTCCCAAGACCGCAGCCGTCGTGGTGACGCTCACCGCGGAGGCTGCCGAGCGGGGGGAGACGTACGCGTCCGTATTGTTGCGGGCGCGTGCCAATGCCGATCCCACTCAACTGGGGATCGGCAAGGTCTCCTGTCGCCGGACGCAGGCTGGGGCTCGAATTTTCGAGTTCCCAGGGGCGGATGGCGCTAAGAACGCAGACCTCTTCGCAGCAAAGCTGCAAGAGGTCATTGCGGACGCGGCGAAGGTGGCCAGGCCTATCAAGTGCGCGGCCATAGAGGTGACCGATCTAGATGATTCGGTCACAAAGGAGGAGGTGGTGGCGGCTGTCACAGCCATGGGGGGCTGCGATGTCGCAGCGGTGCAGGGCCGGGCCATCAGGCCCGGCCGCGGCGGCATGGGCACCATCCGCCTGGAGTGCCCAGTTGCCGCTGCCAAAGCCGTCCTTGACAAGGGACGGCTAGCCGTCGGCTTCAGCTCGGGTGCAGTCCGGGCCCTTGAGGCCCAGCCTTTGCGCTGTTTCAGGTGCTTCGGCACCGGACATACCCGGGCCCTCTGTCCATCCAAGATAGACCGGACAGAGAGCTGCTACCGCTGCGGCAAGGAGGGGCACAAAGCCGCCTCCTGCAAGGCCGCCAAGCCGCACTGCGCGGTATGTGCTGCCAGTGGCCGACCTGCGGGCCACATTATGAAGGGGAGGCACTGCAGTCCTCCCCTCAAGAGGGGCAAAGTGCAGGCGCCGACCCGGCCTGCCACTGCCACCGCCGTTCCAGAGGCTGGGACCATGGCGGCTGTTGAGGAGGGGGTTGCGATGTCCGATTAATGCATAGAGTCGAACATCGCATCCTCCAGGCGAACACCAACCACTGCAGAGCGGCCCAGGATCTGCTAATGAAGACCGTGGCTGAGTGGTTGGTGGACGTGGCGGTGGTCGCCGAGCCGTACTCGATGCCTGGCCGTTGGCTGGGTGATCGGGACGGCTTGGTGGCGTTGGTGTCGCGGCCCGCCACGGACTCCCCTCCCCTGTCGCTTTTAGAGAGGGGACCGGGATACGTGGCCGCCGCGTGGGCAGACATAGCCCTGGTCGGGGTCTATTTCTCCCCAAACCGCCCTCTAAGGGACTTCGAGAACTTTCTCGAAGTCCTTACGGCAGTCGTCGGGAGGGCGGCACCACGCCAGGTCGCCGTGTTGGGCGACCTGAATGCCAAGTCGGCGGCCTGGGGCAACCCGGCCGCGACTTGCAACGTCCGGGGACGCGCCGCCGAATTTTGGGCGGCTTCGTGCGGTGTGTCCCTCCTAAACAGGGGGAATGTTCACACGTGTGTGCGGCAGCGGGGTGGGTCAGTGGTTGACGTTTCGTTTGCCACCCCCGTGCTAGCCGCCCGCGTCGTGAACTGGCGGGTTGAGATGGTGGAGACCATGTCGGACCACCGTTACGTGCGGTTCGACATCTCCACCCAGGGCCCGCGGGGGGGAATGGCCCGCTCTGGCCAATCTCCCTTCCCGCGGTGGGCTCTCACCCACCTGGACCGGGAGGCAGCTCAGGAGGCGGCGTTCCTCCAAGACTGGCTATCGCCAGTCTGTGGAGGCCCTGGACGTTGACGCCGCAGCGGTCCAGCTACGAAGGTCCCTGACCGAGGTGTGCAGCACGCCTCGGTCACGCCGTCCACCTCCCCGTCGCGCCGTGTATTGGTGGTCGGAGGAGCTGGCAGGGCTCCGGGCCACCTGCGTGGAGGCCAGGAGGGCCTACACGCGGAGTCGGCGGCGCACTACCCGATCTCAGGCCGGGGAGGACCGCCTCTACGCTTCTTACCTAGAGGCAAAGACGGTCCTCAAGTCGGCTATGTGCGCCGCCAAGGACTCGGCGAGGGCCGAGATGCTGGAGGGCCTCGACAGGGATCCGTATGGGAGGCCATATAAGGCGGCGCGAAACCAACTGCGCCCCTTTGGTCCCCCAATAACGGAGACCCTGGAACCGGCGTTGCTGGATGGGGTGGTCCGGTCCCTGTTTCCGCGCAGGACCGATTTCACCCCACCAACGATAAACCCCCCACTGGGGGGGTGGTGGCTTCGCCGGAGGAGGAGGTCCCTCCGGTATCGGCGGAGGAACTATCGGCGGGGGTTCTGAGCCTCCGCGCGAAGAAGACGGCCCCTGGACCGGACGGCGTCCCCGCACGGGTGGTGGCCATCGCGGCGTCTCTCATGGAGGATAGGTTTCGGGACCTCTTCAGCGCGTGTTTTACGGCTGGGAGGTTCCCGAAGCAGTGGAAGGAGGGGCAGTTGTGCCTCCTCCGAAAAGAGGGGTGAATAGGCCCAGGTTAAAGGAAAGCAAGTGGACTGTATATAGGTTTATTAGGTGGTTTACAATATAATAGCAATTTAAGTATTATTAAACAGGTAAGTATATGTCTAAGCGCGGTCGTGTCAGACGATGCAATGTCGAGCCGAGACGCTGCTGTGCTACCGGCCCCCGCGCCGCCGCCGTGCCGCGTCGCTCGTTGACGACGCCGTAGTGTGTTCGATGGTTTTGGATGTGTGTGCGTGAACATATTCCCGGGCCAGCAGTGGATGATGACTCGAACAGTCCAGCCAGGTTGAATGATTGGTTGATGAATGCATGAAGTTTATGTTGATTGGTCCATGTTGATTGTTTGAGACATGAATGATGATCGGTCCAGATGGGTTAATTGAATAATGAATAATCAATTTGGTGGTCCATCTAATAACGGGCAAATTCTGTGGAATGCCCTTCTGATTGTGCCTGACTGTACTTTGATGTCCGCTACGCGAGCCTCTCCGTCAGGTCCCGGATAAAGCTTCAGTATCCGTCCCAGTGGCCAGTGTGCTGCAGGTAGCGTCTCGTCCTTTACGATGACCAGCGAGCCCTCTGTGAGCGCGCCGTGTGAGCGTTGCCACCGCGTCCTTTGGTGCAACTGGGAAATATATTCCTTATTAAAGCGTCTCCAAAAATGCTGGCGCAGAAGCTCGACTCGTTGATGCCTCGGCAGCCGTGATGGGTCGCAGTCGGACATCTGTGGGTAAGGTAACACAGTTAGAGGACGACCAATTAGAAAATGGAAGGGAGTGAGAACCGATAGATCAGATGGATCGGATGAAAGAGGTGTGAGAGGCCTCGAATTAAGGATGCCTTCTATCTGAACAAGTAATGTGTACAATTCCTCATATGTGAGGTGTGCCAAGCCTAGAACTCTTTTGAGGTGGTATTTTACTGATTTAACTGTACTTTCCCACAGTCCTCCGAAGTGAGGTGAGTATGGGGGAATGAAGTGAAAGTTAATTCCTTGCTCTGCAGCGCAGCTGTAAATTGACTCACTGTGATTCCTGATGAAATTGGTGATCACGCGAGCAGCACCTACCAGATTTTTCCCATTGTCTGAATAGATATGATTGGGTTTACCCCTACGAGAAATGAACCTCTTAATTGCTGCTATATATGACTCTGTCGTCAGATCTGTAACCAACTCCAAATGCACAGCTTTTACTACAAAATAAACGAAAATACAAATGTATGATTTAATTAGTACACTTCCACGCCCTTTACGGTTATTAATCATAATTGGCCCTGCATAGTCTACACCTACGTCACTGAATACAAAATTTGCATGCAGTCTCTGCTCAGGTAACGGACTCATTATAGGCGTTATAGTTTTCCCTTGAAACCGTTTGCATGTTATACATGATTGTGTCGTTTTTCTAGCTAAATTACGTCCTGAAATTGGCCAAAATTGTTGACGTATGTGTGACAGCAAAAGTTGTGGGCCAGCGTGTAAAAGTGTTATATGGTATGTTGAAAATATGATTTTAGTAATATGATGAGCTGTATGCAAAAGGATAGGAAATTTCCTATCGTAATTGTATGCCGAATGGGCTAACCTTCCGCCCACACGAATGAGTTTATTATCCCCTAAAAAAGGGTTAAGTGAATTAAACTTATGTTTAGCAGGTAACTTTTTATTATTTAATAACAATTCGTATTCCTCAGGAAATGATTCTATTTGTACTATCTTTGCTAACTGGTATCTAGCTACATTAAGTTCTATGGTTGATAAAGGTTTGATGTCACCTATGCACACCTGTTTGTTTACGTTACTTGTGTTGAAAGTGTTTGAAAGTTTATTTCTGCAGTGATGAATGAATCTAAGTATGTAAGCTACGATGCGTGTAAGTTTGTTGAAATTGGAATATTTGTAAAGAAAGGAATTGTTGTTATTTGTTTCAATGAGTGTAAAATGCGTTTGGGACCTGACTTCCGGAAGGTCAGTTACGCTGAGATGGCCAGGTTGTTGAGGCCAGCTGTCGTTATCATCATTCCTTAGGAAGTCAGGCCCTGAAAACCATAACTGTGTCTGTATTAATTGTTTTGCATTAGTACACTTTGTTATAATGTCTGCTGGATTCTGTTTGGTTGGTACATAGTACCAGGAGTGTGGATCAGTATGTTTCAGAATGTCTGTGACTTTGTGTTTGACAAATGTTTGCAATTTATATGTTGGTGTATTTATCCATGATAAAACAATTGTCGAGTCGCTCCAATAATAACACTTATAGTTGTTTATGTTACGAAGTGAATTTATAACTTTATTACATAAGTTAACACCGGCTAATGCTGCGCATAATTCAAGTCGCGGCATTGTGAGTGTTTTCAAAGGAGCCACCCTTCCCTTAGCCATTAGTAACTGAACACTTATATTGCCATCTGTTGTATAGGTACGTACGTATACGCAAGCACCGTACGCATGTTGCGAGGCGTCGCAAAAAATATGTAGCTCAATATTATTACGTGATGAGTCACAGAATGCATAACGAGGTATAGCTAACTGATTTAAATAAGATAACGATTCTACAAACTTCGTCCATTGTGTCTGAATCGAAACCGGTATTTCACCGTCCCAACTAATGTTATCCACCCACATCTGTTGCATTAGTAGTTTAGCTTTAAGTATGCACGGACTAATTAGGCCTAATGGGTCGAAAATATGACCTATAGTGGATAAAATCGTGCGTTTTGTAATGTGTTTTTGTGATACGAAGTCTGAATGTACTGTGTATGAAATTGTATCTTTGTGAATGTTCCAATAAATGCCTAAGGTTTTAGATGGATCGTTTGAACTTAGATTGACAGTTGTTTTATCTGAATCATGAAAACCTAGTTTTTTCAGTACGGGGGGACAATTAGATAACCATTTTCTAAGTGGAAATTTATATTTTTTAAGCTCGGAAAATACTCCTCTGCTTATTTCCAATAGACTGGACTCTTCATCTGTCCCCGTCAAGAGATCATCACAGTAAAAATCATGTAAAATCACCTCCGCGACTAATTTGTGATCATAGTTGTCTGAATGGTTTTCAATTTGTTTGTCTTGACAATCTAAGCCAATTTGTTTAATGCAGCGTGTTGCTAAGAACGGCGCTGATGCCGTGCCATATGTGACAGTGTTGAGCGTGTATGTTTGAAGTGGTTCCGTTGGATTGTGTCGCCATAAGATTTGTTGTAGGGGTCGCTGATTTTCGACTACTGCAATTTGGCGAAACATTTTTTCTATGTCAGCTGATATAATGTATTTATGCTGACGAAACCGTATGAGTATGGAAATGAGATCGTCCTGGACAACAGGACCCACTAACTGTATGTCGTTAAGCGATAACTTGCTAGACGATTTAGCGGAGCCATCGAATACCGCTCTGAATTTAGTGGTGGTGCTTGACTCACGTATAATACCGTGATGTGGTAGGTAGTACACTGGTGAGCGATTGAGTGATTGTACGATTGATTTTTCGTTATTATTTTTTGAATGAATGTATGATGATTGTGGTGGAGTTTTGTGTGAATAATGTGAATGTTTGTTTAAAGTCATGTGACCGAGTTGTATATATTCTGATATGAATTTTGAATATTGTTCTTGGTATGTGTGATTTGAATTCATGCGGTTTTCTATGGAAAGAAACCTTTTTTTGGCTTGATAATAGGAATCACCTAAACACTCAGGTGATTTTTTGAATGGAATAGTGACAACAAATCTGCCATCTTTTTGTCTTGTGGTTGTTTGTTTGAAAATGATCTCGCACGCATCTGAGTCGCACGGATCATTAATCTGAGAATTAGATAAACTATCTAACTCCCAAAATCGTGATAATTGATCTGAGTTATTGTTATTGAAAAAACAATTGTTTGTGTGCTTGTTGGTGTCTGTTGTACACCCTGAAACTAGCCAGCCGAACTCTGTTTCTTGTAGTGTTGGCTGTTGTTTACCTAACTGAATTCGACTGTTGCCAATTATCTGCCAAAATATGTCAGCACCTAGTAATAGGTCAATTGCGGCAGGTTCATAGAACAGAGGGTCAGCTAGTTTTAAATGTTTAGGTAGGTTAATAGCTTCTGTGTTGATGCGCACGTTAGGTACTGAGTGTGCAATTGTGTCAAGTACCAAACATGGCATATTGACTGTGAATGAATTGTGTATTGATTTTATTTGAACGTGTGTGCTATGAAAAATACTTGTGTGTTGTTGATTGACGCCTGAAACTGTGCCTTGTATGGATTCGAATGTTAGATTGAGCTTTGTACACAGACTATTTGTTATGTAACTAGAGGTACTTCCACTGTCCAGCAATGCTCTCGCCAAGTGTGGTGTTCCATCACTGGCAATAACTTGCACTAGGGCAGTGGAAAGTAAAACTGATACGTGTTGTGTACTAGTGTTACTGGCGAGTGTAGTGTGTTCTGATCCTAGTTTTGGTTGTTCCCTATGTAACATTGTATTGTGTTTTTGTTGGCAATACTTACATGCACCGCCGCGACAGGATTTGGTCTCGTGCCCGGTATGTAAACAGTTAGCACAATAGTTATGTAATTTGGAAACCTTTTCTATTCTTTTTTGCACTGTCATTTCCTTAAATACTGGACACGAGAACAAATAGTGTTGTGATTTACATAAGGGACAGTTAGGCATGCGATTTTGATTTGTGTGTGTTTGTGTAGTTGATTTGAATGAATTTGATCTCGAATCTGTTTTGATGTTATGTTTAGTGTCTTCAAGATTTTGTAAAAGAATGGCACGATCATTGAGATATGTTTTTAAATCTTGTAGTGTGGGGTTTTTCTCAAGTGTGCTCTTGTGTTCCTCCCAATGTCTGAGTGTTTTGAAGTCTAATTTGGAGGCAACAAGATAAATTACCAACGTATCCCAGTACTGCGTGGGTTCACCTATGTTTTCAAGTGCTCTGAGGTTTTTATTTACTGTATCCAGTAGTTGTCTGAGTGATGTTGCGGATTCATTACTTATGGTATTTATGCTAAACAATGCATGAACGTGGTTGTTTAGCAGCTGTCGCGTGTTATTGTACCTATCCGAGATGAGTTCCCAAGCTATCTGATAATTGTCTGATGACAATTCTAATGATTGAATAACTTGTGAAGCTTCACCTTGCAAAGATGCACGCAAATAATGATATTTTTGTATGTTGTCTATTGATTTATTTTTGTGTATGAGTGATTCGAAAGTGTCTCTGTATTCTAGCCAATTATGAAATTCACCTGAGAAGTGTGGAAGGTCAATGGTAGGTAATTTAATGAACGCTTTGGTTCCTGGTTCACCTGCATTTTGAGTTTGTACAGACCCGCTGACGCAAGCAGTTTCTTTGGATCGTATCAGCTGGATTCCGAGTGCAAGTTGATTCTGGTATTCTATTTCAAACTGCTCCCTCTCCCGCAGCTGTTCATCTGAAACCCCAATAATTTCGTCGATGTAGGTCTGGTTTTCATCAAAGTCTTTTGCAAGGGGCTTGTAAGTTTCTAAGCGATTATTTAATTGGAAAATATCTAATTCTGTCAACGTTTTTTTCGATTTTATCGATTCAAGATAATTTTTGAAAATTGTGACCTTGGCTTTGTGACTAGCTCGTCTTTTTTTGTAAGTGCTGACCTGTGAATCGTCATCATCAGGTATATTAGATGTTTGGGGTTTTTTGGTTTCCATAATCAAAGTTATAAAATTAAAACGATACTTAAATTATATTGGATTTGTGGCAGGCACTGTGCAATGATCACGCAACTTTACCAAACTACCCTCGGTTTGAGACTCACTCGGTGCACACAGAGCAAGGCGATGTATGCTGGAGAACAAAGGAAAATGTTAGTTTATATTTATGAACGTGTTTAAGTAAAGTGGTTGGTAATTGGACTCCTTTGAATTACTAAAATAATTACGAAGAATTAAAAAAAGAATATGTGGGTAGGTGGTAAGAGAAAAAATAATTGTATGCAAGAATGACTTATTTTAATGAAATCTATGAAATGAATAGATTGCTTTCTGCTTGAAAATGGGAATGGACGGGAATCAAGTAAGTTCACTGATTTTTAATGAGACTTTGAGTTTGGATGAGAAGTTTTTAAGAAATGAATTGGTCGAACTCACGAAACTGTGCTACCAAACCCTTTTTCGTCCTTTTTCGACTGATGCTGCCGACGCTGCTTGATTGTGCTGCTCCCAGATGCTAGTAGGCTGCGCTCGCTGTTGCGATGACCGCTGTTTGACCTCCAGCTGAATTCCGGACGTTTTGTGATGGCGTGGCTTTTTCTTACGATCGCGACTCGACTTTTAAACCTATTTGATTGTTGCTATGACGGATCTGAAGGACCATGAATAGGCCCAGGTTAAAGGAAAGCAAGTGGACTGTATATAGGTTTATTAGGTGGTTTACAATATAATAGCAATTTAAGTATTATTAAACAGGTAAGTATATGTCTAAGCGCGGTCGTGTCAGACGATGCAATGTCGAGCCGAGACGCTGCTGTGCTACCGGCCCCCGCGCCGCCGCCGTGCCGCGTCGCTCGTTGACGACGCCGTAGTGTGTTCGATGGTTTTGGATGTGTGTGCGTGAACAAGGGGCGCCCGGTGGACTCCCCCTCGGCATACCGGCCCATCGTTCTACTCGATGAGGTCGGTAAATTGTTCGAGGGGATCATCGCCAACCGGCTAAATAGCCATCTGCGGGAGGTAGGGCCAGACCTGTCGGACGCTCAGTTCGGTTTCCGACGGGGGCGTTCGACGGTCGATGCGTTGGCCCTACTCAGGGGCCAGGTAAAGGAGGCGGTCGAGGCTGGGGACGGAGTGTTGGCGGTGTCGTTTGACATAACCAACTCAACAACTGACAACGCCAATATCTCCCTCCACAGGAGGGAGAACGCGACCGCCATCCGCAGGCCCCAAAGGGCCATTGCACAGCGGGTGGCGAGGGCCTACCGCTCGGTGGGCTTCGCGGCGGCGTGCGCTCTGGCGGGCACCCCTCCCTGGGAGTTGGAGGCATGGGTGCTCGCCAGAGTGTACGAGTGGACGGCTCGGCGAAAGGCGCTAGGCGAGCGCCCCGTCGCGGAGGAGCGGCAGGCCGTGCGGCGGGAGGCGAGGGACGCCATCGTCTTCCATTGGACGGAGGACCTCGCCTCCGCCGCCTTTGGCCGCCGGACGCTGGATGCGCTCGGTCCAGTCCTGCGGGGCTGGCTCGAGCGCAGACACGGTTTCCTCTCGTTCCGTCTATTGCAGGTGTTGTCCGGACATGGATGTTTCGGAACGCACCTGCACCGGATCCGGAGGGAGGAAACCCCGGCGTGCCACGACTGCGGCGCGGTGGAGGACACGGCGCAGCACACCCTCGAGGTGTGCCCAGAAGGTGTGGGAGAAGGCGGTTGTACGACCGTCTCCTCCCACCTCCTGGTGGTGACTAGCGGACGACAGGCGCGGGGGCGCCTCTCGTCTGCATTGCACAGTCACCACCCGCGGGCGGGAACGGCCGAGCACTCGCGGTCGACGATGCGGGAGTGCCGCTGGGTTATTTTAGTGGGTATACCGGGCTTGCCCGGGGAGTCCCACATAGCCCCCCATTCCCCCAAATGCGTGGGTATGCGTAATGCATTTTTTCCCAGCGTGATCAAAAAAAAACAAAAAAAAGGTTAGGTCTCTTTCGGATACGTCCGGGGGGAAGAGCAACCTGCTGGGCTGGTGCACCCCGGGCACCGTCAATAACTTCCCATTCGTGGGTTCTTGTTGGCGGTGGCGAATACCTGACAGGGCGGGATGTCGCTCTGGGTGTTCCCCTGATTAGCAGGGGACACTCCAGATGCGACATAGGGGGACTAGGTTGGGTAGGCTACTTTGGGTAGGTAGGTTAAGTTAGGTTGGGTAGGTAGGTAGGAGGTGTTGACTTGTCGTTGCCGGCCCTCCTTTGGCGTGGGATGGTCGGCAGGGACAAGTCGATGGACGGAGGAGGCGGCGGAGCGTCGGTCTCGACGCGCCGCCGCACACGCGGATGGCGGCATCTGGCCTTCGCGGGCCAGATGCCGCAACGTAGGGGACCGTAAAGGTCAGGCGCGGTGGAGGGCACCGGACACACCGTCTAGGTGTGCCCAGCGGGGGCGTAGCTGCGCCATGCCCTGAGGAGTTGTCGGGCGGGACCTTTCGCTTCCCGGTGTGGTGAATTCCATGCTGGGGGGTGGGGGGTCCTGGGCGGCGGTTGTCCCCCTTTTGCGAGGACGCCATGTCACAAAAGGGGGTGGCGGAGAGGGGGTCGAAGGGGGCGGTCGTACGATCGTTTCCTCCCACCTCCTGGTGGTGACTAGCGGGCGACGGGCGTGGGGGCCGCCTTAGCCTGCATTGCACTAGTCACCACCCTTGCGGGCGGGAATGGCCGAGCACTCGCGGTCGTTCCCGGGCCCCTCCACTGAGGGAGGGGCGTGAAGGGCCTGCCCTTAAAGGCGGGCGGTCGTCGGCGGAGGACTGGAGGTAAAGGCTGTGCCGGTTTCCCAGTCCTCCTCCATTCAGACGATGCGGGAGTGCCGCTGGGTTATTTTAGTGGGTATACCGGGCTGGGGGGCCCGGGGAGTCCCACATAGCCCCCCATTCCCCCAATGGGTGGGTATGCGTAATGCATTTTTTCCCAGCGTGATCAAAAAAAAAAAAAAAAGGTTAGGTTGGGGTGGGGGATCCCCTCACAGCGCTTACGTCCTAGTCGTATCCCCCGGGCAACGCCCCAGTTCTGACCACCGTAACGGAGTGGCAGACTGGGTGCGGCAAAAGTGCGCTGTGCGATCGGAGCTATCACTTGCGGAAACTGCGATCATTGCTGAGAATTTTAATTATATCATGTCGGAACCTGCGCGGGATGCCCGCGGGCGAATTTTAAAACCCAAAGGCCCTTCTCAGGGCCAACCAAAAGGCCCTTCTCAGGGCCCCCGTGACGCTTCAGCGTCAGCTGAGGAAGGTAGGACCTTCTATGGAGGAAGGCCGGAAGAGTCGGAGTCCGACAACGAGTCCGTTGTGTCGGTGGCGAGCTCTATGGAGGTAGAGGAAGGCTCTCGTTCGCAGTCGCGGAAGCGGGCCTTCCTAAAGGAAGTGTCCGACGGCTCCTCGGGTTCGGCGAAGGAGCCGAGGAAGAAGGCAAAGGCCAAGAAGACGGCAGCGGACACCCACGATGTGGGTTTGGCAGGCGCCCAACACCAGTTGGACCTGACTCGGCGGGAGCAGCTCCAACAAGAGCTGGAGGAGCGGGTTGCGGCCAAGGAGAAACAGGCACAAATCGCCCGGGCAAAGTCCGGATACGGCGCGTCCCGAGTTTTATACACGGACCACTCGCTGGCCGAGCTGGAGCGGATGGCTGAGGAGGACGAAGAGGAGATTGTGGTGGTCGCCACAAAGTCCTCCCATTTGAAAGGGACTTTTCAGAAGTCCCTTAAATGCAGGGCCGCCAGCATGCGCGGTATCGTGAAGGAGCTGGTGCAGCGGAAGGCGGACGACGAAACGCGGCAACTGCAGGCGAGGGTCGATCGCCTGCAGTCGGAGGTCAGCCAGCTGCACAAAAAGCTGGCTGAAGCCACGGCCCAGCCAATCCAAGCCAAGCAGAGACCTGCGGCAGAGGGCCCCGCCTCCTCCGACCTTGAGGATATCCTACGCAAGGTTATGGTGGAGGAGAGAGCCTTCGTAAGAGCCTGCATAGCAGGTATAGAGGACCGGCTCCTGCCAGAGAAAAGCTACCGGTTGCCGCTTGCCTCGGGCAAGAGGAAGGGTGGGCCGGGGCCGACCTCACAGAGGGAGGAGGACCCTCTCCTGCCTGCCACAACTCCGACCAACCAGCAGGGCTGGACAAAGGTCACCGGCAAGGGGAAGGGCAAGGGCAAAAAGTCGGCAGCGGTCCCTGCCACCACCGCCCCTGCCGCCCGCACCACCACCACCCCTCCCAGCCAATCACAGACGACTGGCAATGGGAAGGGGAAAGGGAAGGGGAAAGGGCCACCCAAGGCCGCCAGCGCTGCTCCCACAGCCAAAACCGTCGGCACCAGTAGGAAACTCGTTCCTCCCAAGACCGCAGCCGTCGTGGTGACGCTCACCGCGGAGGCTGCGGAGCGGGGGGAGACGTACGCGTCAATACTGTTAAGGGCGCGTGCCAATGCGGATCCCACCCAACTGGGGATCGGCAAAATCTCTTGCCGGCGGACCCAAGCCGGGGCTCGAATCTTCGAGTTCCCGGGGGTGGAGGGCAGTGCTCACGCGGACCTCTTCGCAATAAAGTTGCAGGAGGTCATCGCGGACGCGGCTAAGGTGGCCAGGCCTGTGAAGACGGCGGCCATCGAGGTGACCGGTCTAGATGACACGGTCACCAAGGAGGAGGTGGTGGCGGCGGTCGCAGCAATTGGGGGCTGCGTTGCCGCAGCGGTGAAAAGCCGGGACATAAGGCCCGGCCGCGGCGGCATGGGTACTATTCGCCTGGAGTGCCCAGTCGCCGCTGCCAAAGCCGTCCTTGACAAAGGACGGCTTAACGTAGGCTTTAGCTCGGGTGCAGTCCGGGCACTTGCGGCACAGCCATTGCGGTGCTTCAGGTGCCTCGGTATCGGGCACACCCGGGCCCTCTGTCCGTCCACGGTGGACCGGACAGAGAGCTGTTACCGCTGCGGCAAAGAAGGCCACAAATCCGCCGAGTGCGAGGCTGCCGCGCCACACTGCGCCGTTTGCGCCGCCAGTGGCCGCCCCGCAGGCCACATAACGACGGGGAGGATGTGTAATCCTCCCCCTAAGAAGGGAAAAGCGCAGGCGCCGAGCAAGCCTGCCGCTACCGCCGCTGTGCCCGAGATAGTGCTTTCGTCTGCTGCAGGCCTGGCTGAGGAGGAGGGGGGTGCGATGTCCGATTAATGCATAGAGTCGAACATCGCATCCTTCAGGCGAACACCAACCACTGCGGGCCGGCCCAGGATCTGCTGATGCAGATCATGGCCGAGTGGTTGGTGGACGTGGCGGTGGTTGCCGAGCCTTACTCGGTCCCCAGTACCTGGCTGGGTGATCGGGACGGCTTGGTGGCGTTGGTGGCGCGGTCTTCCACGGACTCCCCTCCCCTCTCACTTTTAGAGAGGGGACCGGGATACGTGGCCGCCGCGTGGGGGAGGGATATGGCCCTGGTGGGGGTCTATTTCTCCCCAAACCGCCCTCTAAGGGATTTCGAGGACTTCCTCGAAATCCTTACGGCAGTCGCCGGGAGGGCGGCACCACGCCAGGTCGCCGTGATAGGCGACCTGAATGCCAAGTCGGCGGCTTGGGGCAACCCGGCTGCCTCCTGCAACGTCCGGGGACGCGCCGTCGAATTCTGGGCGGCCTCGTGCGGCGTGTCCCTCCTCAACAGTGGGGCGGTCCACACGTGTGTGCGGCAACGCGGAGGGTCGGTGGTAGACGTCTCGTTTGCCACCCCCGCCCTAGCCGCCCGCGTTGTGAACTGGCGGGTGGAGACGGTGGAGACTTTGTCGGACCACCGATACGTGCGGTTCGACATCTCCACCGGCCCCCGGGGAGGGACGGCCCGCTCGGGCCAATCTCCCTTCCCGCGGTGGGCTCTCACCCGCCTGGACCGGGAGGCAGCCAAGGAGGCAGCCTTTCTCCAGGACTGGCTCTCGCCCCCTATCGAGCCTGTCCTGGACGTGGACCGCGCGGCGGTCCAGCTCAGGGGGTCCCTGACCGAGGTCTGCAACGCAAGCATGCCTCGGTCACGCCGTCCGCCTCCCCGTCGCGCCGTCTATTGGTGGTCGGAGGAGCTGGCGGGGCTCCGGGCCGCCTGCGTGGCGGCCAGGAGGGCCTATACGCGGAGTCGGCGGCGCACTACCCGATCTCAGGCCGGGGAGGACCGCCTCTACGCCTCTTACCTGGAGGCAAAGACGGTCCTCAAGTCGGCTATGTGCGCCGCCAAGGACTCGGCGAGGGCCGAGATGCTGGAGGGCCTCGACAGGGATCCGTTTGGGCGGCCATATAAGGCGGCGCGGAAACAACTGCGCCCCTTTGGTCCCCCAGTAACGGAGACCCTGGAGCCGGCGTTGCTGGATGGGGTGGTCCGGTCCCTGTTTCCGTGCAGGACCGACTTCACCCCACCAACGATGAACCCCCCGCTTGGGGGGGTGGTGGCTTCGCCGGTGGAGGAGGTCCCTCCAGTAACGGTGGAGGAAATTCGCGCGGGGGTTCTGGCCCTCCGCGCGAAGAAGACGGCCCCTGGACCGGACGGTGTCCCCGCACGGGTGGTGGCCATCGCGGCGTCCCTCATGGAGGATAGGTTTCGGGACCTCTTCAGCGCGTGCCTTACGGCTGGGAGGTTCCCGAAACCGTGGAAGGAGGGGCAGTTGTGCCTCCTCCGGAAGGAGGGACGTCCGGTGGACTCCCCCTCGGCATACCGGCCCATCGTTCTGCTCGATGAGGTCGGTAAACTGTTCGAGGGGATCATCGCCACCCGGCTAAATAGCCAGTTGCGGGAGGTGGGGCCGGACCTGTCGGACGCCCAGTTCGGTTTCCGACGGGGGCGTTCGACGGTCGACGCATTGGCCCTACTCAGGGGTCAGGTGCAGGAGGCAATCGAGTCGGGGGGTGGAGTGTTGGCGGTGTCGTTTGACATAGCCAACGCCTTCAACTCCATTCCCCACTCGACGATATTGGAGGCACTCCGGTACCACGGAGTGCCCCAATATCTGCGGGTGATCCTGGCCAGCTACCTGGAGGACAGAGAGGTCCTCCTGGTGGACAAGACGGCCAGGATCAGGCGTTACGGCGCGGAGTCCGGTGTTCCGCAGGGGTCGGTGCTAGGGCCCCCCTTGTGGAACATCGGGTTCGATTGGCTCTTGCGGGGAGCCCTCCTCCGGGGGACGAGTGTCATCTGTTACGCGGATGACACTCTCCTCGTTGCCCGGGGGAGGAATTTCGGGGAGGCGGCCTGTTTGGCCTCGGCTGGCGCTGCCCTCCTGCCGCCCACATCGTCGTGGAGGGCGTCCAAATAGGTGTGAAGGCCCAGATGAAATATCTGGGCCTAGTGCTGGACAGCAGGTGGCGCTTCGGCCCGCACTTCAGCGGGCTGTCGACGCGCCTGCTGAAGGCCGCGGACGCCCTCTCATGGCTCATGCCGAACCTGGGGGGGCCCAGTGCACGGTGCCGGCGACTGTATGCCGGCATCCTGCGGAGCATGGCCCTCTACGGGGCACCCATCTGGGCGGACTCCCTCCACAGGAGGGAGAATGCAACCGCCATCCGCAGGCCCCAAAGGGCCATTGCACAGCGGGTTGTGAGGGCCTACCGCTCGGTGGGCTATTCGGCGGCGTGCGCTCTGGCCGGCACCCCTCCCTGGGAGTTGGAGGCATGGGTGCTCGCCAGAGTGTACGAGTGGGCGGCACGGCGGAAGGCGCTCGGGGAGCGCCCCGCCGCGGAGGAGCGGGAGGCCGTGCGGCGAGAGGCGAGGGACGCCATCGTCCTTCATTGGGCGGCGGACCTCGCCACCGCCACTTTTGGACGCCGGACGTTGGACGCGCTCGGTCCAGTCTTGCAGGGCTGGCTCGAGCGGCCCCACGGTTTCCTTTCGTTCCGTTTGGTGCAGGTGTTGTCCGGACATGGTTGTTTCGGAACGCACCTGCACCGGATCCGGAGGGAGGAAACCCCGGCGTGCCACGATTGCGGCGCGGCAGAGGACACGGCGCAGCACACCCTCGAGGTGTGCCCAGCCTGGGCTGAGTTGCGCCGTGTCCTAGTTTTAGTTGTCGGGCAGGACCTCTCACTTCCCGGCGTGGTCAACTCCATGCTGGGGAGTGAGGAGGCCTGGGCTGCGGTTGCCTCCTTTTGCGAGCAAGTTATGTCGCAAAAGGAGGCGGCGGAGCGTGCGCGGGAGGATGATCCTCTCGCGCCGCCGCTCCGCAGGCGGAGAAGGGGTGGGAGAAGGCGGTTGTACGATCGTCTCCTCCCACCTCCTGGTGGTGACTAGCGGACGACAGGCGCGGGGGCGCCTCTCGTCTGCATTGCACAGTCACCACCCTCGAGCGGGAACGGCCGAGCACTCGCGGTCGTTCCCGGGCCCCTCCACTAAGGGAGGGGCGTGAAGGGCCCGCCATAAAGGTGGGCAGTCGTCGGGGGAGGGCTGGTAGTCAAGGCTCTGCCGGTTCCCCAGTCCTCCTCCACACAGACGAAGCGGGAGTGCCGCTGGGTTATTTTAGTGGGTATACCGGGCTTGTTTGCCCGGGGAGTCCCACATAGCCCCCCCATTCCCCCAATGGGTGGGTATGCGTAATGCATTTTTTCCCAGCGTGATCAAAAAAAAAAAAAAAAAAAAAAAGGTTAGGTTAGGTTAGGTTCTGGCGGGCACCCCTCCCTGGGAGTTGGAGGCATGGGTGCTCGCCAGAGTGTACGAGTGGACGACTCGGCGAAAGGCGCTAGGCGAGCGCCCCGTCGCGGAGGAGCGGCAGGCCGTGCGGCGGGAGGCGAGGGACGCCATCGTCCTCCATTGGACGGAGGACCTCGCCTCCGCCACCTTTGGCCGCCGGACGCTGGATGCGCTCGGTCCAGTCCTGCAGGGCTGGCTCGAGCGCAGACACGGTTTCCTCTCGTTCCGTCTAGTGCAGGTGTTGTCCGGACATGGATGTTTCGGAACGCACCTGCACCGGATCCGGAGGGAGGAAACCCCGGCGTGCCACGACTGCGGCGCGGTGGAGGACACGGCGCAGCACACCCTCGAGGTGTGCCCAGCCTGGGCTGAGCTGCGCCGTGCCCTGACAGGAGTTGTCGGGCAGGACCTCTCACTCCCCGGCGTGGTAAACTCCATGCTGGGGAGTGAGGAGGCCTGGGCGGCGGTCGCCTCCTTTTGCGAGGATGTCATGTCGCAAAAGGAGGCGGCGGAGCGGGCGCGGGAGGATGACCCTCTCGCTGCGCCGCTCCGCAGGCGGAGAAGGGGTGGGAGATGGCGGTTGTACGACCGTCTCCTCCCACCTCCTGGTGGTGACTAGCGGACGACAGGCGCGGGGGCGCCTCTCGTCTGCATTGCACAGTCACCACCCTCGGGCGGGAACGGCCGAGCACTCGCGGTCGTTCCCGGGCCCCTCCACTAAGGGAGGGGCGTGAAGGGCCTGCCACAAAGGCGGGCGGTCGTCGGCGGAGGGCTGGACGTAAAGGCTGTGCCGGTTTCCCAGCCCTCCTCCACACAGACGATGCGGGAGTGCCGCTGGGTTATTTTAGTGGGTATACCGGGCTTGCCCGGGGAGTCCCACATAGCCCGCCCATTCCCCCAATGGGCGGGTATGCGTAATGCATTTTTTCCCAGCGTGATCAAAAAAAAAAAAAAAAAAAGGTTAGGTTAGGTTAGGTTGGGGGATCCCCTCACAGTGCATACGTCCTCGTTCGTTTCCCCCGGGCAACGCCCCAGTTCTGACCACCGTAACGGAGTGGCAGACTGGGTGCGGCTAAAGTGCGCTGTGCGATCGTAGCTATCATATTGTCACTTGCGGATATTGCGATCTTGCGGAGAATTTGTTTTTAATTTTATTTTTATCATTTTAATATGGTAAAACCAGCACGGGATGCCCACGGGCATTTTGTTAAAAAAGGCCCTTCTCAGGGCCAACCAAAAGGCCCTTGTCAGGGCCAACGCGACACGTCTGTGTCGAAAGAGGGCAGTGCCTTCTATAGCGGAAAGGCGGACGAGTCGGACTCCGACAACGAGTCCGACTCGGAAGCTGGCTGAAGCCACGGCCCGGCCAACCACAGCCGAGCCCAGTGCTGCGACAGAGTGCCCCGCCTCCTTCGACCTTGAGGACACCATCCGCAAGGTCATGATGGAGGAGCGGGGCTTCGTCCGAGCCTGCATAGCAGGCATTGAGGATAGGCTCTTGCCCGAGAGGAGCTACAGGCTGCCGCTTGCCGCGGACAAAAGGAAGGGAGAGCCGGGGCCGACCTCACAAAGGGAGGAAGACTCTCTTCTGCCTGCCGCCACCCCAGCCAACCCTGCTGGTTGGACGAAGGTCGTGGGCAAGGGGAAGAGGAAGGGCAAGGGCAAAGGGGCGACAGCGGCCGTCCCTGCAATCCCCGCCACCACCCCTACCAGTCACTCGCAGTCGACTGGCAAGGGAAAAGGGAAGGGAAAGGGGAAAAGCTCCCCCCCAGCGGCCCCCGCCGCCATCCCTCCCAGCAGCCAGTCGCAGTCGGCTGGCAAGGGAAACGGGAAGAGCGCGCCCCCAGCCGGCAGGAGGAACCTGAATCCTCCCAAGACCGCAGCCGTCGTGGTGACGCTCACCGCGGAGGCTGCGGAGCGGGGGGAGACGTACGCGTCCGTCATGATGCGGGCGCGTGCCAATGCCGATCCCGCAAAACTGGGGATCGGCAAGGTCTCCTGTCGCCGGACGCAGGCTGGGGCTCGTATATTTGAGTTCCCGGGGGCCGAAGGTGGCAAGAACGCGGACCTCTTCGCAGCGAAGCTGCAAGAGGTCATCGCAGATGCTGCCAAGGTGGCTAGGCCCGTAAAGTCGGCGGCCTTGGAGGTGACCGGTCTAGACGATACGGTCACCAAAGAGGAGGTGGTGGCGGCGGTCGCAGCCATAGGGGGCTGCAGCGTCGCAGCGGTGCAAGGCCGGGGCATCAGGCCCGGCCGCGGCGGCATGGGCAGCGTCCGCCTGGAGTGCCCAGTCGCCGCTGCCAAAGCCGTCCTCGCCAAGGGACGGCTGGCCGTGGGCTTCAGCTCGGGTGTGGTCCGGGCACTTGAGGCCCAGCCTCTGCGTTGTTATCGGTGCTTCGGCATCGGACACACCCGGGCTCTGTGTCCGTCCAGCGTCGACAGGACGGACACATGCTACCGCTGCGGCAAGGAGGGCCATAAGGCCGCCGCCTGCAAGGCCGCCACGCCGCACTGCGCGGTGTGTGCCGCCAGTGGCCGCCCGGCGGGCCACGTCACCAAGGGGAGGAACTGCTGTCCTCCCCCAAAGAGGGGCAAAGCGCAGGCGATGATCCGGCCTGCCGCTACCACCGCTACCGTTCCAGAGGCTGGGACTACAGTGGCTGCCGGCCTGGCTGAGGAGGAGGGTGCGATGTCTCTTGATGCATAGAGTCGAACATCGCATCCTCCAGGCGAACACCAACCACTGCCGAGCGGCGCAGGATCTGCTGATGCAGACCATGGCCGAGTGGTTGGTGGACCTGGCGGTGGTCGCCGAGCCGTACTCGATACCTGGCCGTTGGCTGGGCGATCGGGACGGCTCGGTGGCATTGGTGTCGCGGCCTGCCACGGACTCCCCTCCCCTCTCGCTTTTAGAGAGGGGACCGGGATACGTGGCCGCCGCGTGGGGAGACATAGCCCTGGTCGGGGTCTATTTCTCCCCAAATCGCCCTCTAAGAGACTTCGAGGATTTTCTCGAAGTCCTAACGGCAGTGGTCGGGAGGGCGGCACCACGCCAGGTCGCCGTGTTGGGCGACCTGAATGCCACGTCCGGGGACGCGCCGCCGAATTTTGGGCGGCTTCGTGCGGTGTGTCCCTCCTAAACAGGGGGAATGTTCACACGTGTGTGCGGCAGCGGGGTGGGTCAGTGGTTGACGTTTCGTTTGCCACCCCCGTGCTAGCCGCCCGCGTCGTGAACTGGCGGGTTGAGATGGTGGAGACCATGTCGGACCACCGTTACGTGCGGTTCGACATCTCCACCCAGGGCCCGCGGGGAGGAATGGCCCGCTCGGGCCAATCTCCCTTCCCGCGGTGGGCTCTCACCCGCCTGGACCGGGAGGCAGCCCAGGAGGCGGCGTTCCTCCAGGACTGGCTCTCGCCCCCTGTGGAGGCCTCGGACGTTGACGCTGCAGCGGTCCGGCTCCGCGGGTCCCTGACCGAGGTGTGCAACTCCAGCATGCCTCGGTCACGTCGTCCACCTCCCCGTCGCGCCGTGTACTGGTGGACGGAGGAGATAGCGGGACTCCGGGCGGCCTGCGTGGAGGCCAGGAGGGCCTACACGCGGAGCCGGCGGCGCACCAGCCGATCACAGGCCGGGGGGGACCGCCTCTACGCCTCTTACCTAGAGGCAAAGGCGGTCCTCAAGTCGGCAATGTGCGCCGCCAAAGACTCGGCTCGGGCCGAGATGTTGGAGGGTCTCGACAGGGATCCATACGGGAGGCCGTACAAGCTGGCGCGGAGCCAGCTGCGGCCCTACGGTCCCCCCCTGTCGGAGACCCTCGAGCCGGCATTGCTGGATGGGGTGGTCCGGTCCCTGTTTCCGCGCAGGACCGACTTCGCCCCACCAGCAATGGACCCCCCGCAGGAAACGGTTCCGCCGGAGGCGGAGATCCCACTGGTGACGGAGGACGAGATCCTGGACGGGATTCTTCGCCTCCGCGCGAAGAAAACGGCCCCTGGGCCGGACGGCGTCCCTGCACGGGTGGCGGCGATAGCTGCCTCTCAGATGCAGGACAGGTTTCGGGACCTCTTCAGCGCGTGCTTTGCGGCTGGGAGGTTCCCGAAACTGTGGCGGGAGGGGCAGCTGTGCCTCCTCCGTAAAGAGGGACGTCCGGTGGACTCCCCCTCGGCATACCGGCCCATTGTTCTTTTGGATGAGGTCGGTAAAATGTTCGAGGGGATAGTCGCCGACCGGCTGAACAGCCACCTGCGGGGGGTAGGACCTGACCTGTCGGACGCCCAGTTCGGCTTTCGACATGGGCGTTCGACGGTCGACGCCTTGGCCCTGCTGAAGGGCCAGGTGCAGGGGGCGGTCGAGTCGGGGGGCGGAGTGTTGGCGGTGTCGTTCGACATTGCAAACGCCTTCAACTCCGTCCCCCACTCGACCATATTGGAGGCACTCCGATACCACGGAGTGCCCCAATATCTGAGGGCGATCCTGGCCAGCTACCTGGAGGACCGAGAGGTCCTCCTGGTGGACAAGACGGCCAGGATCAGGAGGTACGGCGCGGAGTGCGGTGTTCCACAGGGGTCGGTTCTAGGCCCCCCCCTGTGGAACATCGGTTTTGATTGGCTCCTGCGGGGCACCCTCCTCCGGGGAACGAGCGTCATCTGTTACGCAGACGACACTCTCCTCGTTGCCCGGGGGAGGGACTTTAGGGCGGCGGCCTGTCTGGCCTCGGCTGGCGGATCCTTAGTGGCAGGTAGGATCCGCCAGCTGGGATTGAAGGTGGCGCTGCACAAGACCGAGGCCGTGTTCTTCCACGGGCCTCGGCAGCGCTACCCACCTGACGCCCACATAGTCGTGGAGGGCGTCAGGATAGAGGTGAAGGCCCAGATGAAGTATCTGGGCCTAGTGCTGGACAGCAGGTGGCGCTTCGGCCCGCACTTAAGCGGGCTGTCGACGCGCCTGCTGAAGGCCGCCGATGCCCTATCGTGGCTCCTCCCGAATCTGGGGGGGCCCAAGGAGCGATGCCGGCGCCTCTATGCCGGCATCCTCAAGAGTATGGCCCTGTATGGAGCCCCCATCTGGGCGGACTCCCTCCACAGGAGGGAGAACGCGACCGCCATCCGCAGGCCACAAAGAGCCATTGCACAGCGGGTGGCGAGGGCCTACCGCTCGGTGGGCTTCGCGGCGGCGTGCGCTCTGGCGGGCACGCCTCCTTGGGAATTGGAGGCGTGGGTGCTCGCCAGAGTGTACGAATGGACGGCGCGGCGGAGGGCGCTCGGGGAGCGCCCCGCCACGGAGGAGCGGGAGGCCGTGCGGCGGGAGGCGAGGGACGCAATAGTCCTCCATTGGACGGAGGACCTCGCCACCGCCACCTTTGGCCGTCGGACGCTGGACGCGCTCGGTCCAGTCTTGCAGGACTGGCTCGAGCGGCCCCACGGTTTCCTCTCGTTTCGTCTAGTGCAGGTGTTGTCCGGACATGGGTGTTTCGGAACGCACCTGCACCGGATCCGGAGGGAGGAAACCCCGGGGTGCCACGACTGTGGCGCTGCGGAGGACACGGCGCAGCACACCCTAGAGGTGTGCCCAGCCTGGGCAGAGCTGCGCCGTGCCCTGATCGATGTGGTTGGGCAGGACCTCTCGCTTCCCAGTGTGGTAAACTCCATGCTGGGGAGTGGGGAGGCCTGGGCAGCGGTTGCCTCCTTTTGCGAGGATGTCATGTCGCAAAAGGAGGCGGCGGAGCGTGCGCGGGAGGACGATCCTCTCGCGCCGCCGCTCCGCAGGCGAAGAAGGGGTGGGAGAAGGCGGTTGTATGATCGTCTCCTCCCACCTCCTGGTGGTGATTAGCGGGCGACAGGTGCGGGGGCGCCTCTCGTCTGCATTGCACAATCACCACCATCGGGCGGGAACGGCCGAGCACTCACTGTCGTTCCTGGGCCCCTCCACTGAGGGAGGGGCGTGAAGGGCCTGTCCTAAAAGGCGGGCGGTCGTCGGCGGAGGGCTGGACGTAAAGGCTGTGCCAGTTTCCCAGTCCTCCTCCACACAGACGATGCGGGAGTGCCGCTGGGTTATTTTAGTGGGTATACCGGGCTCGCTCGGGGAGTCCCACATAGCCCGCCCATTCCCCCAATGGGTGGGTATGCGTAATGCATTTTTTCCCAGCGTGATCAAAAAAAAAAAAAAAAAAAAAAAGGTTAGGTTAGGTTAGGTTAGGGCTGGACGTAAAGGGGTGCGGGTCAGGTAACCTCCACGTTGGCCTAGTTGGTTGCTGGTCTCTTTCGGATACGTCCGGGGGAAGAGCAACCCGCTGGGCTGGTGCACCCCGGGCACCGTCAATAACTTCCCATTCGTGGGTTCTTGTTGGCGGTGGCGAATACCTGACAGGGGGGGATGTCGCTCTGGGTGTTCCCCTGATTAGCAGGGGACACTCCAGATGCGACATAGGGGGGCTAGGTTGGGTAGGCTAGTTTGGGTAGGTAGGTTAAATTAGGTTGGGTAGGTAGGTAGGTGGTGATGACTTGTCGTTGCCGGCCCTCCTTTGGCGTGGGATGGTCGGCAGGGACAAGTCGATGGAAGGAGGAGGCGGCGGAGCGTCGGTCACGACGCGCCGCCGCACACGCGGAGGGCGGCATCTGTCCTTCGCGGGCCAGATGTCGCACCGGAGGGGACCGTTAGGTCCAGTGTGGTGGAGGGTACGGCGCAGCACACCGTCTAGGTGTGCCCAGCGGGGGCGTAGCTGCGCCGTGCCCTGAGGAGATGTCGGGCGGGACCTCTCGCTTCCCGGTGTGGTGAATTCCATGCTGGGGGGTGGGGGGTCCTGGGCGGCGGTTGTCCCCCCTTTTGCGAGGACGCCATGTCGCAAAAGGGGGTGGCGGAGAGGGGGTGGAAGGGGGCGGTCGTACGATCGTTTCCTCCCACCTCCTGGTGGTGACTAGCGGGCGACGGGCGTGGGGGCCGCCTTAGCCTGCATTGCACTAGTCACCACCCTTGCGGGCGGGAATGGCCGAGCACTCGCGGTCGTTCCCGGGCCCCTCCACTGAGGGAGGGGCGTGAAGGGCCTGCCCTAAAAGGCGGGCGGTCGTCGGCGGAGGACTGGACGTAAAGGCTGTGCCGGATTCCCAGTCCTCCTCCATTCAGACGATGCGGGAGTGCCGCTGGGTTATTTTAGTGGGTATACCGGGCTGGGGGGCCCGGGGAGTCCCACATAGCCCCCCATTCCCCCAATGGGTGGGTATGCGTAATGCATTTTTTCCCAGCGTGATCAAAAAAAAAAAAAAAAAAAAAAAAAAAAGGGCTGGACGTAAAGGCTGTGCCGGTTTCCCAGCCCTCCTCCACACAGACGATGCGGGAGTGCCGCTGGGTTATTTTAGTGGGTATACCGGGCTTGCCCGGGGAGTCCCACATAGCCCGCCCATTCCCCCAATGGGCGGGTATGCGTAATGCATTTTTTCCCAGCGTGATCAAAAAAAAAAAAAAAAAAAAAATAATGAAAAGGTTAGGTTAGGTTAGGTTGGGGGATCCCCCACAGCGCATACGTCCTCGTTCGTTTCCCCCGGGCAACGCCCCAGCTCTGACCACCGTAACGGAGTGGCAGACTGGGTGCGGCTAAAGTGCGCTGTGCGATCGTGACTATCTTATCTCTCTTGCGGAATTTGCGATCGTTGTCTTGAATATTTTAATATGCCAAAACCATTGCGGGATGCCTTCGGGCACTTCAGCAAAAAAGGCCCTTCTCAGGGCCAACCCAAAGGCCCTTCTCAGGGCCAACCCAAGGGCCCTTCTGAGGGCCAACCCAAAGGCCCTTGTCAGGGCCAACCCCAAGGCCCTTATCAGGGCCAACCCAAAGGCCCTTCTCAGGGCCACCCCGACGCTTCAGCGTCAGAGGCTAGCCGCGCGCCGTCTGCGGCAAGCTTCTTTGACACGGCGGACTCAGCAAATGAGTCCAATGCGTACGAGTCGGACGCCAGTAGTTCGATGGAGGTCGAAACCCGATCTCGGAAGCGGGCCTTCATGAAGGCAGGCTCCGATGGCTCTTCGGCCTCAGCCTCCGGTTCGGCGAAGGCGCCGAAAAAGGGGGCTAAGGCCAAAAAGCGGACTGCGGACACCCATGATGTGGGCCTTGCGGACGCCCAACGTCAGCTGGACTTGGCTCGGAGGGAGCAACTCCAGCAGGACCTGGAGGAGGAGGTTGCTGCCAGGGAGCAGCGGACGCGCGTCGCCCGGGCCAAGTCCGGATACGGTGCGTCTCGCGTCGTCTACGCCGACCACACTTTGGCCGAGCTCGAGCGGATGGCTCAGGAGGATGAGAAGGGGATTGCGGTGGTCGCCTCCAAGTCCTCTCACCTGAAGGGGACATTTCAAAAGTCCCTGAAGTGTCGGGCCGCGAGCATGCTCGGGATCGTCGGTGAGCTGGTGCAGCGCCAGGCCACCGACGAGACCAGGCAGATGCAGGCGACAATTGATCGCCTGCAGTCAGAGGTCAGCCAGCTGCATCACAAGCTGGCTGAGGTCACGGCCCGGCCAAGCCAGGCTGAGCCTATCCCTGCGGCAGAGGGCCCCGCCCTCCATCACGGCCTCGAGGATATCATCCGCGGGGTCGTGAGGGAGGAAAGGGCCTTCGTGAGAGCCTGCCTCGCAGGGATCGAGGACCGACTCTTGCCAGAGTAGTCGGCCCATCGTACTTTTGGATGAGGTCGGTAAAATGTTCGAGGGGATAGTCGCCGACCGGCTGAACAGCCACCTGCGGGGGGTGGGACCTGACCTGTCGGACGCCCAGTTCGGCTTTCGAAATGGGCGTTCGACGGTCGACGCCTTGGCCCTGCTGAAGGGCCAGGTGCAGGAGGCGGTCGAGTCGGGGGACGGAGTGTTGGCGGTGTCGTTCGACATTGCAAACGCCTTCAACTCCGTCCCCCACTCGACCATATTGGAGGCACTCCGATTCCACGGAGTGCCCCAATATCTGAGGGCGATCCTGGCCAGCTACCTGGAGGACCGAGAGGTCCTCCTGGTAGACAAGACGGCCAGGATCAGGAGGTACGGCGCTGAGTGCGGTGTTCCACAGGGGTCGGTTCTAGGCCCCCCCCTGTGGAACATCGGTTTCGACTGGCTCCTGCGGGGCACCCTCCTCCGGGGGACGAGCGTCATCTGTTACGCGGATGACACTCTGCTCGTTGCCCGGGGGAGGGACTTTAGGGCGGCGGCCTGTCTGGCCTCAGCTGGCGGATCCTTAGTGGCAGGTAGGATCCGCCGGCTGGGATTGAGGGTGGCGCTGCACAAGACCGAGGCCGTTTTCTTCCACGGGCCTCGGCAGCGCCACCCACCTGACGCCCACATAGTCGTGGAGGGCGTCAGGATAGAGGTGAAGGCCCAGATGAAGTATCTGGGCCTAGTGCTGGACAGCAGGTGGCGCTTCGGCCCGCACTTCAGCGGGCTGTCGACGCGCCTGCTGAAGGCCGCGGACGCCCTCTCATGGCTCATGCCGAATCTGGGGGGGCCCAGTGCACGGTGCCGGCGACTGTATGCCGGCATCCTGCGGAGCATGGCCCTCTACGGGGCACCCATCTGGGCGGACTCCCTCCACAGGAGGGAGAATGCAACCGCCATCCGCAGGCCCCAAAGGGCCATTGCACAGCGGGTGGCGAGGGCCTACCGCTCGGTGGGCTATTCGGCGGCGTGCGCTCTGGCCGGCACCCCTCCCTGGGAGTTGGAGGCATGGGTGCTCGCCAGAGTGTACGAGTGGGCGGCACGGCGGAAGGCGCTCGGGGAGCGCCCCGCCGCGGAGGAGCGGGAGGCCGTGCGGCGAGAGGCGAGGGACGCCATCGTCCTTCATTGGGCGGCGGACCTCGCCACCGCCACTTTTGGACGCCGGACGTTGGACGCGCTCGGTCCAGTCTTGCAGGGCTGGCTCGAGCGGCCCCACGGTTTCCTTTCGTTCCGTTTGGTGCAGGTGTTGTCCGGACATGGTTGTTTCGGAACGCACCTGCACCGGATCCGGAGGGAGGAAACCCCGGCGTGCCACGATTGCGGCGCGGCAGAGGACACGGCGCAGCACACCCTCGAGGTGTGCCCAGCCTGGGCTGAGTTGCGCCGTGTCCTAGTTTCAGTTGTTGGGCAGGACCTCTCACTTCCCGGCGTGGTCAACTCCATGCTGGGGGGTGAGGAGGCCTGGGCTGCGGTTGCCTCCTTTTGCGAGCAAGTTATGTCGCAAAAGGAGGCGGCGGAGCGTGCGCGGGAGGATGATCCTCTCGCGCCGCCGCTCCGCAGGCGGAGAAGGGGTGGGAGACGGCGGTTGTATGACCGTCTCCTCCCACCTCCAGGTGGTGGCTAGCGGGCGACAGGCGCGGGGGCGCCTCTCGTCTGCATTGCACTAGCCATAACCCTCGTTGGGAGGGAATGGCCGAGCACTCGCGGTCATTCCCGGGCCCCTCCACTAAGGGAGGGGCGTGAAGGGCCCGCCATAAAGGTGGGCAGTCGTCGGGGGAGGGCTGGTAGTCAAGGCTCTGCCGGTTCCCCAATCCTCCTCCACACAGACGAAGCGGGAGTGCCGCTGGGTTATTTTAGTGGGTATACCGGGCTTGCTTGCCCGGGGAGTCCCACATAGCCCCCCATTCCCCCAATGGGTGGGTATGCGTAATGCATTTTTTCCCAGGGTGATCAAAAAAAAAAAAAAAAAGGTTAGGCTGGGGTGCGGGTCAGGTAACCTCCACGTTGGCCTAGTTGGTTGCTGGTTTCTTTCGGATACGTCCGGGGGGAAGAGCAACCCGCTGGGCTGGTGCACCCCGGGCACCGTCAATAACTTCCCATTCGTGGGTTCTTGTTGGCGGTGGCGAATACCTGACAGGGGGGGATGTCGCTCTGGGTGTTCCCCTGATTAGCAGGGGACACTCCAGACGCGACATAGTGGGGCTAGGTTGGGTAGGCTAGTTTGGGTAGGTATGTTAAGTTAGGTTGGGTAGGTAGGTAGGCGGTGATGACTTGTCGTTGCCGGCCCTCCTTTGGCGTGGGATGGTCGGCAGGGACAAGTCGATGGAAGGAGGAGGCGGCGGAGCGTCGGTCTCGACGCGCCGCCGCACACGCGGGGGACCGTAAAGGTCAGGGGCGGTGGAGGGCACGGCGCAGCACACCGTCTAGGTGTGCCCAGCGGGGGCGTAGCTGCGCCGTGCCCTGAGGAGTTGTCGGGCGGGACCTCTCGCTTCCCGGTGTGGTGAATTCCATGCTGGGGGGTGGGGGGTCCTGGGCGGCGGTTGCGGCATCTTGCCTTCGCGGGCCAGATGCCGCAACGGTGGGGCCGTAAAGGTCCAGCGCGGTGGAGTGCATGGCGCAGCACACCGTCTAGGTGTGCCCAGCGGGGGCGTAGCTGCGCTATGCACTGACTGAGTTGTCGGGCGGGACCTCTCGCTTCCCGGTGTGGTGAATTCCATGCTGGGGGGTGGGGGGTCCTGGGCGGCGGTTGTCCCCCTTTTGCGAGGACGCCAAGTCGCAAAGGGGGGTGGCGGAGAGGGGGTGGGAGGGGGTGGTCGTACGATCGTTTCCTCCCACCTCCTGGTGGTGACTAGCGGGCGACGGGCGTGGGGGCCGCCTTAGCCTGCATTGCACTAGTCACCACCCTTGCGGGCGGGAATGGCCGAGCACTCGCGGTCATTCCCGGGCCCCTCCACTGAGGGAGGGGCGTGAAGGGCCTGCCCTAAAAGGCGGGCGGTCGTCGGCGGAGGACTGGACGTAAAGGCTATGCCGGATTCCCAGTCCTCCTCCATTCAGACGATGCGGGAGTGCCGCTGGGTTATTTTAGTGGGTATACCGGGCTTGCTTGCCCGGGGAGTCCCACATAGCCCCCCATTCCCCCAATGGGTGGGTATGCGTAATGCATTTTTTCCCAGCGTGATCAAAAAAAAAAAAAAAAAGGTTAGGTTGGGGTGCGGGTCAGGTAACCTCCACGTTGGCCTAGTTGTTTGCTGGTCCCTTTCGGATACGTCCGGGGGGAAGAGCAACCCGCTGGGCTGGTGCGCCCCGGGCACCGTCAATAACTTCCCATTCGTGGGTTCTTGTTGGCGGTGGCGAATACCTGACAGGGGGGGGCCGGGTTTCGCTCTGGGTGTTCCTCCGGGTCCTCGGTATACACGCGGAGGAATTTCCAGAGCGAAATCAGTGGGGAGGGAGGGTAGGTTCGGTCGCTCTGGGTGTTCCTCTGGCTAGCAGAGGACACTCCGGATGCGACATAGGAACTCGCTTCCGCGCCTCTTGGCGGGCCGCCTGCTCTGCGGGGGGCTGTCGCGAGTTCCCCCGCAAAGCGACGGCTCTCCTGCGGGTGGGGGTGGCCCCGCCGGGGGGCGCGGGGGCGGGCAGGGTAGGTAGGTAGATTTCGCTCTGGGTGTTCCTCTGAAAAGCGACAGAGGAATCTCCAGAGGGAAATCTGTAGGAGGAGTGTAGCCGGATGGGGTACGATGGTGCGTGAAGCAGAGGGCTTGCCTTAATTGGCCGGCCCGATGCACCGCGCAGGCGTGGAAGAGGATTTCGCCCTTTCTCCGTTGGGGGGGAAATCTTCTTAGAGAGAGGTGGCTTAAAAGAAGGAGGGGCCGCTAGTCGGCCAATAGAGAGGTAGGTTGCGGTGGTGTATGGGCGCCATAGCAACTGAGGCGGACCGCGATGTCGTATGGGAGGCATCGCGGCCGAAGGTAAGGGGCCGCGGCGGGAGAGGTGTGTCGGTGATAAGGTGCGCCGCTCACCCTACCTTCCGCGGCCTTGACGGGGTCGCCACCGTTTGATGGCGGACGCGGTGGGGCCGCAGGGGAGGAGGAGTGTCGGTGATAAGGTGCGCCGCTCACCCTACCTTCCGCGGCCTTGACGGGGTCGCCACCGTTTGATGGCGGACGCGGTGGGGCCGCAGGGGAGGAGGAGTGTCGGTGATAAGGTGCGCCGCTCGCCCTATCCCCTGCGGCCGAAGAGTGGAAAGCGGCGTTTGGCCATCGCTTGCCAAATGCCGCACCGTTGGGGACCGTGGGCGGAGGATCGGGGTGTCCAACGTCCACATAAAGGTCCCGCGCACTGGGACGCCCAGGTGTTTTGGGGCGCCCCAGAGCAGAGAGGAGGTAGAGAAGGAGGTGTATTGGGGCGGGGCAGAGAGTCTCAAGGGACTTAGCTCCGCCCCCAGAGGAGGGCTCCGTCGTGGAGCAACGCTAGCGGGGCACGCGGTTGTAAGCCTTGTGGGTCCCGCAGCCCCGTGGGCGAGAGGAGGAACACTCCAGGGTTTTAGTGGGTGCAAACCCCACATAACGCAGTGTTTCCCCCGAGACCACTGCGTATTCGTTAGGAATTTCCCTGGAAAAACAAAAAAAAAAAATAAAAAAAAAAAAAAAAAAAAAAAAAAAAGGTTAGGTTAGGTTAGGTTAGGTTTTTTTTTTTTTTTTTTTTTTTTTTTTTACTTATACACTAATCCCGCCACAAAATTTGGCGCCTATTTTGTGCTTTACTTCTTTCATACCAGTTCTCGCTTGCATGCCTCTCGCACTTTCATCCTTCATACTTAATCTTTCTTGCATCCATCATCTTTCATTCTGTGGGTGGGATGCCCACATTATTTAATCTACTTTATGGGCATACTTTATTTAAAAAAAACAGTTAGGGTAAATGAGACATGGTACAATTAATTACAATAGTAGAAATTCAATAGATTATCACAAGATTTTTTTTTTTTTTTTTTTTTTTTTTTTAAACATTATATAAAACATAATTCCATCACAAATATCACAGTAAAAATAACACAAAGGGATAAAACATAAAAAGGTGCAAATAATTTAAAACTTAGGGATAATTAAAACATATAAAGTGCAGTATCACAGTAATTACATCAAAACATTTTATCACAGATCAAAGAAAAACAGTTAGGTACTACCTAACATACTGCTGGTGACAGATAGCTGTGCTGCATTCTGTGCTTACGTTTTAAAATATTCTAACATATTAACGAAGCACAGTGCGCTTCAGGTCTTGTTCCTATCTATCACCACAGTAGCTACTTTATGGCAGTACGTCAGGAACCTTTCCCTATATTGCTTTGTCATGAACCCACAGATACTTTCGTTCGTCAGTTTTTTGTCCAGCTCACATTCAAGTTGGTAGCGCTCCCTGATAAATAACGGGCATTCTACAATTATGTGCTGGACACTTTCTGGCACGCTAGGGTCGCAGACACACGATGGGCTCTCCTTACACTTGAAGCGATTCAAGTATTCAGAGAACCCACCGTGCCCCGTCAAAACCTGCGTGAGAACACCTGAGGGCCGTACCTTTTTCACAATACGGAATGCCACTATTGCGTCCGGAAGAAACATTTTCGTCACGGAAGCTGTCTCGCCCGACACGTATCTCCGATTCCATTCATCGAGCGATTCCGAACGGATCTGTCGCTTGATAAATGAAATCGGACACTGGTCGTAGTCCGGCTTCCTCCGTGACGACAATGCTGCTTCCTTGGCTAGCTCGTCCGCTCGCTCATTCCCCGGCAGGCCCGCGTGGGCCTTGACCCAGAACAAAGACACAGCTTTGTTCTGGACCAGGGCTTTAGCCAAATTGGCGCGCGCGTGGACTGCCAGGGGATGGAGAGAGCCATGGTTTGCAAGCGTCTGCAATGCTGACATTGAGTCGCTGTACAAGCCATAGCTCGCTTCTTGCCGCGCGAGGATTATCTCCGTCGCTTTCGAAATGGCCAAGAGTTCCGCCTGGTAGACGGTGCAGTACGCGGCAAGGCAAAGCTTGAGGCTCCGGACTTCACCATCATTATCCCAAATGGATAATGCGGCTCCGACCTTCCCCTCAATTTTGCTGCCGTCGGTGAATATACGCACCGTCTGCGCATTGTTGCTGGCTAGCAACTCTCGATCCGCCAGGCACATGAATTCGAGGGGCATTTGCGTAGCTGGGTGAGGGGCTTTCGCAAACCTTACCGCACTCTCAATCTCCCTATCTCCTGGCACAAACCGGGATGACCCTCTCCTTGCTTCATACAGGGCAGCTGCCTCTTGTATGCGCAGGTCTAGAGGCAGTATCCCAGACAGTGCCAGTGCCGAGTTCAGAGAGACAGTGCGGTAAGATTTGCAGAGCTTCTGAGCGAATCCTCGTTGGACAGAGCTTAGCTTCTTCCGTATCCCAACCTTTTTCGTGGCGGGTGCCCAGGCAGCGGCCGCGTACGTAACTGTGGGTTCAATTGTGGCTGTGTAGATGGTGTGTATGATGTCTGCACTCAATCCCCAGCTAACTTTAGCGGCGCGGGATAGCTGTTTGTAAATATCAGCTGCCCTCTTGCAGACGTTCGCGGCATGCTCACTGAAAGTGAGCTTATCGTCTATGGTTAGACCCAGCAACTTCATTTTTCTGACCATACCGATGTCGACCCCGGCCATGCTCAGTATTGGAGTGTCGTACTTAAGCTTGTTGGTTACCACCATCGCACAGGTTTTGTGCGGTGCGAACTTCAGCTTATTTCGGACACCCCAATCCTGAACATGGGCGAGGGCTGCATTGGCGGTTCTAGAGACTTCAGTCGCCGTGTCCCCATCCACGACCAAGACGATATCATCCGCGAACGCCTGCACGAAGATCCCGCGCCGCTCTAACTCCTGCAATAGTGAGTCTAGGAGGAGGTTCCACAGGATTGGGCCGCCTATTGACCCTTGAACGCAGCCCTTGTCAGTCTCTCTCGTGCATTCCTCCCCTGCATACCGAACCCGTACCTTCCTACTGTCAAGATAGCTGTCTATCAGCCGCCTGATGTTGACCGGACACTTTTCCTCAGCCAGTCTGACTTTTATAGCTGGCCACCAAGCGCTATCGAAGGCCCCCTCTATATCCAATGACACCAGGACAATTAGCTTCTTCAGCCTTAACTTGTCCTGTACGTGCTTCATTAGAGTATAGAGGGCGTCCTCGGTGCTCCTCTGGGGCATAAAGCCAAACTGGCGGGTACTAAATCGCGGTACGAGCTGCCACTTTAGACGCGCTACGACCATCCTCTCCAGGACCTTCCCCAGAACAGGCAACAGACCGATTGGTCGGTATGCCTTGGGGGTGAGGTAGTTGTCCTTGCCCGGCTTCCGAAGGACCACGACCGTAGCCTCCTTCCAGATCTCTGGAAAGTGCGCCAGATCGAGGCACTTGTTGTAAAGGGCAAGGAACAACTCCGGGTCCTGGTGGATCGCTTGACTGCAGATGTCAGACGTCAGTCCGTCCCCTCCTGGTGCCTTTTTGGGATTGAAACCTGCCACGGCGGTCTTCAGCTCCAGCGTCGTAAATGATGGGTCATGATATTCATCATGGGCCCATTCATTTACTTGGCTGGCTGCTTCTCTAATTCGCCTGTGGTCAGCGTTGTCCTGGTCTACTCTGTCTTTGGGGTAGAACGTATCTGCGAGTAGGGCGGCCGATTCACTCGGATTGAGAAATGCACCATCGCAGCATAGGGTCAGTTCCTCCTGTCTTCTGGCGGTCCTACCGATGATCCTGTAGATACCCTCCCAGACCCCTTCCCGATCCTGTTTCCGGCAGAACTCCTTCCAACTGGCGACTTGGGCTTTCTTAGCCTGCATCTCATAATCTTCTTTTGCTTTCAGGTACTCGTCGACGACCATCGCTCGCCGGACCGGCGCGGCATTTCGGATGCGGTGTTTCTTCCTGTTCACCTCCTTCTTCTTTACAGCGAGCTCCTCGGACCACCACGGACAGGTAAGTTTACTTTTATTATTTATCTTAGGAATAGCCTCTTCGCATGACTCTAAGATTATTTTACTGTACACTACTATTAATTCTTCTAACTCTGTTTTACTTTTTATTTCCCTTAGTCTTTCTATATTTATATTATTTTCAAATTTTAATGCTTCCAGTTTTATTTTAAATTTCTCCCAGTCTGCTTTTCTGGTATTGTACCTTCTAGTTGTCCTTTTTATATGGATACCTTTATCCTTTTTTAAATTAACATTAAAGAAAATCGTGTTGTGGTCCGAGGACGTTGCTCCTGTGTCCACCCGCCATCCGTCCACCCGGTCAAAAAGGTCGAGCGAACATGCCGTGACGTCTACATGGCTTTTGTACGCTCGACCACCTCTGACTGTGTCAAATGTGGGAGCGTCACCAGTATTCAGTACCTGAAGCTCCAACTCTTCCAGGGTAGCGGACATTTCCTCTCCCCTGGGGTCTTCCTTGATGCTGCCCCACCAGGCACTTTTCGCGTTCGCGTCGCCACCTATCAACAATATACCGGTGGCCACTTCCGATTGGATCCGGGTCATCTGGTCCAAGTATGGCCCTATGGGTTGGTCTGGCTCGAAGTAATAGGAGACTACTGCGATTTCCCAGGCTTTGGTCCGGATCCCCACCACAACGATGTTGTTTGTGGTGAGTTTCGGGTAGGGTATGACGTCCAAGTCATGATCAAAGACGGCGATCGCCGCCTTTACCCTCCCACTTCCATCAACCTCGCACTGGTAGACTCTCGCTCCACGGTAGCTCTTCATACTTCGTGCTCCACCCACGTACGGCTCCTGGATCAGTGCCCACGAGATCTTGCGTTCACTGGCCTCTAAAAATAGTTCGGTGGTTGCCAGTTCCTTTCGCTGTAAATTCGCTTGGGCCACTCGGTATGTTCTTGCTGTTTGTTGGACAGGAGTTCCCGGGGCGCCCTTAGCAATATGCTATGGCGGATCGAGCTATTGCTTCCCACCTTCTTCTAACCAAGCACTCCGAGCTGAAAGCGTTATGACCAGAATTGTCATAGTTAGCACGCGTGCAGTTACAACACGAAGGAGGCAGGCCTGCGCTCCAGTCCGCGCACTCCGTCCTCATGTGAGGACCGCCACAGTGGCCGCACTTTGGCACAGTATCTGTGCAGAGTCGTCGGCTGTGCCCATAACCGAGGCAGAGAGAGCACAGGATGAGCGGGGACTGGTCTTCGACCCGTACCCGCTCAAGGTCCACATGCACCGACCCTGCCTCGATCATGCGCCGCCAGACCTCGGTGGCGACCCTCATAACGAGGTGGCACCTGTGCGGGTTCCTGGCACGCTTGCGATACAGCACCTCCATTTTCATTTGTTCGTCTTTTAGATCTTTAAGGATCCGTGCGTTTTGGTTATGGAGGGCCTTTAGTATCTCCTCGTTCGTGTTGTACGCCATTAGATCTTTCAAGATGATCTGCGGGTTTTTATTTTTAATATCCTGCGCTTCCAGCTCGGGCGCCTGCCTGAGTCTCTCCCTAAGTCTATTACGGTCATCTTCCGTACGACATCCCAGGATAACCTTTCGGTCTTTAGCCTTCCGAACCTTGTCGACGGCTATCCCCCCTTCCCTGGCATTCACCACTTTTCTCAGCCGGTCCAGGACTTGTTCGCCTGTCTCCGTTTCATCCCTGGCCGATACCACTATGGAGTGGAGTGTAGCAGGTTTCTGAGCCTGGATGGGAGGCCGACTGGCCGCCACGCTAGCATATGTGACCATTTGGTCTTGGCCAGCCTGTAGCGCCTCTTTCAACCTCTCCATCCTTAGGCTGTTTTCGGCCAGGTTACGGCTGTGCTCTTCGAGAGCTTTCCTCAAGGAGGTTGTGTCGGTCTCAGCATCAGCCTCTGAAGGTAGGCTGGGGGTTGTCTCGGCCCTTCGGGTTGGGGGTTCCTTGGCATTACCCTGGTCGTACTCCTTAATAATTTGGTACAGTCGGTCTGCCTGGGCTTTCACCTCCGCCTTGATGTCATTTTTGGTGTTCCTAGATTGCGTCATTAATGCTTTTATTTTATTCGAGCACATTCGTGCCTCGGCAACCTTACTTTTTGGGGGGGGCGAGCTCACAACCTCAAAGGATATAGCTCCCCTTGCCGATACTGGTGGTGTTGAGACCGGCTTTTTAGGGGGAGTCCTCTTTGTAATAGTTTTACTGCCCGCCTCCCACTCACCTACACTCTTCCTCACGCTCTGCGTGGAAGGCCCTGCTTCCTCAGGCGCCTTTTGTGGGCTCTTAGAGAGGGTTTTGTCTATTTTTGTTGCCGGGCGCTGTGTAGGCGTACGCACACCAGGCATTCCGCTCATCGTGAATTTGTAAGGGTTTTGGGGATTAGTGTAGCGTCGTCAAGAGGGGTGTGTAAAAGGCACCCCAATTGTGTGTAAAATTTGTGTTGTGTAAAGTGGGGTATTGTAAAGATACCCCGCTTTGTGTGTAGTATTAAGGTTCTCCTGTTCAGGGTACTAGTCAATATTTAAAACAGTAATAATTTAGTCCTAGCCTAATATATAGTAGTACAATAGTACTACTATATGTCAAAATAAAGTTTAGACTTAATTCTAAAATATAACTGCACAAAAGTGCTGTTGTATGTCCTAGCCTAGTCTTAATCTAAAGATAAAATATAGTATCCAAAAGTGATGCTATATGTCTTAATCTAAAATATAGCAACACAAAAGTGTTGCTATATGTCCTAAAAATAATGTTAAACCGAAAAATAAAACCTGTTACTTCGGTGCTGTCCAAAGAGACACCGCCAACCAATGGGGAGGGTCAAGGAGAAATAAAATTTAAAAGAAAAAATTTTTCAAAAAAAAATTTTTAAAATTTTTTTCGCTTTTCGGCAAATCCCTCGGGGCCAGATTAAAGGTCTTCTCCTCCCGATTACGGAGACCCCAAACTCGGTGGGTCTATGACCTCCGGTACCAAAGTTAGGGTCCGGGGGGGTGAAGAAATTTTTCAGTTGGGGGGGGGGGGGGGGGAGGGGGGGGTAGTCCCGAGTGGGTCCCTAAGGGTCTCGGGGAATGGAGGGAGGGGGAGGGGGGGTAGAGGGGTCCCAAGTCCTGAGGGGAGGGGGGGTCCTAAAGGCGACAAAAGTTCCCACAAAAAATTTTTCAAAAAAAAAATTTTTTAAAAACTTTTGTCGCTTTTCGGCAAATCCCTTGGGCCAGATTAAAGGTCTTCTCCTCCCGATTACGGAGACCCAAACTCGGTGGGTCTATGACCTCCGGTACCAAAGTTAGGGTCCGGGGGGGAGAAGAAATTTTTCAGTTGGGGGGGGGGGAGGGGGGGGTAGTCCCGAGTGGGTCCCTAAGGGTCTCGGGGAATGGGGGGAGGGGGAGGGGGCGAGGGTAGAGGGGGAGTCCTGAGTCCTGAAGGGAGGGGGGGGGTCCTAAAAGGGGTACGAATTAAAATAAATATATAATTATTATAGTGAGTCAAGGAATTTTTGGGGTGCCGAAAAAGGGGGTCAAAAAATAAATTTAGGGGGCCTATCATATACCCAGTCCAGATTGGGAGGGGGTGTCTTCTTTGGGGGGGGGAAATTTCACCCGTTTTTTGATATTCCCAGGCGTTCCCGAGATATTTAGACTTTTGTCGAAAAAACAAGAAAAGTTTTTCGAAAAACTTTCCGTCACCAATAAACTTATTATTTATTTACTCTACAGAGTTCTTAAACCAGTAATAACTTTACTGGTCGAGTTAATAATTATTTTAATGAATTTAATGAATTTTAATGAATTATTTTATTAATTTCAATTAAGTTTTATAATTATGTTTAACAGAAAAAGTGGCCCGTGTAGCTTCACTACACTTGCCACGCTGGTCAGTCCGGGTCTTGGTCAGCAAAATGTTTAAAAAGGTCACAGGTTCGATTCCCGGTCAATATAAAATTTTTGCTTTGTATAAAAAACACCTAGACAAAACAATAAAATTACAGAAAAGTCTGGACACAGTACATATCAGGTGGACCTATTCAAATTATTATTTATTACTTATTTTTATAAAATAATCTAACCTAAAATAACACGCTGTTATTTTAGGTTAAGTATCCATGCGGCCACAATGGCCGTCAATTCTCAACAATATACACTAAATTTTGCCCAATTTTGGGCTCGTTTTTTGGGTTTGAATTTCCCTGTACTAATGACTTAGTCACACACATAAATATTAAATAAATTAAGTAAAATTAGTAAAATTATTGGTCCGACATTCCACAAAAGTACTGCGTAGTATTTTTCCACATTCCCGATAGCAAGTTGAAAATGCACTTTTTTTTATTTGGGGCTTTTTTAAAAATTTTTGTTTTCAAGTTAATAGCTTTAGCTCCAAAAACACTAAAACAGGCTTCACCTTCTGGCTAGGTCTATCCTAGGCTAAGTTATGGCTAGATTTAGATTTTTAATGTGAAAACAACAGAATTACAAAGTTAACGTGAAGCGTGCGAACAAGATGTGAATTAAGAAAAAATTTGTTATTATATGGAATAATGAGTTTAAATTTAACACAAAAATTTTTATATCATAGGCTTTTAGCTATTCTAAATGAATCTAATTTAAAAAGTGGGAATAATGCAATACCGGGAATGGGAATAAATATTTAAAAAGGAAAAAAGTAAAAATACAACGGCAAATACTTTGTTATGGCACTTTGGGTCCCAGGTTTTTCGCGAAAAAAATTCAGGGTGGTCGCTGGCTGTCCCAGGTAACTGTTCAGGTCCACAGATTCCGCAGATCGTCTTCCTGGGCTGGTTTCCGCAAGTTTTTGTCGCGCGGAAATTTCCGCTGACTTCTTGAACCGCTATTTAAGGCCTGGGGTCTCACGGAAAGTCCTTTCCGGAGGTCCAGGATTGTCGAACGCACTTAGTTAAACACAATAACCCACTTTTATTATATAATTTTCCTCAAACTCAGGAATGGTTTGAGTTTTCCGTTAAAATTTGTCACTTTTCACTTCCGTTTTTGGTAAAAGTGCCGCGAAAGTAGTTTAACGTCACTTTAAAAATCCAGGTTTTTTTTTTTTTTTTTTTTTTTTTTTTTTTTTTTTTTTTTTTTTTTTTTTTTGTGGATTATGGTCCGTGAGTACACACTTCTAGTTAACAAATAAAAACTATATGTCCTCGCGACCGATCGCGTTCCACAAATTTTTTTCCGCAGTGTTTACCTTTATCCTCTATTTTCTTCGCCCGCGCTCCGTAAAAGGGTGTAAAGGACCCTCTTAGGAGGGGTCAAAAAATCCAAATTTTCACGAGGATGTAGGCACTAAGGTAACACTTATTATAGCAGTTAAAAAATATTATGTCGTCGCGACCGATCTCGCGCCGCACGCAACTTTCCAAATTTCTTTGGTATTTTCTCACTTTCTGGTTTGGAAAAAACTTATTTTGTGGCACAAGTCACTGGTTTTTGAACCGATTTTAATTATAAGGCCCGGCCGCGGCGGCATGGGTACTATTCGCCTGGAGTGCCCAGTCGCCGCTGCCAAAGCCGTCCTTGACAAAGGACGGCTTAACGTAGGCTTTAGCTCGGGTGCAGTCCGGGCACTTGCGGCACAGCCATTGAGGTGCTACAGGTGCCTCGGTATCGGGCACACCCGGGCCCTCTGTCCGTCCACGGTGGACCGGACAGAGAGCTGTTACCGCTGCGGCAAAGAGGGCCACAAATCCGCCGAGTGCGAGGCTGCCGTGCCACACTGCGCCGTTTGCGCCGCCAGTGGCCGCCCCGCAGGCCACATAACGACGGGGAGGATGTGTAATCCTCCCCCAAAGAAGGGAAAAGCAAAGGCGCCGAGCAAGCCTGCCGCTACCGCCGCTGTGCCCGAGGTTGTGCTTTCGGCTGCTGCAGGCCTGGCTGAGGAGGAGGGGGGTGCGATGTCCGATTAATGCATAGAGTCGAACATCGCATCCTCCAGGCGAACACCAACCACTGCGGGCCGGCCCAGGATCTGCTGATGCAGATCATGGCCGAGTGGTTGGTGGACGTGGCGGTGGTTGCCGAGCCTTACTCGGTCCCCAGTACCTGGCTGGGTGATCGGGACGGCTTGGTGGCGTTGGTGGCGCGGTCTTCCACGGACTCCCCTCCCCTCTCACTTTTAGAGAGGGGACCGGGATACGTGGCCGCCGCGTGGGGGAGGGATATGGCCCTGGTGGGGGTCTATTTCTCCCCAAACCGCCCTCTAAGGGATTTCGAGGACTTCCTCGAAATCCTTACGGCAGTCGCCAGGAGGGCGGCACCACGCCAGGTCGCCGTGATAGGCGACCTGAATGCCAAGTCGGTGGCTTGGGGCAACCCGGCTGCCTCCTGCAACGTCCGGGGACGCGCCGTCGAATTCTGGGCGGCCTCGTGCGGCGTGTCCCTCCTCAACAGTGGGGCGGTCCACACGTGTGTGCGGCAACGCGGAGGGTCGGTGGTAGACGTCTCGTTTGCCACCCCCGCCCTAGCCGCCCGCGTTGTGAACTGGCGGGTGGAGACGGTGGAGACTTTGTCGGACCACCGATACGTGCGGTTCGACATCTCCACCGGCCCCCGGGGGGGGATGGCCCGCTCGGGCCAGTCTCCCTTCCCGCGGTGGGCTCTCACCCGCCTGGACCGGGAGGCAGCAAAGGAGGCAGCCTTTCTCCAGGACTGGCTCTCGCCCCGTGTCGAGCCTGTCCTGGACGTGGACCGTGTGGCGGTCCAGCTCAGGGGGTCCCTGACCGAGGTCTGCAACGCAAGCATGCCTCGGTCACGCCGTCCACCTCCCCGTCGCGCCGTCTATTGGTGGTCGGAGGAGCTGGCGGGGCTCCGGGCCGCCTGCGTGGCGGCCAGGAGGGCCTATACGCGGAGTCGGCGGCGTACTACCCGATCTCAGGCCGGGGAGGATCGCCTCTACGCCTCTTACCTAGAGGCAAAGACGGTCCTCAAGTTGGCTATGTGCGCCGCCAAGGACTCGGCGAGGGCCGAGATGCTGGAGGGCCTCGACAGGGATCCGTTTGGGCGGCCATATAAGGCGGCGCGGAAACAACTGCGCCCCTTTGGTCCCCCAGTAACGGAGACCCTGGAGCCGGCGTTGCTGGATGGGGTGGTCCGGTCCCTGTTTCCGTGCAGGACCGACTTCACCCCACCAACGATGAACCCCCCGCTTGGGGGGGTGGTGGCTTCGCCGGTGGAGGAGGTCCCTCCAGTATCGGCGGAGGAACTTCGCGCGGGGGTTCTGACCCTCCGCGCGAAGAAGACGGCCCCTGGACCGGACGGTGTCCCCGCACGGGTGGTGGCCATCGCGGCGTCCCTCATGGAGGATAGGTTTCGGGACCTCTTCAGCGCGTGCCTTACGGCTGGGAGGTTCCCGAAACCGTGGAAGGAGGGGCAGTTGTGCCTCCTCCGGAAGGAGGGACGTCCGGTGGACTCCCCCTCGGCATACCGGCCCATCGTTCTGCTCGATGAGGTCGGTAAACTGTTCGAGGGGATCATCGCCACCCGGCTAAATAGCCAGTTGCGGGAGGTAGGGCCGGACCTGTCGGACGCCCAGTTCGGTTTCCGACGGGGGCGTTCGACGGTCGACGCATTGGCCCTACTCAGGGGTCAGGTGCAGGAGGCAATCGAGTCGGGGGGTGGAGTGTTGGCGGTGTCGTTTGACATAGCCAACGCCTTCAACTCCATTCCCCACTCGACGATATTGGAGGCACTCCGGTACCACGGAGTGCCCCAATATCTGCGGGTGATCCTGGCCAGCTACCTGGAGGACAGAGAGGTCCTCCTGGTGGACAAGACGGCCAGGATCAGGCGTTACGGCGCGGAGTCCGGTGTTCCACAGGGGTCGGTGCTAGGGCCCCCCTTGTGGAACATCGGGTTCGATTGGCTCTTGCGGGGAGCCCTCCTCCGGGGGACGAGTGTCATCTGTTACGCGGATGACACTCTTCTCGTTGCCCGGGGGAGGAATTTCGGGGAGGCGGCCTGTTTGGCCTCGGCTGGCGGATCCTTAGTGGCAGGTAGGATCCGCCAGCTAGGATTGAGGGTAGCGCTGAACAAGACCGAGGCCGTGTTCTTTCACGGGCCTCGGCAGCGCTGCCCTCCCGACGCCCATATCGTCGTGGAGGGCGTCCGGATAGGGGTCGGGGCCCAGATGAAGTATCTGGGCCTCGTGCTAGACAGCAGGTGGCGCTTCGGCCCGCACTTCAGCGGGCTGTCGACGCGCCTGCTGAAAGCCGCGGACGCCCTCTCATGGCTCCTCCCAAACTTGGGAGGGCCGAAGGATCGATGCCGGCGCCTCTATGCCGGCATCTTGAAGAGTATGGCCCTCTATGGGGCACCCATCTGGGCGGACTCCCTCCGCAGGAGGGAGAATGCGACCGCCATCCGCAGGCCCCAACGGGCCATTGCACAGCGGGTGGCGAGGGCCTACCGCTCAGTGGGTTTTTCGGCGGCGTGCGCTCTGGCCGGCACCCCTCCCTGGGAGTTGGAGGCATGGGTGCTCGCCAGAGTGTACGAGTGGACGGTGCGGCGGAAGGCGCTCGGGGAGCGCCCCGCCGCGGAGGAGCGCGAGGCCGTGCGGCGCGAGGCGAGGGACGCCATCGTCCTCCATTGGACGGAGGACCTCGCCTCCGCCACCTTTGGGCGCCGGACGTTGGAGGCGCTCGGTCCAGTCATACAGGGCTGGCTCGGGCGCCTCCACGGTTTCCTCTCTTTCCGTTTGGTGCAGGTGTTGTCCGGACATGGTTGTTTCGGAACGCACCTGCACCGGATCCGGAGGGAGGAAACCCCGGCGTGCCACGACTGCGGCGCGGCGGAGGACACGGCGCAGCACACCCTCGAGGTGTGTCCAGCCTGGGCAGAGCTGCGCCGTCCCTTGACCGATGTTGTCGGGCAGGACCTCTCACTTCCCGGCGTGGTCAACTCCATGCTGGGGAGTGAGGAGGCCTGGGCTGCGGTTGCCTCCTTTTGCGAGCAAGTTATGTCGCAAAAGGAGGCGGCGGAGCGTGCGCGGGAGGATGATCCTCTCGCGCCGCCGCTCCGCAGGCGGAGAAGGGGTGGGAGAAGGCGGTTGTACGATCGTCTCCTCCCACCTCCTGGTGGTGACAAGCGGACGACAGGCGCGGGGGCGCCTCTCGTCTGCATTGCACAGTCACCACCCTCGGGCGGGAACGGCCGAGCACTCGCGGTCGTTCCCGGGCCCCTCCACTAAGGGAGGGGCGTGAAGGGCCCGCCATAAAGGTGGGCAGTCGTCGGGGGAGGGCTGGTAGTCAAGGCTCTGCCGGTTCCCCAGTCCTCCTCCACACAGACGATGCGGGAGTGCCGCTGGGTTATTTTAGTGGGTATACCGGGCTTGCCCGGGGAGTCCCACATAGCCCCCCATTCCCCCAATGGGTGGGTATGCGTAATGCATTTTTTCCCAGCGAGATCAAAAAAAAAAAAAAAAAAAAAAAAGGTTAGGTTGGGGTACGCGCCGTCGAATTCTGGGCGGCCTCGTGCGGCGTGTCCCTCCTCAACAGTGGGGCGGTCCACACGTGTGTGCGGCAACGCGGAGGGTCGGTGGTAGACGTCTCGTTTGCCACCCCCGCCCTAGCCGCCCGCGTTGTGAACTGGCGGGTGGAGACGGTGGAGACTTTGTCGGACCACCGATACGTGCGGTTCGACATCTCCACCGGCCCCCGGGGAGGGACGGCCCGCTCGGGCCAATCTCCCTTCCCGCGGTGGGCTCTCACCCGCCTGGACCGGGAGGCAGCAAAGGAGGCAGCCTTTCTCCAGGACTGGCTCTCGCCCCGTGTCGAGCCTGTCCTGGACGTGGACCGTGTGGCGGTCCAGCTCAGGGGGTCCCTGACCGAGGTCTGCAACGCAAGCATGCCTCGGTCACGCCGTCCACCTCCCCGTCGCGCCGTCTATTGGTGGTCGGAGGAGCTGGCGGGGCTCCGGGCCGCCTGCGTGGCGGCCAGGAGGGCCTATACGCGAAGTCGGCGGCGCACTACCCGATCTCAGGCCGGGGAGGACCGCCTCTACGCCTCTTACGTAGAGGCAAAGACGGTCCTCAAGTCGGCTATGTGCGCCGCCAAGGACTCGGCGAGGGCCGAGATGCTGGAGGGCCTCGACAGGGATCCGTTTGGGCGGCCATATAAGGCGGCGCGGAAACAACTGCGCCCCTTTGGTCCCCCAGTAACGGAGTCCCTGGAGCCGGCGTTGCTGGATGGGGTGGTCCGGTCCCTGTTTCCGTGCAGGACCCAATTCACCCCACCAACGATGAACCCCCCGCTTGGGGGGGTGGTGGCTTCGCCGGAGGAGGAGGTCCCTCCAGTATCGGTGGAGGAATTTCGCGCGGGGGTTCTGACCCTCCGCGCGAAGAAGACGGCCCCTGGACCGGACGGTGTCCCCGCACGGGTGGTGGCCATCGCGGCGTCCCTCATGGAGGATAGGTTTCGGGGCCTCTTCAGCGCGTGCCTTACGGCTGGGAGGTTCCCGAAACCGTGGAAGGAGGGGCAGTTGTGCCTCCTCCGGAAGGAGGGACGTCCGGTGGACTCCCCCTCGGCATACCGGCCCATCGTTCTGCTCGATGAGGTCGGTAAATTGTTTGAGGGGATCATCGCCACCCGGCTAAATAGCCAGTTGCGGGAGGTAGGGCCAGCACTCGGGTGCCGGAACGTGACGTGCGGGGTCGCTTCGTGCCTCGGCCCGACACGCCTGCCCCTGCAGAGTGCGTGCAGAGCGACCCTGGGCACATGAGTGCGGACCAAAGCGGTGGCTCCACCACGTCCTTGCTAGGGGCAAATAAGGCGGAAGTGAATGCCGCAAAGCGGGCACAGCGACAGGCTGTCGCGGCCAATGAGGTCGGTGAGTTGGCCCGACAGGCCCGAGAGAGGCGCTCGGCTCGGACGGCGGATGCATCGGCGGTGGCGCTAAGTCGCCAAGTGATGGACGGCCTGGATGTCGTCCTGAAGGTTGCTACCAAATCCGGCAATTTGAAGGGCACGTTCACGCGTGCCTTGAAGGATGCGGTGGACAGCATCCAGGAGGCGGTTGAGGTCCTTAGTAGCCGCACAACCACGGATGAGACGGCGAAGTTGTGGGAAGAGAACAGCCGTCTCCGATCCGAGGTGGAGGACCTCAAGCGGCAGTTTGCCGTCCAGAAGGGAGCAACTGCCGTCACGAGCCCATCGCCGGCCCCGTCGTCGGCCCCGTCGTCGGCCCCATCTTCGGCCCCATCGTCGGCCCCTGCACTTGCGGATGCGGATATCGAGAGGATCGCGCGCATCTGCATGATGCAGTGCGGCCAAATGGTGGGTGCCCGGATAGAGGCAATAGAGTCGAGGTTACTCCCAGCCGGATCCGCCCGCCCGCCACTGGCTGCAGACAAGCGGAGACAGGAGGGGCCCGCTAATCCTGGGCCGGCAGCCACTTCGGCTGGGCCGAGAAGTGCCGGGAAGGAGGCCACAAGGCTCACGGAGGGGCCCAGCAAACCCGCTAAGGGAAGGTCCGTGCCCACTTCCCAGTCGGCGGCTGCAACTCCGCCAACACCACCTGGCCCCCTCACGGAGGCCTGGACGACGGTTGTCAAGAGGGGCCGCCGTCGAGGGAAGAGGACGGCGCCACCGCCGGCAACCACTGGAGCACCTACACTTAATAAGGCCGCGGGACCGCCTAAGGTCAGAGCCCCACGCTCCGCGGCTGTAGTGATCACGCTGCAGCCCGGAGCCGTCGAAAGGGGCGTCTCGTACAAGGCGGTCTTGTCAGAGGCGAAGGCCAAAGTCGCGTTCCCCGACCTTGGCACACCGTCCGGCTTCGATGACGCAAATCAGCGACGCGTCCATGCCCCGGGTCCACGCAAAGTCAGCGAGGCGCCAGGTGTACTGGTGGTCCGCCGAGATCGCACAGTTGCGTGTCGCGTGCGTAGCGGCCAGACGCCAGTACACCCGATACCGGAGGAGACGTCGTCGGGTCCCTGACGAAGAAGCCGCGCTGTATGAGGTGTACCGCGCGGCGACGAAGACTCTGCGGCTGGCCATCGGCGAGGCGAAGAAGCGAGCCAGGGAGGAGATGTTGGAGACTCTAGACGGGGATCCTTGGGGGCGCCCTTATCGAGCGGTTCGAAGGAAACTTCGAGCCGCCGCGCCTCCAGTTACGGAGAGTCTCCAACCCGAGCTGCTGGAGGAGGTAGTCGCAGCTCTCTTCCCGGCGAGAGTGGAGCATATTCCGCCGCCGATGGCTTTGCCCACGGCCGCAGAGTCTACAGAGGAGGACGCCATCAGCGTCCCAGAGGTGACACAGGCAGAGATGGAGGTGGCCGTGATGCGGCTCCGGGCCAAGAACGTGGCTCCTGGGCCCGATGGAATTCACGGCAACGTGCTTGCCCTCGCTCTGAAGGAGCTAGAGCCCTGGCTGAGAGGACTCTTCACAGCGTGCCTTGAGCGGGGCCAGTTTCCCACTCTGTGGAAATCTGGTCGCCTGGTCCTGCTCAGGAAGGCGGGGCGCCCTGCGGACTCGCCGTCCGCGTACCGGCCCATAGTGCTGCTAGACGAGGTGGGTAAGCTGTTCGAGCGGATAATCGCTGCCCGCCTCGTCAGCCACTTGTACAGAGAGGGGCCGGACCTGGACGAATGCCAGTTCGGCTTTCGGCATGGGCGCTCCACCATCCATGCGATATCGCATGTGAGAGTCCTGGCGGAGGAAGCGGTGTCCCGGGGTGGGGTGATGTTGGCCGTGTCCTTGGACATTTCCAACGCCTTCAACACCCTGCCCTGGAGTTGTGTTCGGGAGGCACTGCGGTATCATCGAGTGCCTGCCTACCTCCGCCGCATCGTCGGGGCTTATTTGGCGGAGAGGTGTGTCACCTACGTGGGACGTGATGGCGTCGAAAACCAGCACGGCATGTCGTGCGGTGTTCCACAGGGCTCAGTCTTGGGCCCACCCCTGTGGAACATCGGGTACGACTGGGTGCTGAGGGGCGAACTCCAACCGGGCGTAGACCTGACGTGTTACGCGGATGATACGCTGGTCACCGCCCGGGGGAGTTCGTACAGGGAGGCAGCGTTGCTGGCGACGGCTGCGGTCTCACAGGTGGTGAGCCGCATACGGCGCCTTGGCCTGGAGGTGGCCCTCAACAAGTCGGAGGCCATGGTCTTTCATGGTCCCCGGCGGGCGCCACCGCCCGATGCCCACATCGTCGTCGGGGGGGCTCGAATCGCTGTCGAGTCAACCATGAAGTACCTGGGATTGGTGCTCGACAGCCGGTGGGATTTCGGCCCCCATTTCCAGCGGCTGGCGCCCAAGTTGTTGGGCGCGGCTGGGGCGCTGTCATCGCTGCTTCCCAATCTGGGGGGCCCGAGCGCTGCCTGTAGGCGGCTCTACGTGGGGATCGTGCGATCAATGGCCCTGTATGGGGCCCCGATCTGGGCGACTGATCTGACGGCCGGCAGCATCGCTGTTCTGCGAAAGCCGCAGAGAGCGATGGCCGTCAGAGTCATCAGGGGGTATCGCACGATCTCCTACGAGGCGGCTTGTGCACTGGCCGGATCCCCGCCCTGGGACCTGGAGGCGAAAGTACTCGCGTCACTGTATCGGTGGCGCGAGGAAGCGCGGGCGCGGGGCAAAGGGCCGATGCAGCGACATATGGAGTTGCGTCGGTCTCAGCTCCGCGAGGTCCTGGTGGCGGAATGGCGGGACAGGCTTGCACGCCCTACCGCCGGCCTCGTCACTATCGAGGCGGTCCGGCCAGTGCTCGAGCACTGGCTCGGGAGGAGGCACGGCTCCCTGTCGTTTCGGGTGACGCAGGTGCTCTCGGGGCATGGTTGCTTCGGGAAGTACCTGTGTCGCATAAACAGGGAGCCGGACGCCCGGTGTCACCACTGCGTCGACTGCCGGGAGGACACGGCACGGCATACGCTGGTAGAATGTGCCGCTTGGGAGGAGCCGCGCCGTGCCCTCATCTCAGAAGTAGGCAGTGACCTGTCGCTGCCGGCCGTAGTCGAGTCAATGGTCGGCAGTGAAGAGTCCTGGGACGCGGTGGTATCCTTCTGCGGAGGCTGCGGAGAGGGAAAGGGAGATTTCATCCGCTAACCCGATCCGCAGCAGACGCGCCGGGCGTCGGCGGAGGGCGGACAACGCCCTTTTCCGGCCCCCGTAAATGGGTCCAGGGGCGACGGACTCCATGTCGCAAAAGGGGGTGGCGGAGAGGGGGTGGAAGGGGGCGGTCGTACGATCGTTTCCTTCCACCTCCTGGTGGTGACTAGCGGGCGACGGGCGTGGGGGCCGCCTTAGCCTGCATTGCACTAGTCACCACCCTTGCGGGCGGGAACGGCCGAGCACTCGCGGTCGTTCCCGGGCCCCTCCACTGAGGGAGGGGCGTGAAGGGCCTGCCCTAAAAGGCGGGCGGTCGTCGGCGGAGGACTGGAGGTAAAGGCTGTGCCGGTTTCCCAGCCCTCCTCCACACAGACGATGCGGGAGTGCCGCTGGGTTATTTTAGTGGGTATACCGGGCTTGTCCGGGGAGTCCCACATAGCCCGCCCATTCCCCCAATGGGCGGGTATGCGTAATGCATTTTTTCCCAGCGAGATCAAAAAAAAAAAAAAAAGGTTAGGTTGGGGGATCCCCTCACAGTGCATACGTCCTCGTTCGTTTCCCCCGGGCAACGCCCCAGTTCTGACCACCGTAACGGAGTGGCAGACTGGGTGCGGCTAAAGTGCGCTGTGCGATCGTAGCCTTCATTTTATTCACTTGCGGTTTGTTACGATCATTGCTGAGATTTTTATTATGTCTGATTCTGTGCGAGACGCCCGCGGGCGGTTTTTAAAACCCAAAGGCCCTTCTAAGGGCCAACCCAAAGGCCCTTCTCAGGGCCAACGTGACGCTTCAGCGTCAGCGGAGGAAGGGCGGACCTTCTACGGTGGAAGGGCGGACGAGTCGGATTCCGACAACGAGTCCGTAGTGTCGAGAGCGAGCTCGATGGAGGTTGAGCAAGGTCGATCTCAATCGCGGAAGCGGGCCTTCCTGAAGGACGGGTCCGATGGCTCATCGGCTTCGGGTTCGGCGAAGGAGCCGACAAAGAAGGCCAAGGCCAAAAAGCCGGCGGACACCCACGATGTGGGTCTCGCAGACGCCCAACGCCAGTTGGACTTGACCCGGCGGGAGCAGCTCCAGCAGGACCTGGAGGAGCGGGTTGCTGCCAAAGAGCAACAGGCACAGCTCGCCCGGGCCAAGTCCGGGTATGGCTCAAGCCGCGTTCTTTACGCGGACCACTCGCTGGCCGAGCTGGAGCGGATGGCTGAGGAGGACGAAGAGGAGATTGTGTTGGTCGCCTCTAAGTCCTCCCATCTAAAAGGGACGTTTCAAAAGTCCCTTAAATGCCGGGCATTGAGTATGCGCGGCATTGTTCGGGAGCTGGTGCAGCGAAAGGCCTCCGATGAAGCTCGGCAGCTGCAGGTGCGAGTCGATCGCCTGCAGTCGGAGGTCAGCCAGCTGCACCAAAAGCTGGCTGAAGCCACGGCCCGGCCAAACCAGGTTGAGCAGCCGAGACCTGCGGCAGAGGGCCCCGCCTCCTCCAACCTTGAGGATATTATCCGCAAGGTTGTGATGGAGGAGAGGGCCTTTACGAGGGCCTGCTTAGCAGGCATAGAGGACCGGCTGCTGCCGGAAAAAAGCTACCGGCTGCCTCTTGCGGCGGACAAGAGGAGGGGTGAGCCGGGGCCGACCTCGCAGAGGGAGGAGGACCCTCTCCTGCCTGCCACCACCCCGACCAACCAGCAAGGCTGGACGAAGGTCGTTGGCGGGGGGAAAGGGAAGGGTAAGGCCACAAAGGCGGCAGTGGCCGTCCCTGCCGTCCCCGCTACCACCCCTCCCAGTCAGTCGCAGTCGACTGGCAAGGGGAAGCGGAAGGGGAAGGGGAATAGCTCCCCCCCAGCCGTTCCCGCCACCAACCCTCCCAGCCAGTCGCATACGACTGGCAAAGGGAAGGGAAAGGGGAAAGGGCCACCCAAGGCCGCCAGCGCTACTCTCTCAGCCAAAACCGCCGGCACCAGGAGGAACCTTGTTCCTCCAAAGACCGCAGCCGTCGTGGTGACGCTCACCGCGGAGGCTGCGGAACGCGGAGAGACGTACGCGTCCGTATTGTTGCGGGCGCGTGCCAATGCTGATCCCAACCAGTTGGGGATCGGCAAGGTCTCTTGCCGGCGGACTCAGGCCGGGGCTCGAATATTCGAGTTCCCGGGGTCAGAGGGCAGCAAGAATGCGGACCTCTTTGCAGCAAAGCTGCAAGAGGTCATTTCGGATGCGGCCAAGGTGGCCAGGCCCGTGAAGACGGTGGCCATCGAGGTGACGGACCTCGATGACACCGTCACTAAGGAGGAGGTGGTGGCGGCGGTCGCAGCTATGGGGGGCTGCAGCGTCGCAGCGGTGCGAGGCCGGGACATCAGGCCCGGCCGCGGCGGCATGGGCACCATTCGCTTGGAGTGCCCAGTCGCCGCTGCCAAAGCCGTCCTTGACAAAGGACGGCTACACGTCGGCTTTAGCTCGGGTGCAGTCCGGGCACTAGTGGCTCAGCCACTAAGGTGTTTTAGGTGCTTTGGCACCGGACACACCCGGGCACTCTGTCCGTCCAACATAGACAGGACGGACAGCTGCTACCGCTGCGGCAAGGAGGGGCACAAAATCGCCTCCTGCAAGGCCGCCACGCCGAACTGCGCGGTGTGTGCCGCCAGTGGCCGCCCTGCGGGCCACATTATGAAGGGGAGGAACTGCAGTCCTCCCCTCAAGAAGGGCAAAGTGCAGGCGCCGACCCGGCCTGTCACTGCCACCGCCGTTCCAGAGGCTGGGACCACGACCACGGCGGCTGTTGAGGAGGGGGGTGCGATGTCCGATTAATGCATAGAGTCGAACATCGCATCCTCCAGGCGAACACCAACCACTGCAGAGCGGCTCAGGATCTGCTGATGCAGACCGTGGCTGAGTGGTTGGTGGACGTGGCGGTGGTCGCCGAGCCGTACTCGATACCTGGCCGTTGGCTGGGTGATCGGGACGGCTTGGTGGCGTTGGTGTCGCGGCCCACCACGGACTCCCCTCCCCTCTCGCTTTTAGAGAGGGGACCGGGATACGTGGCCGCCGCGTGGGGAGACATAGCCCTGGTCGGGGTATATTTCTCCCCAAACCGCCCTCTTAGGGACTTCGAGAACTTTCTCGAAGTCCTTACGGCAGTCGTCGGGACACTCGCCAGAGTGTACGAGTGGACGGCTCGGCGAAAGGCGCTAGGCGAGCGCCCCGTCGCGGAGGAGCGGCAGGCCGACGCCATCGTCCTCCATTGGACGGAGGACCTCGCCTCCGCCACCTTTGGCCGCCGGACGCTGGATGCGCTCGGTCCAGTCCTGCAGGGCTGGCTCGAGCGCAGACATGGTTTCCTCTCGTTCCGTCTAGTGCAGGTGTTGTCCGGACATGGATGTTTCGGAACGCACCTGCACCGGATCCGGAGGGAGGAAACCCCGGCGTGCCACGACTGCGGCGCGGTGGAGGACACGGCGCAGCACACCCTCGAGGTGTGCCCAGCCTGGGCTGAGCTGCGCCGTGCCCTGACAGGAGTTGTCGGGCAGGACCTCTCACTCCCCGGCGTGGTAAACTCCATGCTGGGGAGTGAGGAGGCCTGGGCGGCGGTCGCCTCCTTTTGCGAGGATGTCATGTCGCAAAAGGAGGCGGCGGAGCGGGCGCGGGAGGATGACCCTCTCGCTGCGCCGCTCCGCAGGCGGAGAGGGGGTGGTAGAAGGCCTCCACTAAGGGAGGGGCGTGAAGGGCCTGCCGTAAAGGCGGGCGGTCGTCGGCGGAGGACTGGTTGTCAAGGCTGTGCCGGTTTCCCAGTCCTCCTCCACACAGACGATGCGGGAGTGCCGCTGGGTTATTTTAGTGGGTATACCGGGCTTGCTTGCCCGGGGAGTCCCACATAGCCCCCCCATTCCCCCAATGGGTGGGTATGCGTAATGCATTTTTTCCCAGCGAGATCAAAAAAAAAAAAAAAAAAAAAAGGTTAGGTTGGGGGGGGGGGATCCCCTCACAGTGCATACGTCCTCGTTCGTTTCCCCCGGGCAACGCCCCAGTTCTGACCACCGTAACGGAGTGGCAGACTGGGTGCGGCTAAAGTGCGCTGTGCGATCGTAGCTATCATTTTATCACTTGCGGAATCTGCGATCTTGCTTTGAATTTTATTTTATTGTTTTATCATTTTTAATAATGGTCAAACCAAGGCGTGATGCCCTCGGGCATTTTGTCAAAAAAGGCCCTTCTCAGGGCCAACCCAAAGGCCCTTCTCAGGGCCAACGTGACGCTTCAGCGTCAGCGGAGGAAGGGCGGACCTTCTACGGTGGAAGGGCGGACGTGTCGGATTCCGACAACGAGTCCGTAGTGTCGAGAGCGAGTTCGATGGAGGTTGAGCAAGGTCGATCTCAATCGCGGAAGCGGGCCTTCTTGAAGGACGGGTCCGATGGCTCTTCGGCTTCTGGTTCGGCGAAGGAGCCGACAAAGAAAGCCAAGGCCAAAAAGCCGGCGGACACCCACGATGTGGGGCTAGCGGAGGCCCAGCACCAGCTGGACCTGGCTCGGAAGGAGCGGCTCCAGCAAGAGCTGGAGGAGCGGGTTGCGGCCAAGGAGGAACGGGCGCGCATCACCCGTGCCAAATCCGGCTACGGTGCGTCCCGCGTCCTGTACTGCCTGCCTAGCCTGCCTAGCAGGCATCGAGGACCGGCTCCTGCCGGAGAAAAGCCTCCGACCGCCGCTTGCGGCGGACAAGAGGCGAGTCGAGCCGGGGCCGCCATCGCAGGGGGAGGACGTTCTTCTCCCCTCCACCACCCCGACCAACCAGCAGGGCTGGACGAAGGTCGTCAAGGGGAAGGGGAAAGGCAAAAAGACGGCAGCGGCCGTACCTGCCGTCCCAGCCGTTCCTGCCGTACCCGCCACCACCCCTCCCAGCCAGTCGCATTCGACTGGCAAGGGAAAGGGGAAAGGGAAGGGGAAAAGCCCCCCCCCAGCCGGCTCTCGAAAACTTGTTGTTCCGAAGACCGCGGCCGTTGTGGTGACTCTCACCGCGGAGGCCGCGGAGCGAGGCGAGACCTACGCGTCCGTCATGATGCGGGCGCGTACCAATGCCGATCCCACCAAGTTGGGGATCGGCAAGGTCTCATGCCGCCGGACGCAGGCTGGGGCTCGTATATTCGAGTTCCCGGGGGCGGAAGGCGGTAAGAACGCAGACCTCTTCGCAGCAAAGCTGCAAGAGGTCATTGCGGACGCGGCAAAGGTGGCCAGGCCTGTCAAGTCGGCGGCCTTAGAGGTGACCGATCTGGATGATTCGGTCACCAAAGAGGAGGTGGTCGCGGCGATCGCAGAGATCGGTGGTTGTAGCGTCGCAGCGGTACAAGGCCGGGGCATCAGGCCCGGCCGCGGCGGCATGGGCACCATCCGCGTGGAGTGCCCAGTAGCCGCTGCCAAAGCCGTCCTCGCTAAGGGACGGCTTGCCGTCGGCTTTAGCTCGGGTGTAGTCCGGGCACTTGTGGCACAGCCACTGAGGTGTTACAGGTGCTTCGGCATCGGACACACCCGGCCCCTCTGTCCGTCAAGAGTCGACAGGACGGAGAGTTGTTACCGCTGCGGCAAGGAGGGCCATAAGGCCGCCTCCTGCAAGGCCGCCACCCCGCACTGCGCGGTGTGTGCTGTGTCACCATGGGGAGGAACTGCAGTCCTCCCCCAAAGAGGGGCAAAGCGCAGGCGCTGATCCGGCCTGCCGCTACCACCGCTACCGTTCCAGAGGCTGGGACTACAGTGGCTGCCGGCCTGGCTGAGGAGGAGGGTGCGATGTCTCTTGATGCATAGAGTCGAACATCGCATCCTCCAGGCGAACACCAACCACTGCCGAGCGGCGCAGGATCTGCTGATGCAGACCATGGCCGAGTGGTTGGTGGACCTGGCGGTGGTCGCCGAGCCGTACTCGATACCTGGCCGTTGGCTGGGCGATCGGGACGGCTCGGTGGCATTGGTGTCGCGGCCTGCCACGGACTCCCCTCCCCTCTCGCTTTTAGAGAGGGGACCGGGATACGTGGCCGCCGCGTGGGGAGACATAGCCCTGGTCGGGGTCTATTTCTCCCCAAACCGCCCTCTAAGGGACTTCGAGGATTTTCTCGAAGTCCTAACGGCAGTCGTCGGGAGGGCGGCGCCACGCCAGGTCGCCGTGTTGGGCGACCTGAACGCCAAGGCAGCGGCTTGGGGCAACCCGGCAGCCTCGTGCAACGTCCGGGGACGCGCCGCCGAATTTTGGGCGGCTTCGTGCGGTGTGTCCCTTCTGAACAGGGGGGATGTTCACACGTGTGTGCGGCAGCGGGGAGGATCAGTGGTGGACGTATCGTTCGCCACCCCCGTGCTAGCCGCCCGCGTCGTGAACTGGCGGGTGGAGATGGTGGAGACCATGTCGGACCACCGTTACGTGCGGTTCGACATCTCCACCCAGGGCCCGCGGGGGGGAACGGCCCGCTCGGGCCAATCTCCCTTCCCGCGGTGGGCTCTCACCCGCCTGGACCGAGAGGCAGCCCAGGAGGCGGCGTTCCTCCAGGACTGGCTCTCGCCCCCTGTGGAGGCCACGGACGTTGACGCCGCGGCGGTCCAGCTCCGAGGGTCCCTGACCGAGGTGTGCAACTCGAGCATGCCTCGGTCTCGCCGGCCGCCTCCCCGTCGCGCCGTCTACTGGTGGACGGAGGAGATAGCGGGACTCCGGGCGGCCTGCGTGGAGGCCAGGAGGGCCTACACGCGGAGCCGGCGGCGCACCAGCCGATCTCAGGCCGGGGAGGACCGCCTCTACGCCTCTTACCTAGAGGCAAAGGCGGTCCTCAAGACGGCAATGTGCGCCGCCAAAGACTCGGCTCGGGCCGAGATGTTGGAGGGTCTCGACAGGGATCCTTACGGGAGACCGTACAAGCTGGCGCGGAGCCAGCTGCGGCCCTACGGTCCCCCCCTGTCGGAGACCCTCGAGCCGGCATTGCTGGATGGGGTGGTCCGGGTTCTGTTCCCGCGAAGGACAAACTTCACCCCACCAGTGATGGACCCCCCGCAGGAAGCGGCTCCGCCGGAGGCGGAGATCCCACCGGTGACGGAGGACGAGATCCGGGACGGGATTCTTCGCCTCCGCGCGAAGAAAACGGCCCCTGGGCCGGACGGCGTCCCTGCACGGGTGGCGGCGATAGCTGCCTCTCAGATGCAGGACAGGTTTCGGGACCTGTTCAGCGCGTGCTTTGCGGCTGGGAGGTTCCCGAAACTGTGGCGGGAGGGGCAGCTGTGCCTCCTCCGTAAAGAGGGACGCCCGGTGGACTCCCCCTCGGCATACCGGCCCATCGTACTTTTGGATGAGGTCGGTAAAATGTTCGAGGGGATAGTCGCCGACCGGCTGAACAGCCACCTGCGGGGGGTGGGACCTGACCTGTCGGACGCCCAGTTCGGCTTTCGAAATGGGCGTTCGACGGTCGACGCCTTGGCCCTGCTGAAGGGCCAGGTGCAGGAGGCGGTCGAGTCGGGGGGCGGAGTGTTGGCGGTGTCGTTCGACATCGCAAACGCCTTCAACTCCGTCCCCCACTCGACCATATTGGAGGCACTCCGATACCACGGAGTGCCCCAATATCTGCGGGTGATCCTGGCCAGCTACTTGGAGGATCGAGAGGTCCTCCTGGTGGACAAGACGGCCAGGATCAGACGCTACGGCGCGGAGTGCGGTGTTCCACAGGGGTCGGTTCTAGGCCCTCCCCTGTGGAACATCGCTTTTGATTGGCTGCTGAGGGGAGCCCTCCTCCGGGGTACGAGTGTCATCTGTTACGCGGATGACACTCTCCTCGTTGCCCGGGGGAGGAATTTCGGGGAGGCGGCCTGTTTGGCCTCGGCTGGCGGATCCTTGGTCGCAGGGAGGATCCGCCGCCTTGGTTTGAGGGTGGCGCTGAACAAGACCGAGGCCGTGTTCTTTCACGGGCCTCGGCAGCGCTGCCCTCCTGACGCCCACATCGTCGTGGAGGGCGTCCGGATAGGGGTCGGGGCCCAGATGAAGTATCTGGGCCTCGTGCTTGACAGCAGGTGGCGCTTCGGCCCGCACTTCAGCGGGCTGTCGACGCGCCTGCTGAAAGCCGCGGACGCCCTCTCATGGCTCCTCCCGAATCTGGGGGGGCCAAAGGACCGATGCCGGCGCCACTATGCCGGCATCTTGAAGAGTATGGCCCTGTACGGGGCCCCCATATGGGCAGACGCCCTCCAGAGGAGGGAGAACGCGACCGCCATCCGCAGGCCCCAAAGGGCCATTGCACAGCGGGTGGCGAGGGCCTACAGGTCAGTAGGCTTTGCGGCGGCGTGCGCTCTGGCGGGCACACCTCCTTGGGAGTTGGAGGCTTGGGTGCTCGCCAGAGTGTACGAGTGGACGGCGCGGCGGAAGGCGCTCGGGGAGCGCCCCGCCGCGGAAGAGCGGGTGGCCGTGCGGCGGGAGGCGAGGGACGCCATCGTCCTCCATTGGACGGAGGACCTCGCCTCCGCCACCTTTGGTCGCCGGACGCTGGATGCGCTCGGTCCAGTCCTGCAGGGCTGGCTCGAGCGCAGACATGGTTTCCTCTCGTTCCGTCTAGTGCAGGTGTTGTCCGGACATGGTTGTTTCGGAACGCACCTGCACCGGATCCGGAGGGAGGAAACCCCGGCGTGCCACGACTGCGGCGCGGCAGAAGACACGGCACAGCACACCCTCGAGGTGTGCCCAGCCTGGGCTGAGTTGCGCCGTGTCCTAGTTTTAGTTGTTGGGCAGGACCTCTCACTTCCCGGCGTGGTCAACTCCATGCTGGGGAGTGAGGAGGCCTGGGCTGCGGTCGCCTCCTTTTGCGAGGATGTCATGTCGCAAAAGGAGGCGGCGGAGCGTGCGCGGGAGGATGATCCTCTCGCGCCGCCGCTCCGCAGGCGGAGAAGGGGTGGGAGAAGGCGGTTATACGACCGTCTCCTCCCACCTCCAGGTGGTGGCTAGCGGGCGACAGGCGCGGGGGCGCCTCTCGTCTGCATTGCACAGTCACCACCCTCGGGCGGGAACGGCCGAGCACTCGCTGTCGTTCCCGGGCCCCTCCACTAAGGGAGGGGCGTGAAGGGCCTGCCGTAAAGGCGGGCGGTCGTCGGCGGAGGACTGGTAGTTAAGGCTGTGCCGGTTTCCCAGTCCTCCTCCACACAGACGATGCGGGAGTGCCGCTGGGTTATTTTAGTGGGTATACCGGGCTTGCTTGCCCGGGGAGTCCCACATAGCCCCCCCATTCCCCCAATGGGTGGGTATGCGTAATGCATTTTTTCCCAGCGTGATAAAAAAAAAAAAAAAAAAAAAAAAAAAAAAAAAAAAAAAAGGTTAGGTTGGGGGGAGGGGTGCGGGTCAGGTAACCTCCACGTTGGCCTAGTTGGTTGCTGGTCTCTTTCGGATACGTCCGGGGGGAAGAGCAACCCACTGGGCTGGTGCACCCCGGGCACCGTCAATAACTTCCCATTCGTGGGTTCTTGTTGGCGGTGGCGAATACCTGGCAGGGGGGGGATGTCGCTCTGGGTGTTCCCCTGATTAGCAGGGGACTCTCCAGACGCGATATAGGGGGGCTAGGTTGGGTAGGCTAGTTTGGGTAGGTTGGTTAAATTAGGTTGGGTAGGTAGGTAGGTGGTGTGACTTGTCGTTGCCGGCCCTCCTTTGGCGTGGGATGGTCGGCGTAGCTGCGCCATGCCCTGAGGAGTTGTCGGGCGGGACCTCTCGCTTCCCGGTGTGGTGAATTCCATGCTGGGGGGTGGGGGGTCCTGGGCGGCGGTTGCGGCATCTGTCCCTCGCGGGCCAGATGCCGCAACGGAGGGGACCGTAAGGTCCAGCGCGGTGGAGTGCACGGCGCAGCACACCGTCTAGGTGTGCCCAGCGGGGGCGTAGCTGCGCCGTGCCCTGAGGAGTTGTCGGGCGGGACCTCTCGCTTCCCGGTTTGGTGAATTCCATGCTGGGGGGTGGGGGGTCCTGTGCGGCGGTTGCCCCCCTTTTGCGAGGACGCCATGTCGCGAAAGGGGGTGGCGGAGAGGGGGTGGAAGGGGGCGGTCGTACGATCGTTTCCTTCCACCTCCTGGTGGTGACTAGCGGGCGACGGGCGTGGGGGCCGCCTTAGCCTGCATTGCACTAGTCACCACCCTTGCGGGCGGGAACGGCCGAGCACTCGCGGACGCCCTCTCATGGCTCCTCCCAAACCTGGGGGGGCCGAAGGATCGATGCCGGCGCCTCTATGCCGGCATCATTAAGAGCATGGCGCTCTATGGGGCACCCATCTGGGCGGACTCCCTCCACAGGAGGGAGAATGCAACCGCCATCCGCAGGCCGCAAAGGGCCATTGCACAGCGGGTGGCGAGGGCCTACCGCTCAGTGGGTTTCTCGGCGGCGTGCGCTCTGGCCGGCACCCCTCCCTGGGAGTTGGAGGCATGGGTGCTTGCCAGAGTGTACGAGTGGACAGCGCGGCGGAAGGCGCTCGGGGAGCGCCCCGCCACTGAAGAGCGGGAGGCCGTGCGGCGGGAGGCGAGGGACGCTATCGTCGTCCATTGGACGGAGGACCTCGCCTCCGCCGCCTTTGGCCGCCGGACGCTGGATGCGCTCGGTCCAGTCCTGCAGGGCTGGCTCGAGCGCTCACATGGTTTCCTCTCGTTCCGTCTAGTGCAGGTGTTGTCCGGACATGGTTGTTTCGGAACGCACCTGCACCGGATCCGGAGAGAGGAAACCCCAGCGTGCCACGACTGCGGTGCGGCAGAGGACACGGCGCAGCACACCCTCGAGGTGTGCCCAGCCTGGGCAGAGCTGCGCCGTGCCCTGAATAATGTGATCGGATGGGACCTCTCGCTTCCCGGCGTGGTCAACTCCATGCTGGGGAGTGAGGAGGCCTGGGCGGCGGTTGCCTCCTTTTGCGAGGTCGTGATGACGCAAAAGGAGGCGGCGGAGCGTGCGCGGGAGGACGACCCTCTCGCGCCGCCGCTCCGCAGGCGGAGAAGGGGTGGGAGAAGGCGGTTGTACGACCGTCTCCTCCCACCTCCTGGTGGTGACTAGCGGGCGACAGGCGCGGGGGCGCCTCTCGCTCGCATTGCACGAGTCACCACCCTCGTTGGGCGGGAACGGCCGAGCACTCGCTGTCGTTCCCGGGCCCCTCCACTGAGGGAGGGGCGTGAAGGGCCTGCCGTAAAGGCGGGCGGTCGTCGGCGGAGGACTGGACGTAAAGGCTGTGCCAGTTTCCCAGTCCTCCTCCACACAGACGATGCGGGAGTGCCGCTGGGTTATTTTAGTGGGTATACCGGGCTTGCCCGGGGAGTCCCACATAGCCCCCCATTCCCCCAATGGGTGGGTATGCGTAATGCATTTTTTCCCAGCGTGATCAAAAAAAAAAAAAAAAAAAAAGGTTAGGTTGGGGGGGGGGTGCGGGTCAGGTAACCTCCACGTTGGCCTAGTTGGTTGCTGGTCTCTTTCGGATACGCCCGGGGGGAAGAGCAACCCGCTGGGCTGGTGCACCCCGGGCACCGTCAATAACTTCCCATTCGTGGGTTCTTGTTGGCGGTGGCGAATACCTGACAGGGGGGGATGTCGCTCTGGGTGTTCCCCTGATTAGCAGGGGACACTCCAGATGCGACATAGGGGGGCTAGGTTGTGGTGACTAGCGGGCGATGGCGTGGGGGCCGCCTTAGCTCGCATTGCACTAGTCACCACACTTGCGGGCGGGAACGGCCGAGCACTCGCGGTCGTTTCCGGGCCCCTCCAGTGAGCGAGGGGCGTGAAGGGCCTGCCCTAAAAGGCGGGCGGTCGTCGGCGGAGGACTGGACGTAAAGGCTGTGCCGGTTTCCCAGTCCTCCTCCATTCAGACGATGCGGGAGTGCCGCTGGGTTATTTTAGTGGGTATACCGGGCTGGGGGGCCCGGGGAGTCCCACATAGCCCCCCCATTCCCCCAATGGGTGGGTATGCGTAATGCATTTTTTCCCAGCGTGATCAAAAAAAAAAAAAAAAAAAAAAAGGTTAGGTTGGCGGGGGGGATCCCCTCACAGCGCTTACGTCCTTGTCGTGTCCCCTGGTAACGCCCCAGTTCTGACCACCGTAACGGAGTGGCAGACTGGGTGCGGCTAAAGTGCGCTGTGCTTTCGTTGCGAATTATTGCCTTGTCGTGAACGAACTTGCCTGAGAATTTTATTTTATTTTTATCATTTTTATTTTATTTAATATGGTAAAACCTAGGCGTGATGCCCTCGGGCATTTTGTCAAAAAAGGCCCTTCTCAGGGCCAACCAAAAGGCCCTTCTCAGGGCCACCGTGACGCCTCAGCGTCAGCGGAGGAAGGCAGGACCTTCTACGGAGGAAGGGCGGACGAGTTGGAGTCTGAGTCCGACAACGAGTCCGTTGTGTCGGTAGCCAGCTCGATGGAGGTCGAGGAGGGCAGTCGTTCGCAGTCGCGGAAGCGGGCCTTCCTAAAGGACGGGTCCGATGGCTCCTCGGGTTCGGCGAAGGACTCGAAGAAGAAGGCGAAGGCCAAGAAGACATCAACGGCAGCGGACACCCACGACGTGGGTCTCGCGGACGCCCAGCGCCAGTTGAATCTGGCTCGGCGGGCAAAGCTCCAGCAAGACCTGGAGGAGCAGGTTGCTGCCAAGGAGCAGCAAGCGCGCGTCGCTCGGGCCAAATCGGGGTACGGCGCGTCCCGCGTTATGTACTCCGACCACTCCTTGGTGGAGCTGGAGCGGATGGCGGAGGAGGACGTGGAGGAGATAGTAGTGGTCGCCACAAAGTCTTCCCAACTAAAAGGGACGTTCCAGAAGTCCCTCAAATGCCGGGCCGCGAGCATGCGTGGTATCATTGCGGAGCTGGTGCAGAGGCAGGCGACCGACGAGACGCAGCAACTTCAGGCGAGGGTCGATCGCCTGCAGACGGAGGTCAGCCAGCTGCACCAGAAGCTGGCTGAGGCCACGGCCCGGCCAACCACAGCCGAGTCCAGACCTGCGGCAGAGGGCCCCGCCTCCTTCGACCTTGAGGACACACTCCGAAAGGTTATGCAGGAGGAAAGGGCCTTCGTGCGAGCCTGCCTAGCAGGCATCGAGGACCGGCTCCTGCCGGAAAAGAGCCTCCGACCGCCGCTTGCGGCAGACAAGCGGCAACGCGAGCCAGGGCCGACCTCCCAGAAGGAGGACGCCCTTCTGCCATCCACCACCCCGACCAACCAGCAAGGCTGGACGAGGGTGGTCGGCAAGGGGAAGGGAAAGGGGAAGGCCACAAAGGCGGCAGCGGTAGTCCCTGCCGTCCCCACCACCATCCCTCCCAGCCAGTCGCAGTCGACTGCACAGGGAAAAGGGAAGGGAAAGGGGAAAATCTCTTCCCCAGCCGTCCCCGCCGCCACCCCACCCAGCAGCCATTCGCAGTCGACTGGTAAAGGAAAGGGAAAGGGGAAGAGTTCGGCCCCAGCCGGCAGGAGGAACCTGAATCCTCCCAAGACCGCAGCCGTCGTGGTGACGCTCACTGCGGAGGCTGCGGAGCGGGGGGAGACGTACGCGTCCGTATTGTTGCGGGCCAATGCCGATCCCACCCAACTGGGGATCGGCAAGGTCTCCTGTCGCCGGACGCAGGCTGGGGCTCGAATTTTCGAGTTCCCAGGGGCGGAGGGCGCTAAGAACGCAGACCTCTTCGCAGCAAAGCTGCAAGAGGTCATTGCGGACGCGGCGAAGGTGGCCAGGCCTATCAAGTGCGCGGCCATAGAGGTGACCGATCTAGATGATTCGGTCACCAAGGAGGAGGTGGTGGCGGCGGTCGCAGCCATGGGGGGCTGCGATGTCGCAGCGGTGCAGGGCCAGGCCATTAGGCCCGGCCGCGGCGGCATGGGCACCATCCGCCTGGAGTGCCCAGTTGCCGCTGCCAAAGCCGTCCTTGACAAGGGACGGCTAGCCGTCGGCTTCAGCTCGGGTGCAGTCCGGGCCCTTGAGGCCCAGCCTTTGCGCTGTTACAGGTGCTTCGGCACCGGACACACCCGGGCCCTCTGTCCGTCCACGATAGACCGGACAGAGAGCTGCTACCGCTGCGGCAAGGAGGGGCACAAAGCCGCCTCCTGCAAGGACGCCAAGCCGCACTGCGCGGTATGTGCCGCCAGTGGCCGCCCTGCGGGCCACATTATGAAGGGGAGGAACTGCAGTCCTCCCCTCAAGAGGGGCAAAGTGCAGGCGCCGACCCGGCCTGTCACCGCCACCGCCGTTCCAGAGGCTGGGACCACGGCGGCCGTTGAGGAGGGGGGTGCGATGTCCGATTAATGCATAGAGTCGAACATCGCATCCTCCAGGCGAACACCAACCACTGCAGAGCGGCCCAGGATCTGCTGATGCAGACCGTGGCTGAGTGGTTGGTGGACGTGGCGGTGGTCGCCGAGCCGTACTCGATACCTGGCCGTTGGCTGGGTGATCGGGACGGCTTGGTGGCGTTGGTGTCGCGGCCCACCACGGACTCCCCTCCCCTCTCGCTCTTAGAGAGGGGGCCGGGATACGTGGCCGCCGCGTGGGGAGATATAGCCCTGGTCGGGGTCTATTTCTCCCCAAACCGCCCTCTAAGGGACTTCGAGAACTTTCTCGAAGTCCTAACGGCAGTCGTCGGGAGGGCGGCACCACGCCAGGTCGCCGTGTTGGGCGACCTGAATGCCAAATCGGCGGCCTGGGGTAACCCGGCCGCAACATCCAACGTCCGGGGACGCGCCGCCGAATTTTGGGCGGCTTCATGCGGTGTGTCCCTCCTAAACAGGGGGAATGTTCACACGTGTGTGCGGCAACGGGGTGGGTCAGTGGTTGACGTTTCGTTTGCCACCCCCGTGCTAGCCGCCCGCGTCGTGAACTGGCGGGTTGAGATGGTGGAGACCATGTCGGACCACCGTTACGTGCGGTTCGACATCTCCACCCAAGGCCCGCGGGGAGGAATGGCCCGCTCGGGCCAATCTCCCTTCCCGCGGTGGGCTCTCACCCGCCTGAACCGGGAGGCAGCTCAGGAGGCGGCGTTCCTCCAGGACTGGCTCTCGCCCCCTGTGGAGGCCTCGGACGTTGACGCTGCAGCGGTCCGGCTCCGCGGGTCTCTGACCGAGGTGTGCAACGCAAGTATGCCTCGGTCACGCCGTCCGCCTCCCCGTCGCGCCGTATATTGGTGGTCGGAGGAGCTGGCAGGCCTCCGAGCCACCTGCGTGGAGGCGAGGAGGGCCTACACGCGGAGTCGGCGGCGCACTACCCGATCTCAGGCCGGGGGGGACCGCCTCTACGCCTCTTACCTAGAGGCAAAGGCGGTCCTCAAGTCGGCTATGTGCGCCGCCAAGGACTCGGCGAGGGCCGAGATGCTGGAGGGCCTCGACAGGGATCCGTATGGGAGGCCATATAAGGCGGCGCGAAACCAACTGCGCCCCTTTGGTCCCCCACTTACGGAGACCCTGGAGCCGGCGTTGCTGGATGGGGTGGTCCGGTCCCTGTTTCCGCGCAGGACCGACTTCACCCCACCAACGATGAACCCCCCACTGGGGGGGGTGGTGGCTTCGCCGGAGGAAGAGGTCCCTCCGGTATCTGAGGAGGAATTTCGCGCGGGGGTTCTGTCCCTCCGCGCGAAGAAGACGGCCCCTGGACCGGACGGCGTCCCCGCACGGGTGGTGGCCATCGCGGCGTCCCTCATGGAGTCCAGGTCCAGTCTTGCAGGGCTGGCTCGAGCGGCCCCACGGTTTCCTTTCGTTCCGTTTGGTGCAGGTGTTGTCCGGACATGGGTGTTTCGGAACGCACCTGCACCGGATCCGGAGGGAGGAAACCCCGGCGTGCCACGATTGCGGCGCGGCAGAGGACACGGCGCAGCACACCCTCGAGGTGTGCCCGGCCTGGGCTGAGTTGCGCCGTGCCCTGGTTTTAGTTGTTGGGCAGGACCTCTCACTTCCCGGCGTGGTCAACTCCATGCTGGGGAGTGAGGAGGCCTGGGCTGCGGTTGCCTCCTTTTGCGAGCAAGTTATGTCGCAAAAGGAGGCGGCGGAGCGTGCGCGGGAGGATGATCCTCTCGCGCCGCCGCTCCGCAGGCGGAGAAGGGGTGGGAGAAGGCGGTTGTACGACCGTCTCCTCCCACCTCCAGGTGGTGGCTAGCGGGCGACAGGCGCGGGGGCGCCTCTCGTCTGCATTGCACAGTCACCACCCTCGGGCGGGAACGGCCGAGCACTCGCGTTCGTTCCCGGGCCCCTCCACTAAGGGAGGGGCGTGAAGGGCCTGCCGTAAAGGCGGGCGGTCGTCGGCGGAGGACTGGTTGTCAAGGCTGTGCCGGTTTCCCAGTCCTCCTCCACACAGACGATGCGGGAGTGCCGCTGGGTTATTTTAGTGGGTATACCGGGCTTGCTTGCCCGGGGAGTCCCACATAGCCCCCCCATTCCCCCAATGGGTGGGTATGCGTAATGCATTTTTTCCCAGCGAGATCAAAAAAAAAAAAAAAAAAAAAAAAGGTTAGGTTGCACCGTGTCGTGCGTCGGCGCGTGTGTGCTCGCCGGTACGCCGCCGTGGGACCTCGACGCTGAGGTGCTCGCCGCGGCGTATTGGCGAACAAAAGAGGTGGTTGCGGGTGGCGGCCGTCCCCATCCGCGGGAGATTCGTCGCTGGAGGGATGAGGCGCGCGGCACTCTCCTGCGGAGGTGGGCGGACCGCCTTGAGGAGTCGGTCGTGAGCCGAGAAGTGGCGGCCGCCGTTCGGCCCATTCTCCGCGAGTGGCTCGAGCGGCGGCACGGGGCTCTCTCCTTCCGCGAGAAGGAAAACTCTTTAAAATCCGACAGCGAAGTCGTAAAAACCTGTAGATACCTGGCGACCTCTACAGTATCTAGCTACACTGGCACGGAATGAGCGTCACCCGACAGTGTTTCCCTATATCGTCTCTACTCGTGGCAATCAAAATGGAACAACAAGCAAAAAACAAAAAAACAACACAGGAGGAAGGAAAGGAGGAGGAGAAGAAAAAGTGTGAGAGTGAGAAGGTGCAAGCGATAGAGCCTCGACGGGAACTTCGCGTCAACGTCGTGCGTCTCTCGCTTTCAGAGTCCTCTGGAGACTCGGACGTCAGTCAGGACAGCCTGATGACGGTCGAGTCCGGAAGTGAGAAGGAGGAGACTCGCCGCTGGAGAAAAAGGCCGGCTGGGCAAGAGGAGGCAGAGGACCCGCTGTTGTCGCCGCCCAAGGGGGTGGCGCACAAGTCCAAGCGCGGGCGAGGCCGACCGCCCACCACGGGCCAGTATGTGGGCCTAGCCGCAGCCCGGGAACGCCTCAATGCGGCTAAAGAGGAGGAGCTCCGGCTTGAGGCCGAGGAGTATGTGGAGGGCTTGGCCAAGACCCTGAGGGAGTCACGGCACGCCTGCCGCAGCGGCCTCAATCCGCCAACGCCGGGTGAGGATACGGCGCAGTCCCTGGCGGCGCTGAACCACCTGGTGGTGGAGGCAGCAACGGTTGTGGAGTCGGTGGCCGCCAAGTCCAAAAACCTCAAAGGGACGAGCCAGAAGACGCTCAAGGATGCGGCCGCCATCATAAAGGAGGCCGCGGTGGGCATAAGGGCCCGCACGGTCCCCGAGGAGGTGGCGCTGCTGGAGGCCGAGAACCAGCGGCTTACGGCACAGTTGGCGGAAGCTAACAGCCGACCGGCGGTGGCAGCGCCCGACTCGATTCGGGCCCTTATGGAGGAGATATCTCGGGCCAGCGTCGTGCAGTTCAGCAACATGCTGAATGCCTACTGGCGAACAAAAGAGGTGGTTGCGGATGGCGGCCGTCCCCATCCGCGGGAGATTCGTCGCTGGAGGGAAGAGGCGCGCGACACTCTCCTGCGGAGGTGGGCGGACCGCCTTGACGAGTCGGTCGTGAGCCGAGAAGTGGCGGCCGCCGTTCGGCCCATTCTCCGCGAGTGGCTCGAGCGGCGGCACGGGGCTCTCTCCTTCCACCTGACGCAGATGATCACCGGCCATGGTTGTTTTGGCAGATACCTGCACCAGGTGGCAAGAAGGGAGCCCTCGGACGTATGCCACCACTGCGTGGCGGGAGTCGCGGACACGGCGCAGCATACGCGCGAGGATTGCCCAGCTTGGGCGGTCCCTCGTGCCGCCCTGTCCGCGACAGTCGGAAATGACCTGTCGCTGCCGGCCCTCCTAAGGGAGATGGTCGACAGCGACAGGTCTTGGCAAGCGGTCACAACCTTCTGCGACGAAGTAATGTCGCAGAAGGAGGCGGCGGAGCGGGACCGGGAAGACGACGTCGACTCGGCCCCGATGCGCCGCCGCAGACGCGGAAGACGGCGACGGGCCTACGCGGTCCTGATGCCGCCGTAACGCCGGGGACCGTGGGCGGAGGACCGGGGGGTCCGCCGTCCACACAAAGGTCCCGCGCACCGAGACGCCCATGGTATTCCTGGGCGCCTCGGTGCTAGGAGGAGACACTCCCTCCACCTTCCCATGGCCCGACCAACTTTTGTTATACGGGCCGAATCGTGGGGCGGCTGCGGACATAGCACCCTTGGCAATCTTATTTTTACGGTCCGCAGGCGCTTCTTGATCCCTTACAAATTAGCCACGTGTGTCCCTTCAACCCTCTCCCAAAATTGGGCTGGTGAACTTTCACACTACAAAAATTTGTCGACTTCGTCGTCGTCTTCGCCATCTTCTTACCCCTCGTGCGTCCCTAAATTTTTTGTTGTTGCCGTTACTCCTTATCTTGACGCTCCAGTGCGCTCCGGACGGTATGCCATTCATGCGCGAACTCTCGTAGCCTCGCAAAGTTCGCCGGTGAGCTAACGAGATCCTGGTAGTAAACCGCACCTACCTCCATGCAGCTTATCCCATCCATCATCTTGCACCTAGCTTCTTCATACAGGGGACAGACCCACAGCGCATGGTGCAGGTCTTCCTCTTCCATACCGCAGTAGCACATACTCTCCTCACATAACTTCATATCATGCAACCTTTTCCTAAAACACCCATGTCCCGTGAGAATCTGGGAGAGCTGATAATCAGGCTCAACCCAGGTGTACCTGAGCCGCGCAGCGACGTCCGGGAAGAATCGGTACAGTTCCCGTCCTTTCCCCTCATTCATCCATCTTTCTTGCCACGTATCCATCGTCTCATTCCAGATCACTCGCTTTCGTTGGGCCAGCTCCCGCCTGCGCACTTCTAGTTCGACCTGTGCTTCGGCCGCGGCCTGGCGCTGCTCATCGAACCTCCCAGCACGGATTACCTCCAGATCGGCCGGGAGAACACCACCCAAGACTGCCAGCGCAGCCGTACTGGTAGACCTGTACGCCTTCGTCAGCAGAATCAGGATTGGTCTCTGGCACCGGAGCAGCGCGCTGCGAACAACGTGGAGTGTCGCTCGTTTGTACCAACAAGCAGCAGCATACGTCACCGTGGCGACGAAAGTGCCTCTATAGAGGAGGCGAAGTCCGGGATATCGAATGCCCCAGGACGATGCCGACACTCGTGACATCTTCCCGAAACACTTGGCCGCGCGCTCCCCTATCGATAACGCATGCTGCGCAAAGGAAAGACTTGCGTCGAGTACCACACCCAGCACCATCGTCGAAGTGACACTCCTGATCGAGTCCCCGGCAAGCTTTACAGTGGGGGCCCGTTGGAGTTTTCCCCTCATCGTCATCATGGCTGACTTTGTAGGGGAGAATCCCAGCCGGTTCCTGGCTCCCCACGCCGCGACCATGTCCAGCGACTCCTTGGCTGCCGTCTCTATTTCTGCCCGAGACCTGGACTCGATCAAAATTGTCACATCGTCCGCATAGGCGACCATTCTGACGCCGTGTGGGAGTGGCAGTCGAAGCAAGTCGTCTAGTAGCAGGTTCCACAGAGGTGGACCAAGGACGGAGCCCTGCGGGCAACCCATGGTGGACACCTTCCACACAACCCGATCACCGATGAAGAGACCAACACGTCGGCGGGCAAAGTAGCCCGACAGCATCGTAAAGATGTTGGGCGGGCACCCCCCCCGCTTGACTTTCGTCAAGATCATCGGCCACCAGGCGTTGTCGAAGGCGCCTGAAATGTCCAAAAATATGGCTTGCACATACTTGCCCGAGCCCTCCCTCACGGCGCTCATGATATCGTTGAGCGCCGTGACGGTCGACTTGCCCGAAGAGAATCCGTGCTGGGCGGCAGAGATCTGATTGCCGATCATCGGAGCGCACTTGAGTATTACGCGCTCTAAAATTTTCCCAAGCACAGGCAGAAGTGTTATTGGCCTGTAGGCCTTGGGGTCTGTGAGTGGCTTCCCATTACCCTTCGGCAAGACAAGAAGCCGACCCGCCTTCCACACATCCGGAAACACCCCTTCAGTGACACACTTGCCGTACACCGCGGTGACTTCCGCGGGGACGACTTCCCAGACGTTCCTAACAATTCGCGCACTGATTCCATCCAATCCCGGGGCCGTGTTGGGCAAACTCCTGATTATACCCCCCAGACTGTCACGCGACAGAGGAGGCGCAGCTTGGCCTGACGGTGTGAGCGAGGCGGCGACGCGAATCTGCCTATGGTAAGGCGTATCTATTGATGGATCGTCATCCGGGCAAAGTGCCTGCAATAGACCCGTCGCCGCATCCCCCACAGAGGTCGCAAAGCCCTCCGCCAGTTTAGTACCGTTAATAACCCGGGAGGGAGGCCTCAGCCTGCCACTGGCAGCCCGATATGCCAACCCCCACGGGTCACTGTTGCCGGAGTCAGCAATCTTCCTGAAATGCTCAAGCTCCGCCTTCTCCATTGCCTCTCTATATCTCGCTCTCATGGAGTGAAACTCCCCTCTCAAACGCTCCTCTCGCAGTCCCCCAGCCTTACGTACTCCCTGCCATTTATTCCTCGCCCTGTTGTTCAATTTCCGGAGCTTCTCTAGCTCCGGGTTCCACCATTCATACCCCGCGTCCTTTGGTGGCCCTTTCATACCCAAGCACTGGCACGCTGTGTCTACAATAACTTTCGTAAATGCCTTACAGACAAAGGACGCTGGCTTCTCAAAGTCAAGCCTGCCCATTCGCGCATGGACAGCCTGCTGGAAGCGCGGCCAATCCACTCCCCGATCCCGAAAGCGCACCGACTCCTCGCCCGGCCCAACGCTACGGCATACTCCTCCTCGAATCCCACTTCTTCTTTCCACCTGGAAGGTGATGAGGCGATGGTCGCTGCTGCTGGCGCCCTCTTGCACAGTCCAGCTGTCTATTTTGACGCTTCTGCTTGATAGCGTAATATCTACATTAGATTCTCCGTTTGGGCCGCTAAACGTGAAGGGCTGGCCCTCCAAATTGTGGACAGTGAGTCCGTGGGCAGCAATAAAGGCCTCCATCGACACCCGCCTGTGCTCCGCGTTGTGGCCGCGGCCAGTGTAATGCCGCGGCTCACTGTGCCATACAGGCGAGTGGGTGTTGACGTCCGCGCACACGACGACGCGCTTCCCTCGGAGTGCCTCCATCACTCCTTCCAGGTGGTGCAGGTGCCTGTCTATCTCCTCGCCGTACTGGAAGTATGCCGAGACCACGTGCAGGTCGTATGCCTCCAAATGCGCCACTATGCAGTGGTCAGTCGTGAGGTGTTGCAGCACCGCACAGGCCATGTTGCTTTTGTGTATGTACAGCCCTGCGTTGCTAGGAGGAGACAGTCGGAGGTGGAATGTGACGGGGCAGGGTCTCAGATACTCTGGGACTCTGCCCCGTCCCAAAGAGAAGGGCTCGAAAGGAGCGACGCCAGCGGGGCATGCGGTCGTAAGCCTAGTGGGTCCCGCAGCCCCGTGGGCGAGTGAAGGAATACTCCAGGTTTTTAGTGGGTGCGAACCCCATATAACGCAGTGGTTCCCCCGGACCACTGCGTATTCGTTAGGAATTTTCCTGGGAGAACAAAAAAAAAAAAAAAAAAAAAAAAAGGTTAGGTTAGGTTAGGTTGGGGTGCGGGTCAGGTAACCTCCACGTTGGCCTAGTTGGTTGCTGGTCTCTTTCGGATACGTCCGGGGGGAAGAGCAACCCACTGGGCTGGTGCACCCCGGGCACCGTCAATAACTTCCCATTCGTGGGTTCTTGTTGGCGGTGGCGAATACCTGACAGGGGGGGATGTCGCTCTGGGTGTTCCCCTGATTAGCAGGGGACACTCCAGACGCGATATAGGGGGGCTAGGTTGGGTAGGCTAGTTTGGGTAGGTTGGTTAAATTAGGTTGGGTAGGTAGGTAGGTGGTGTGACTTGTCGTTGCCGGCCCTCCTTTGGCGTGGGATGGTCGGCGGGGACAAGTCAATGGAAGGAGGAGGCGGCGGAGCGTCGGTCTCGACGCGCCGCCGCACACGCGGGGGACCGTAAAGGTCAGGGGCGGTGGAGGGCACGGCGCAGCACACCGTCTAGGTGTGCCCAGCGGGGGCGTAGCTGCGCCATGCCCTGAGGAGTTGTCGGGCGGGACCTCTCGCTTCCCGGTGTGGTGAATTCCATGCTGGGGGGTGGGGGGTCCTGGGCGGCGGTTGCGGCATCTGTCCTTCGCGGGCCAGATGCCGCAACGGAGGGGACCGTAAGGTCCAGCGCGGTGGAGGGCACGGCGCAGCACACCGTCTAGGTGTGCCCAGCGGGGGCGTAGCTGCGCCGTGCCCTGAGGAGTGGTCGGGCGGGACCTCTCGCTTCCACCACCTAGAGGCAAAGGCGGTCCTCAAGTCGGCTATGTGCGCCGCCAAGGACTCGGCGAGGGCCGAGATGCTGGAGGGCCTCGACAGGGATCCGTATGGGAGGCCATATAAGGCGGCGCGAAATCAACTGCGCCCCTTTGGTCCCCCACTTACGGAGACCCTGGAGCCGGCGTTGCTGGATGGGGTGGTCCGGTCCCTGTTTCCGCGCAGGACCGACTTCACCCCACCAACGATGAACCCCCCACTGGGGGGGGTGGTGGCTTCGCCGGAGGAAGAGGTCCCTCCGGTATCTGAGGAGGAATTTCGCGCGGGGGTTCTGTCCCTCCGCGCGAAGAAGACGGCCCCTGGACCGGACGGCGTCCCCGCACGGGTGGTGGCCATCGCGGCGTCCCTCATGGAGGGTAGGTTTCGGGACCTCTTCAGCGCGTGTCTTACGGCTGGGAGGTTCCCGAAACAGTGGAAGGAGGGCCAATTGTGCCTCCTTCGGAAGGAGGGACGCCCGGTGGACTCCCCCTCGGCATACCGGCCCATCGTTCTGCTCGATGAGGTCGGTAAATTGTTCGAGGGGATCATCGCCACCCGGCTAAATAGCCATTTGCGGGAGGTAGGGCCAGACCTGTCGGACGCCCAGTTCGGTTTCCGACGGGGGCGTTCGACGGTCGACGCGTTGGCCCTACTCAGGGGCCAGGTGAAGGAGGCGGTCGAGGCTGGGGACGGAGTGTTGGCGGTGTCGTTTGACATCGCCAACGCCTTCAACTCCGTGCCCCACTCGACCATATTGGAGGCACTCCGGTACCACGGAGTGCCCCAATATCTGCGGGCGATCCTGGCCAGCTACTTGGAGGACCGAGAGGTCCTCCTTGTAGACAAGACGGCCAGGATCAGGCGCTACGGCGCAGAGTCCGGTGTTCCGCAGGGGTCGGTTCTAGGCCCTCCCCTGTGGAACATCGGTTATGATTGGCTCCTGCGGGGCACCCTCCTCACGGGCACGAGTGTCATCTGCTATGCGGATGACACTCTCCTAACTGCCCGGGGGAGGGACTTTGGAGAGGCGGCCTGTCTGGCCTCGGCTGGCGGATCCTTAGTGGCAGGTAGGATCCGCCAGCTAGGATCGAGGGTAGCGCTGAACAAGACCGAGGCCGTGTTCTTTCACGGGCCTCGGCAGCGCTGCCCTCCCGACGCCCACATCGTCGTGGAGGGCGTCCGGATAGGGGTCGGGGCCCAGATGAAGTATCTGGGCCTCGTGCTAGACAGCAGGTGGCGCTTCGGCCCGCACTTCAGCGGGCTGTCGACGCGCCTGCTGAAAGCCGCGGACGCCCTATCATGGCTGCTCCCGAATTTGGGAGGGCCGAAGGAGCGATGCCGGCGCCTCTATGCCGGCATCCTCAAGAGCATGGCGCTCTACGGTGCACCCATCTGGGCGGACTCCCTCCACAGGAGGGAGAATGCAACCGCCATCCGCAGGCCACAAAGGGCCATTGCACAGCGGGTGGCGAGGGCCTACCGCTCAGTGGGTTTCTCGGCGGCGTGCGCTCTGGCCGGCACCCCTCCCTGGGAGTTGGAGGCATGGGTGCTTGCCAGAGTGTACGAGTGGACGGCACGGCGGAAGGCGCTCGGGGAGCGCCCCGCCACGGAAGAGCGGGAGGCCGTGCGGCGGGAGGCGAGGGACGCTATCGTCGTCCATTGGACGGAGGACCTCGCCTCCGCCGCCTTTGGCCGCCGGACGCTGGATGCGCTCGGTCCAGTCCTGCAGGGCTGGCTCGAGCGCCCACATGGTTTCCTCTCGTTCCGTCTAGTGCAGGTGTTGTCCGGACATGGTTGTTTCGGAACGCACCTGCACCGGATCCGGAGGGAGGAAACCCCAGCGTGCCACGACTGCGGTGCGGAGGAGGACACGGCGCAGCACACCCTCGAGGTGTGCCCAGCCTGGGCAGAGCTGCGCCGTGCCCTGAATAGTGTTATCGGGCAGGACCTCTCACTTCCCGGCGTGGTCAACTCCATGCTGGGGAGTGAGGAGGCCTGGGCGGCGGTTGCCTCCTTTTGCGAGGTCTTGATGTCGCAAAAGGAGGCGGCGGAGCGTGCGCGGGAGGACGATCCTCTCGCGCCGCCGCTCCGCAGGCGGAGAAGGGGTGGGAGAAGGCGGTTGTACAATCGTCTCCTCCCACCTCCTGGTGGTGACTAGCGGGCGACAGGCGCGGGGGCGCCTCCCGCTCGCATTGCACGAGTCACCACCCTCGATGGGCGGGAACGGCCGAGCACTCGCTGTCGTTCCCGGGCCCCTCCACTGAGGGAGGGGCGTGAAGGGCCTGCCCTAAAAGGCGGGCGGTCGTCGGCGGAGGACTGGACGTAAAGGCTGTGCCGGTTTCCCAGTCCTCCTCCACACAGACGATGCGGGAGTGCCGCTGGGTTATTTTAGTGGGTATACCGGGCTTGCCCGGGGAGTCCCACATAGCCCCCCCATTCCCCCAATGGGTGGGTATGCGTAATGCATTTTTTCCCAGCGTGATCAAAAAAAAAAAAAAAGGTTAGGTTAGGTTAGGTTGGGGGGGGGTGCGGGTCAGGTAACCTCCACGTTGGCCTAGTTGGTTGCTGGTCTCTTTCGGATACATCCGGGGGGAAGAGCAACCCGCTGGGCTGGTGCACCCCGGGCACCGTCAATAACTTCCCATTCGTGGGTTCTTGTTGGCGGTGGCGAATACCTGACAGGGGGGGATGTCGCTCTGGGTGTTCCCCTGATTAGCAGGGGACACTCCAGACGCGATATAGGGGGGCTAGGTTGGGTAGGCTAGTTTGGGTAGGTTGGTTAAATTAGGTTGGGTAGGTAGGTAGGTGGTGTGACTTGTCGTTGCCGGCCCTCCTTTGGCGTGGGATGGTCGGCAGGGACAAGTCAATGGAAGGAGGAGGCGGCGGAGCGTCGGTCTCGACGCGCCGCCGCACACGCGGGGGACCGTAAAGGTCAGGGGCGGTGGAGGGCACGGCGCAGCACACCGTTTAGGTGTGCCCAGCGGGGGCGTAGCTGCGCCATGCCCTGAGGAGTTGTCGGGCGGGACCTCTCGCTTCCCGGTGTGGTGAATTCCATGCTGGGGGGTGGGGGGTCCTGGGCGGCGGTTGCGGCATCTGTCCATCGCGGGCCAGATGCCGCAACGGAGGGGACCGTAAGGTCCAGCGCGGTGGAGGGCACGGCGCAGCACACCGTCTAGGTGTGCCCAGCGGGGGCGTAGCTGCGCCGTGCCCTGAGGAGTTGTCGGGCGGGACCTCTCGCTTCCCGGTGTGGTGAATTCCATGCTGGGGGGTGGGGGGTCCTGGACGGCGGTTGTCCCCCCTTTTGCGAGGACGCCATGTCGCAAAAGGGGGTGGCGGAGAGGGGGTGGAAGGGGGTGGCGGAGAGGGGGTGGAAGGGGGCGGTCGTACGATCGTTTCCTCCCACCTCCTGGTGGTGACTAGCGGGCGACGGGCGTGGGGGCCGCCTTAGCCTGCATTGCACTAGTCACCACCCTTGCGGGCGGGAACGGCTGAGCACTCGCGGTCGTTTCCGGGCCCCTCCACTGAGGGAGGGGCGAGAAGGGCCCGCCCTAAAAGGCGGGCGGTCGTCGGCGGAGGACTGGAGGTAAAGGCTGTGCCGGTTTCCCAGTCCTCTTCCATTCAGACGATGCGGGAGTGCCGCTGGGTTATTTTAGTGGGTATACCGGGCTGGGGGGCCCGGGGAGTCCCACATAGCCCCCCATTCCCCCAATGGGTGGGTATGCGTAATGCATTTTTTCCCAGCGTGATCAAAAAAAAAAAAAAAAAAAAAAAAAGGTTAGGTTGGGGGGTGGGGTGCGGGTCAGGTAACCTCCACGTTGGCCTAGTTGGTTGCTGGTCTCTTTCGGATACGTCCGGGGGGAAGAGCAACCCGCTGGGCTGGTGCACCCCGGGCACCGTCAATAACTTCCCATTCGTGGGTTCTTGTTGGCGGTGGCGAATACCTGACAGGGGGGGATGTCACTCTGGGTGTTCCCCTGATTAGCAGGGGACACTCCAGACGCGGCAAAAGGGGGCTAGGTTGGGTAGGCTAGTTTGGGTAGGTAGTTTAAGTTAGGTTGGGTAGGTAGGTAGGAGGAGATGACTTGTCGTTGCCGGCCCTCCTTTGGCGTGGGATGGTCGGCAGGGACAAGTCGGTGAAAGGAGGGGGCGGCGGAGCGTCGGTCTCGACGCGCCGCCGCACACGCGGAGGGCGGCGTCTGTCCTTCGCGGGCCAGATGCCGCACCGGAGGGGACCGTTAGGTCCAGTGCGGTGGAGGGTACGGCGCAGCACACCGTCTAGGTGTGCCCAGCGGGGGCGTAGCTGCGCCGTGCCCTGAGGAGATGTCGGGCGGGACCTCTCGCTTCCCGGTGTGGTGAATTCCATGCTGGGGGGTGGGGGGTCCTGGGCGGCGGTTGTCCCCCTCGAGGACGCCATGTCGCAAAAGGGGGTGGCGGAGAGGGGGTGGAAGGGGGCGGTCGTACGATCGTTTCCTCCCACCTCCTGGTGGTGACTAGCGGGCGACGGGCGTGGGGGCCGCCTTAGCCTGCATTGCACTAGTCACCACCCTTGCGGGCGGGAACGGCCGAGCACTCGCGGTCGTTCCCGGGCCCCTCCACTGAGGGAGGGGCGAGAAGGGCCCGCCCCAAAAGGCGGGCGGTCGTCGGCGGAGGACTGGACGTAAAGGCTGTGCCGGATTCCCAGTCCTCCTCCATTCAGACGATGCGGGAGTGCCGCTGGGTTATTTTAGTGGGTATACCGGGCTGGGGGGCCCGGGGAGTCCCACTTAACCCCCCATTCCCCCAATGGGTGGGTATGCGTAATGCATTTTTTCCCAGCGTGATCAAAAAAAAAAAAAAAAAAAAAAAAAAAAGGTTAGGTTGGGGTGGGGGTTCCCCTCACAGCGCATACGTCCACGTCGTTTCCCCCGGTAACGCCCCAGTTCTGACCACCGTAACGGAGTGGCAGACTGGGTGCGGCTAAAGTGTGCTGTGCGATCGTAGCGAATTTTAATTGCCTTGACGCGTACGATATTGCGGAAGAGTTTTTATTTTATCATTTTAATTTGTTTTAATATGGTAAAACCAAGGCGTGATGCCCTCGGGCATTTTGTCAAAAAAGGCCCTTCTCAGGGCCAACCAAAAGGCCCTTCTCAGGGCCACCGTGACGCTTCAGCGTCAGCGGAGGAAGGCAGGACCTTCTATGGAGGAAGGTCGGAAGAGTCTGACTCTGACAACGAGTCCGTTGTATCAGTAGCCAGCTCAATGGAGGTCGAGGAAGGAACCCGTTCGCAGTCGCGAAAGCGGGCCTTCCTAAAGGACGGATCTGATGGCTCCTCTGGTTCGGCGAAGGAGACAAAAAAGAAGGCGAAGGCCAAGAAGACGGCAACGGCAGCGGACACCCACGACGTGGGTCTCGCGGACGCCCAGCGCCAGTTGAATCTAGCTCGGCGGGAAAAGCTCCAGCAAGACCTGGAGGAGCAGGTTGCTGCCAAGGAGCAGCAGGCGCGCGTCGCTCGGGCCAAGTCCGGGTACGGCGCGTCCCGCGTTTTGTACTCCGACCACTCCTAGGTGGTGGCGGCGGTCGCAGCCATAGGGGGCTGCGATGTCGCAGCGGTGCAAGGCCCGGGTGCAGTTCGGGCCCTTGAGGCCCAGCCTTTGCGCTGTTTTAGGTGCTTCGGCACCGGACACACCCGGGCCCTCTGTCCGTCCAAGATAGACCGGACAGAGAGCTGCTACCGCTGCGGCAAGGAGGGGCACAAAGCCGCCTCCTGCAAGGCCGCCAAGCCGCACTGCGCGGTATGTGCTGCCAGTGGCCGACCTGCGGGCCACATTATGAAGGGGAGGAACTGCAGTCCTCCCCTCAAGAGGGGCAAAGTGCAGGCGCCGACCCGGCCTGCCACTGCCACCGCCGTTCCAGAGGCTGGGACCACGGGGGCTGTTGAGGAGGGGGGTGCGATGTCCGATTAATGCATAGAGTCGAACATCGCATCCTCCAGGCGAACACCAACCACTGCAGAGCGGCCCAGGATCTGCTAATGCAGACCGTGGCTGAGTGGTTGGTGGACGTGGCGGTGGTCGCCGAGCCGTACTCGATACCTGGCCGTTGGCTGGGTGATCGGGACGGCAAGGTGGCGTTGGTGTCGCGGCCCGCCACGGACTCCCCTCCCTTCTCGCTTTTAGAGAGGGGACCGGGATACGTGGCCGCCGCGTGGGGAGACATAGCCCTGGTCGGGGTCTATTTCTCCCCAAACCGCCCTCTAAGGGACTTCGAGAACTTTCTCGAAGTCCTAACGGCAGTCGTCGGGAGGGCGGCACCACGCCAGGTCGCCGTGTTGGGCGACCTGAATGCCAAGTCGGCGGCCTGGGGCAACCCGGCCGCGACTTGCAACGTCCGGGGACGCGCCGCCGAATTTTGGGCGGCTTCGTGCGGTGTGTCCCTCCTAAACAGGGGGAATGTTCACACGTGTGTGCGGCAGCGGGGTGGGTCAGTGGTTGACGTTTCGTTTGCCACCCCCGTGCTAGCCGCCCGCGTCGTGAACTGGCGGGTGGAGATGGTGGAGACCATGTCGGACCACCGTTACGTGCGGTTCGACATCTCCACCCAGGGCCCGCGGGGGGGAATGGCCCGCTCTGGCCAATCTCCCTTCCCGCGGTGGGCTCTCACCCGCCTGGACCGGGAGGCAGCTCAGGAGGCGGCGTTCCTCCAAGACTGGCTCTCGCCCCCTGTGGAGGCCCTGGACGTTGACGCCGCAGCGGTCCAGCTACGAAGGTCCCTGACCGAGGTGTGCAACTCCAGCATGCCTCGGTCACGCCGTCCACCTCCCCGTCGCGCCGTGTATTGGTGGTCGGAGGAACTGGCAGGGCTCCGGGCCACCTGCGTGGAGGCCAGGAGGGCCTACACGCGGAGTCGGCGGCGCACTACCCGATCTCAGGCCGGGGAGGACCGCCTCTACGCTTCTTACCTAGAGGCAAAGACGGTCCTCAAGTCGGCTATGTGCGCCGCCAAGGACTCGGCGAGGGCCGAGATGCTGGAGGGCCTCGACAGGGATCCGTATGGGAGGCCATATAAGGCGGCGCGAAACCAACTGCGCCCCTTTGGTCCCCCAATAACGGAGACCCTGGAACCGGCGTTGCTGGATGGGGTGGTCCGGTCCCTGTTTCCGCGCAGGACCGATTTCACCCCACCAACGATGAACCCCCCACTGGGGGGGGTGGTGGCTTCGCCGGAGGAGGAGGTCCCTCCGGTATCGGCGGAGGAACTATCGGCGGGGGTTCTGAGCCTCCGCGCGAAGAAGACGGCCCCTGGACCGGACGGCGTCCCCGCACGGGTGGTGGCCATCGCGGCGTCCCTCATGGAGGATAGGTTTCGGGACCTCTTCAGCGCGTGTTTAACGGCTGGGAGGTTCCCGAAGCAGTGGAAGGAGGGGCAGTTGTGCCTCCTCCGAAAAGAGGGGCGCCCGGTGGACTCCCCCTCGGCATACCGGCCCATCGTTTTGCTCGATGAGGTCGGTAAATTGTTCGAGGGGATCATCGCCACCCGGCTAAATAGCCATCTGCGGGAGGTAGGGCCAGACCTGTCGGACGCCCAGTTTGGTTTCCGACGGGGGCGTTCGACGGTCGACGCGTTGGCCCTACTCAGGGGCCAGGTAAAGGAGGCGGTCGAGGCTGGGGACGGAGTGTTGGCGGTGTCGTTTGACATAGCCAACGCCTTCAACTCCGTGCCCCACTCGACCATATTGGAGGCACTCCGGTATCACGGAGTGCCCCAATATCTGCGGGCGATCCTGGCCAGCTACTTGGAGGGCAGAGAGGTCCTCCTCGTGGACAAGACGGCCAGGATCAGGCGCTACGGCGCGGAGTCCGGTGTTCCGCAGGGGTCGGTTCTAGGCCCCCCCCTGTGGAACATCGGTTTTGATTGGCTCCTGCGGGGCACCCTCCTCACGGGCACGAGTGTCATCTGCTATGCGGATGACACTCTCCTCACTGCCCGGGGGAGGGACTTTGGAGAGGCAGCCTGTCTGGCCTCGGCTGGCGGATCCTTAGTGGCAGGTAGGATCCGCCAGCTAGGATTGCGGGTAGCGCTGAACAAGACCGAGGCCGTGTTCTTTCACGGGCCTCGGCAGCGCTGCCCTCCCGACGACCACATCGTCGTCGAGGGCGTCCGGATAGGGGTCGGGGCCCAGATGAAGTATCTGGGCCTCGTGCTAGACAGCAGGTGGCGCTTCGGCCCGCACTTCAGCGGGCTGTCGACGCGCCTGCTGAAAGCCGCGGACGCCCTCTCATGGCTCCTCCCAAACCTGGGGGGACCCAAGGAGCGATGCCGGCGCCTCTATGCCGGCATCCTAAAGAGCATGGCGCTTTACGGCGCACCCATCTGGGCGGACTCCCTCCACAGGAGGGAGAATGCAACCGCCATCCGCAGGCCCCAAAGGGCCATTGCACAGCGGGTGGCGAGAGCCTACCGCTCAGTGGGTTTCTCGGCGGCGTGCGCTCTGGCCGGCACCCCTCCCTGGGAGTTGGAGGCATGGGTGCTTGCCAGAGTGTACGATTGGACGGCGCGGCGGAAGGCGCTCGGGGAGCGCCCCGCCGCTGAAGAGCGGGAGGCCGTGCGGCGGGAGGCGAGGGACGCTATCGTCGTCCATTGGACGGAGGACCTCGCCTCCGCCGCCTTTGGCCGTCGGACATTGGACGCGCTCGGTCCAGTCTTGCAGGGCTGGCTCGAGCGGCCCCACGGTTTCCTCTCGTTTCGTCTAGTTCAGGTGTTGTCCGGACATGGGTGTTTCGGAACGCACCTGCACCGGATCCGGAGGGAGGAAACCCCGGGGTGCCACGACTGTGGCGCTGCGGAGGACACGGCGCAGCACACCCTAGAGGTGTGCCCAGCCTGGGCAGAGCTGCGCCGTGCCCTGATCGATGTGGTCGGGCAGGACCTCTCGCTTCCCAGTGTGGTGAATTCCATGCTGGGGAGTGGGGAGCTTTGACCAGCTCTGCACCCTGCTCTGCCCGGCTCTGCAACCGGGCTCTGCCCGCTCTGCACCTGGCTTTGCCCGCTCTGCACCTGGCTTTGCACTCGGCGCTCGTGCGGTTTGAGCTCCCCGAGTGCACTGACCAGCTCTGCACCCTGCACTGACCAGCTCTGCACCCTGCTTTGCCCGGACCTGCATCCGGCTTAGCCCGCTCTGCACCTGGCTCTGCGCCCGGCTCTCTCTCTTGCGGGTGGGGGTGGCCGCCGCCCGGGGGCGGGAAGTGGGCCCACGAGGAGGTGTTGACTTGTCGTTGCCGGCCCTCCTTTGGCGTGGGATGGTCGGCAGGGACAAGTCGATGGAAGGAGGAGGCGGCGGAGCGTCGGTCTCGACGCGCCGCCGCAGACGCGGAGGGCGGCATCTGACCTTCGCGGGCCAGATGCCGCAACGGTGGGGACCGTAAGGTCCAGCGCGGTGGAGGGTACGGCGCAGCACACCGTCTAGGTGTGCCCAGCGGGGGCGTAGCTGCGCCGTGCCCTGAGGAGATGTCGGGCGGGACCTCTCGCTTCCCGGTGTGGTGAATTCCATGCTGGGGGGTGGGGGGTCCTGGGCGGCGGATGTCCCCCTTTTGCGACGACGCCAAGTCGCAAAAGGGGGTGGCGGAGAGGGGGTGGAAGGGGGCGGTCGTACGATCGTTTCCTCCCACCTCCTGGTGGTGACTAGCGGGCGACGGGCGTGGGGGCCGCCTTAGCCTGTATTGCACTAGTCACCACCCTTGCGGGCGGGAATGGCCGAGCACTCGCGGTCATTCCCGGGCCCCTCCATTGGAGGGGCGTGAAGGGCCTGTCCTAAAAGGCGGGCGGTCGTCGGCGGAGGACTGGACGTAAAGGCTGTGCCGGATTCCCAGTCCTCCTCCATTCAGACGATGCGGGAGTGCCGCTGGGTTATTTTAGTGGGTATACCGGGCTGGGGGGCCCGGGGAGTCCCACATAGCCGTGATCAAAAAAAAAAAAAAAAAAAAAAAAAAAAAGGTTAGGTTGGGGTGCGGGTCAGGTAACCTCCACGTTGGCCTAGTTGGTTGCTGGTCTCTTTCGGAAACGTCCGGGGGGAAGAGCAAACCGCTGGGCTGGTGCACCCCGGGCACCGTCAATAACTTCCCATTCGTGGGTTCTTGTTGGCGGTGGCGAATACCTGACAGGGGGGGATATCGCTCTGGGTGTTCCCCTGATTAGCAGGGGACACTCCAGACGCGATATAGGGGGGCTAGGTTGGGTAGGCTAGTTTGGGTAGGTAGGTTAAATTAGGTTGGGTAGGTAGGTAGGTGGCGATGACTTGTCGTTGCCGGCCCTCCTTTGGCGTGGGATGGTCGGCGGGGACAAGTCAATGGAAGGAGGAGGCGGAATTCACCACACGCGGGGGACCGTAAAGGTCAGGGGCGGTGGAGGGCACGGCGCAGCACACCGTCTAGGTGTGCCCAGCGGGGGCGTAGCTGCGCCGTGCCCTGAGGAGTTGTCGGGCGGGACCTCTCGCTTCCCGGTGTGGTGAATTCCATACTGGGGGGTGGGGGGTCCTGGGCGGCGGTTGCGGCATCTTGCCTTCGCGGGCCAGATGCCGCAACGGTGGGGCCGTAAAGGTCCAGCGCGGTGGAGTGCATGGCGCAGCACACCGTCTAGGTGTGCCCAGCGGGGGCGTAGCTGCGCTGTGCACTGACGGAGTTGTCGGGCGGGACCTCTCGCTTCCCGGTGTGGTGAATTCCATGCTGGGGGGTGGGGGGTCCTGGGCGGCGGTTGTCCCCCTTTTGCGAGGACGCCAAGTCGCAAAGGGGGGTGGCGGAGAGGGGGTGGGAGGGGGTGGTCGTACGATCGTTTCCTCCCACCTCCTGGTGGTGACTAGCGGGCGACGGGCGTGGGGGCCGCCTTAGCCTGCATTGCACTAGTCACCACCCATGCGGGCGGGAATGGCCGAGCACTCGCGGTCATTCCCGGGCCCCTCCACTGAGGGAGGGGCGTGAAGGGCCTGCCCTAAAAGGCGGGCGGTCGTCGGCGGAGGACTGGACGTAAAGGCTATGCCGGATTCCCAGTCCTCCTCCATTCAGACGATGCGGGAGTGCCGCTGGGTTATTTTAGTGGGTATACCGGGCTGGGGGGCCCGGGGAGTCCCACATAGCCCCCCATTCCCCCAATGGGTGGGTATGCGTAATGCATTTTTTCCCAGCGTGATCAAAAAAAAAAAAAAAAAAAAAAAAAAAAAAAGGTTAGGTTAGGTTAGGTTGGGGTGCGGGTCAGGTAACCTCCACGTTGGCCTAGTTGGTTGCTGGTCCCTTTCGGATACGTCCGGGGGGAAGGGCAACCCGCTGGGCTGGTGCGCCCCGGGCACCGTCAATAACTTCCCATTCGTGGGTTCTTGTTGGCGGTGGCGAATACCTGACAGGGGGGGGGATGTCGCTCTGGGTGTTCCTCTGATTAGCAGAGGACGATCCAGATGCGACGGGGATACGTTAGGTTGGGTTATAGGTTTGTTTGGGTAGGTAGTTTAAGATAGGTTAGGTAGGTAGGCTAGGTGGATGTGGAGAGGGAGGGTGGTTGCCTGAAAACAGGTAGCCACCAGGAAGGGAGTCTCGCCAGCTTCTGGAATTCCGGAGCCCACGCGACCAGCCAACGACCCCCATCTTGGCGTTTGGGGTAGGCGGCGCGGCGGAGCGGAGGGCTTGCCTTAATTGGCCGGCCCGCGGGATGGAAAACCCTACAATAAACCCGACAGCGAAGTCGTAAAAACCTGCAGATACTAGGCGACCTCTGCAGTATTCAGCTAGCACTGGCGGAATAGGCGTCACCCGTCAGTGCTTTTTAGATCGGCCTATACTCGTGGGATTAACTATGGAAAAATTTAACAAAACAAACAAAAAACAGGAGGAAGGAGAGGAGGAGGAGAAGAAAAAAGTTGAAAATGAGAGTGAGAAGGTGCTGGCGACAGTGGCTCAGAGAGAGCTTCGCGTCAATGTCGTGCGTCTCTCTCTCTCGGAGTCCTCCGGAGACTCGGACGCCAGTCAGGACAGCCTGATGACGGTCGAGTCCGGAAGTGAGAAGGAGGAGACTCGCCGCTGGAGGAAAAGGCCGGCTGGGCAAGAGGAGGCAGAGGACCCGCTGTTGTCGCCGCCGAAGGGGGCGGCGCACAAGTCAAAGCGCGGGCGAGGCCGACCGCCCACCACGGGCCAGTACGTGGGCCTAGCCGCAGCCCGGGAACGCCTCAATGCGGCTAAAGAGGAGGAGCTCCGGCTTGAGGTCGAGGAGTATGTGGAGGGCTTGGCCAAGACCCTGAGGGAGTCACGGCACGCCTGCCGCAGCGGCCTCAACCCGCCAACGCCAGGTGAGGATACGGCGCAATCTCTTGCGGCGCTGAACCACCTGGTGGTGGAGGCTGCGAGGGTCGTGGAGTCAGTGGCGACAAAGTCCAAAAATCTGAAAGGGACTAGCCAAAAGACCCTGAAGGATGCGGCCGCCATAATAAAAGAGGCCGCTGTGGGCATAAGGGCCCGCACAGTCTCCGAGGAGGTGGCGTTGCTGGAGGCCGAGAACCGGCGGCTTGCAGCTGAGTTGGCGGAAGCCAACAGCCGACCGGCGGCGGCAGCGCCCGACTCGATCCGAGCGATGATGGAGGAGATAGCTCGGGCCAGCGTCGTGCAGTTCAGCAACATGCTGAATGCACGACTCGAAGGGCTCGAGTGTCGCCTCCTACCGGATCCGGGATCCCGGCCGCCGCTGGCGGCTGATAAGAGGAAGGCGATGAGCAACGAGGCTGCGGCAGTGGCAGTGTCGCAGTCGCGACCTGCCGCGCCTGGGCCAAAGTCACCCGAGGCCGAAGCCACGGAGAGAGCCCCAACACCCCCGGCGCCTCTGTCTGCGCCCGCAGCTCAGCCCCAAGTAATTAAGGGCAAGGGCAAGGGCAAGGGCAGAGGCAAGGGCAAAAAGACGGCCCCGGCCCCTGTGAGGGACGCTAGCCCTGTGCGGGACGCCCCCCCACCGCCCCCACTGACTGAGCAGTGGAGTGTGGTCGCTGCTCGGGGTGCGAAAAGCTCCGGGAAGAAGACGGGCACCCAGAGCACGCAAAAGGCGGCGGCGGTGACAAAGCTACGTGAGCCGAAAACGGCAGCAGTTACCCTCACACTGCTGCCGGGCGCAGCGGAGCGTGGCGCCAGCTACGCCACTGTTCTACGGGAGGCCCGGACTCGCATTGACAAGGCGAGCCTCGGTATCGAGGAAATGCGCTGCAGGACGACGGTCACTGGCGCCCGCATCCTCGAAATCTTCGGGGATGGGGGCGCTGAGAAGGCAGACTCTCTGGCTGCAGCGCTCCGAGAGGTCCTCAGCGCAGAGGTGGTCCGGGTCTCCCGGCCCACAAAAAGAGTGGACGTGATGGTGTCAGGGTTGGACGACTCCGTCACCGCCGCAGAGGTGGTGGCAGCTTTCGCTGCGCAGGGGGGTTGCCACGCCGACGACGTAAAGCCCGGCGTGATTAGCGACCGGGCCGCGATGTGGCTCGGCTGCCCGGTGGCCGCCGCCAAGGCCGTGGTCAGTGCCGGCCGCCTCAGGGTGGGCTGGATCACGGCCAGAGTTGCCCTGCTGGCGGCGAGGCCCCTGAGGTGCTTCAAGTGCCTCAATTTGGGCCACGTCGCCAGCAAGTGTGCGTCAGAGGTGGACCGCAGCGGTCTTTGTTTCCGCTGCGGAAAGCCGGGCCACCGGGCGCGCGAGTGCCGGGCAGAGCCCAACTGCGCCACCTGCGCAGCAGCCGGCAAACCGGCGGGGCACCCTCTCGGTGGAGCGGGCTGCCTGGGCGACGGCAAGCAGGCCAAAGCCGGCAAAGCCGGGAAAAAGAAAGGGAAGACTAAGGGTAAGGACAAGGAGCCTACCCTTAGCCCAGCAACAGAGGAGCCAGTGGAGACCGCCGCATAAATGTCTGGACTCCCCATACTGCAGGCCAATATTAACCACTCTGCCCGGGCCCAGGATTTATTGTCCCAGACTCTGGCAGAGTGGGGAATCAAAGTGGCCGTGGTCGCCGAGCCCTACTTCGTCCCCGAACGGGACGACTGGGTCGGGGATCGCGAGGGTTTGGTGGCCATCGCCGCCCCGGCTGCCGCTGGCGCCCCGCCCATTGACAACGTGTCGAGGGGTAGGGGCTACGTCCTTGCAGCCGTGGGCGGCGTTGCAGTTATAGGGGTGTACTTTCCGCCCAGCCGGAGTCTCGCCGACTTTGAGCAAATGCTCGGGGAGGTGGGGGCTCTGGTTGGGCAGGTCGCCCCTAGCCCCGTGCTAGTCGCTGGGGATTTCAACGCCAAATCTACGGCGTGGGGATCCCCGGTGACGGATGCGCGGGGTGAGTGTCTGAAGGAGTGGGCGGTCTCCATTGGCCTGACCGTCCTCAACACGGGGTCAGAGGACACGTGCGTGCGGCAACAGGGCGGGTCTATAGTCGACATCACGTTGGCATCGACCGCCCTGGCGCGCCGTGTCCGGGATTGGAGGGTGGTGGTGGGCGTGGAGACACTGTCGGACCATCGGTATATCCGGTTCGACGTCTCCGCGCTCGGGGCGGCCGTCCTCAGACTAAAGAGGAAGAGGACCGCCCCGGGCCCGGACGGCGTTCCGGGGACGGCCCTGGCGGTCGCGCTGGAGGAGATTGAGGAGAGGGTGAGGTCCCTCTTCACCGCGTGTGTGGTGCAGGGTCGTTTCCCGCAGCAGTGGAAGACGGGCAAGCTCGTCCTGCTGCCCAAGGCAGGGCGCCCGGCCGGAACGCCGTCGTCCTACCGTCCGATCGTGCTACTCGACGAGGTGAGCAAGCTCTTTTAGCGCGTGCTCGCCGCTCGCCTGGCCGAGTGCATGGATCCGGATTTGGACGACGCGCAGTTCGGTTTCCGCCGGGGTCGGTCGACCCTGGATGCCGTTGCGCGGGTGAGGGACCTCGCCGAGGAGGCGGTCTCCCAGGGCGGCGTGTTGCTTGCGGTGTCATTAGACATCCGCAATGCATTCAACACGCTACCCTGGGAAACGATAAGGGCGGCGCTGCGGTACCATGGGGTGCCGCAGTATCTCCAGCGGGTCGTCGCCGACTACTTCGCCGGCAGGGCCGTCGTTTACCCGACGAGGGCCGGCGAAGGGAGGAGGCAAATGTCGTGCGGTGTTCCACAGGGGTCGGTCCTCGGCCCGCCCCTGTGGAACATTGGCTACGACTGGGTGCTGCGCGGTGCTACCTTGCGGGGGGTCGGTGTAATTTGTTACGCCGACGATACCCTCGTGCTGGCCCGCGGCAGCACCTACAGGGAGGCATCCATTCTCGCCACGGCGGGTGTGGCTCAGGTCGTGGGGAGGATCCGTGCCCTTGGGCTCGAGGTGGCTCTGGAAAAGTCCGAGGCCCTCCTCTTTCACGGGCCTCGAAACGGGCCTCCGCCGGAGGCCTCCATTATTGTGGGAGGAACTTCCATCGCCGTCGGTACTTCCATGAAGTACCTGGGGCTCGTGCTTGACGGCCGATGGAAGTTCGAGGAGCACTTCCGGCGGTTGGCTCCAAAGTTGTTGGCCACCGCTGGGGCCTTGGGGCGGATCCTCCCAAATGTTGGGGGGCCAGGTGGGGTTTGCCGACGCCTCTACACCGGTGTGGTGCGCTCCATGGCGCTCTACGGGGCGCCAATATGGGCAAGAGCCATGAGCAGCCGGAATCAGGCAGCGCTGCTAAGACCGCAGCGCGCCATGGCGCTCAGGGTGGCCCGGGCGTACCGCACCGTGTCGTGCGTCGGCGCGTGTGTGCTCGCCGGTACGCCGCCGTGGGACCTCGACGCTGAGGTGCTCGCCGCGGCGTATTGGCGAACAAAAGAGGTGGTTGCGGATGGCGGCCGTCCCCATCCGCGGGAGATTCGTCGCTGGAGGGAAGAGGCGCGCGACATTCTCCTGCGGAGGTGGGCGGACCGCCTTGAGGAGTCGGTCGTGAGCCGAGAAGTGGCGGCCGCCGTTCGGCCCATTCTCCGCGAGTGGCTCGAGCGGCGGCACGGGGCTCTCTCCTTCCACCTGACGCAGATGGTCACCGGGCATGGTTGCTTTGGCAGATACCTGCGCCAGGTGGCAAGGAGGGAGCCCTCGGACGTGTCCGCAATAGTCGGAAATGACCTGTCGCTGCCGGCCCTCCTAAGGGAGATGGTCGACAGCGACAGGTCTTGGCAAGCGGTCACAACCTTCTGCGACGAAGTAATGTCGCAGAAGGAGGCGGCGGAGCGGGACCGGGAAGACGACGTCGACTCGGCCCCGATGCGCCGCCGCAGACGCGGAAGACGGCGACGGGCCTACGCGGTCCTGATGCCGCCGTAACGCCGGGGACCGTGGGCGGAAGACCGGGGGGTCCGCCGTCCACACAAAGGTCCCGCGCACTGAGACGCCCTGGTGTTCCTTGGCGCCTCGGTGCTAGGAGGAGATAGATGGAGGTGGAATATGACGGGGCAGGGTCTCAGAAACTCTGGGACTCTGCCCCGTCCCAAAGAGAAGGGCTCCGATGCGGAGCGACGCCAGCGGGGCACGCGGTCGTTAGCCTTGTGGGTCCCGCAGCCCCGTGGGCGTGCGAAGGAACACTCCAGGTTTTTAGTGGGTGCAAACCCCACATAACGCAGTGGTTCCCCCGGACCACTGCGTATTCGTAAGGAATTTTCCTGGGTAAACAAAAAAAAAAAAAGGTTAGGTTAGGTTGGCCTAGTTGGTTGCTGGTCCCTTTCGGATACGTCCGGGGGGAAGAGCAACCCGCTGGGCTGGTGCGCCCCGGGCACCGTCAATAACTTCCCATTCGTGGGTTCTTGTTGGCGGTGGCGAATACCTGACAGGGGGGGACCGGGTTTAGCTCTGGGTGTTCCTCCGGGTCCTCGGTATACACGCGGAGGAATTTCCAGAGCGAAATCAGTGGGGAGGGAGGGTAGGTTCGGTTGCTCTGGGTGTTCCTCTGGCTAGCAGAGGACACTCCGGATGCGACATAGGAACTCGCTTCCGCGCCTCTTGGCGGGCCGCCTGCTCTGCGGGGGGCTGTCGCGAGTTCCCCCGCAAAGCGACGGCTCTCCTGCGGGTGGGGGTGGCCCCGCCGGGGGGCGCGGGGGCGGGCAGGGTAGGTAGGTAGATTTCGCTCTGGGTGTTCCTCTGAAAAGCGACAGAGGAATCTCCAGAGGGAAATCTGTAGGAAGAGTGTAGCCGGATGGGGTACGATGGTACGTGGAGCAGAGGGCTTGCCTTAATTGGCCGGCCCGATGCACCGCGCAGGCGTGGAAGAGGATTTCGCCCTTTCTCCGTTGGGTGGGGTTTGGGGGGGAAATCTTCTTAGAGAGAGGTGGCTTAAAAGAAGGAGGGGCCGCTAGTCGGCCAATAGAGAGGTAGGTTGCGGTGGTGTATGGGCGCCATCGCAACTGAGGCGGACCGCGATGTCGTATGGGAGGCATCGCGGCCGAAGGTAAGGGGCCGCGGCGGGAGAGGTGTGTCGGTGATAAGGTGCGCCGCTCACCCTACCTTCCGCGGCCTTGACGGGGTCGCCACCGTTTGATGGCGGACGCGGTGGGGCCGCAGGGGAGGAGGAGTGTCGGTGATAAGGTGCGCCGCTCGCCCTATCCCCTGCGGCCGAAGAGTGGAAAGCGGCGTTTGGCCATCGCTTGCCAAATGCCGCACCGTTGGGGACCGTGGGCGGAGGATCGGGGTGTCCAACGTCCACATAAAGGTCCCGCGCACTGGGACGCCCAGGTGTTTTGGGGCGCCCCAGAGCAGAGAGGAGGTAGAGAAGTAGGTGTATTGGGGCGGGGCAGAGAGTCTTAAGGGACTTAGCTCCGCCCCCAGAGGAGGGCTCCGTCGTGGAGCAACGCTAGCGGGGCACGCGGTTGTAAGCCTTGTGGGTCCCGCAGCCCCGTGGGCGAGAGGAGGAACACTCCAGGGTTTTAGTGGGTGCAAACCCCACATAACGCAGTGGTTCCCCCGAGACCACTGCGTATTCGTTAGGAACTTCCCTGGAAAAACAAAAAAAAAAAAAAAAAAAAAGGTTAGGTTAGGTTGGGGTGCGGGTCAGGTAACCTCCACGTTGGCCTAGTTGGTTGCTGGTCTCTTTCGGATACGTCCGGGGGGCAGAGCAACCCGCTGGGCTGGTGCACCCCGGGCACCGTCAATAACTTCCCATTCGTGGGTTCTTGTTGGCGGTGGCGAATACCTGACAGGGGGGGGATGTCGCTCTGGGTGTTCCTCTGATTAGCAGAGGACACACCAGATGCGACATTGGGGACTGGGTGGGTGGGGATAAGTTAGGTTGGGTAGGTTTGTTTGGGTAGGTAGTTTAGTTAGGTTGGGTAGGTAGGCTAGGCGGACGTGGAGAGGAGTTGGGGGTTGCCTGAAAACAGGTAGCCTCCAAAAGGGGAGTTCACACCAGCTCCCCTCGAATCCCGGAGCCCACGGCATACTCCCAAAGACCCCCATCGTTGGTGGTATGGGGTACGGGATGTGCCGTGGACCGGAGGGCTTGCCTTAATTGGCCGGCCCGCGAGAAGGAAAACTCTTTAAAATCCGACAGCGAAGTCGTAAAAACCTGTAGATACCTGGCGACCTCTACAGTATCTAGCTGCACTGGCACGGAATGAGCGTCACCCGACAGTGCTTCCCTAATTCGTCTCATACTCGTGGGAACAAAAATGGCAACAAAACTGAAAAACCAAACAAAAGAGGAAAAAAAGAAGGTGGAAAAAAAGAAGGAGACGGCGACTTTGGAAGAAGATCTTCAAGTCGCCGTGGTGCGTCTCTCCGACACATCCGGAGACTCGGACACCAGCTTGCTGACATGCGCGTCAGGAAGCGAAAAGGAGGAAGCTAGCCAGCTAAGTGAAACCGAAGAGGCTCGCCGCCGTTGGCTCAAAAGGCCAGCTGGCGAAGAAGACGAAGAGCAGTCGACATCACCACCCAAAGGAGCGGCACACAAATCGAAGAGGGGGAGAGGCCGCCCGCCCACCACGGGCGAATATTTGGGCCTTGCTGCGGCCAAAGAACGCCTCGCGAAAGCCAAGGAGGAGGAGCTCCAGCTCGAAGCTGAAATGGACATAGAGGGCATGGCCAAAACGTTGCGGGAGTCCCGGCACGCCTGCCTCAGCGGCCTCAGCCAACCAACACAGGAAGAGGACACGGCGCAGTCTCTAGCGGCACTAAACCTTTTGCTGCTAGAGGCTGCAAAGCTCGTTGAAAAGGTGGCCACGACGTCAAAGAAGCTAAAAGGAACCAGTATTAAGACACTGAAGGATGCGGCCTGTATCATTAAGGAAGCCGCGGTGGGAATAAGGGCCCGAACTGTATCCGAAGAAATGACGCAATTGGTGGCCGAAAATAGGCGGCTGTCGGAGCAGCTGGCGGAGGCCAACAGCCGGCCGGCGGCAGCGGCGGTGGACTCAGACGCGATCCGTGAGATGGTGGAGGCGATGTCTCGGGCCAGTGTCGTGCAGTTCAGCAATATGCTGAATGCGCGACTCGAGGGGCTCGAGTGTCGCCTCCTGCCGGACCCGAAGTTGCGGCCGCCGCTGGCGGCTGACAGACAAGTGGCGGAATATGAGGCCGCGGCAGTGGCAGTGGCAGTGTCACAGCCGCGGCAGTCAGGTGCGGGGGCAAAGGCCCCTGCCTTAGCGAAGGTTACAACACCCCCGGCGCCTCTGTCTGCGCCCTTAGCTCAGCCCCAATCCACTAAGGGCAAGGGCAAGGGCAAAGGAAAGGGGAAGAAGACGGCGCCGGCCCCTGTAAGGGACCCTAGCCCGGTGCAGGACGCCCCCCCACCGCCCCCTCTGACGGAACAGTGGAGCGTGGTCGCTGCTCGGGGTGCGAAAAGCTCCGGGAAGAAGACGGGCACCCAGAGCACGCAAAAGGCAGCGGCGGTGTCAAAGTTACGGGAGCCAAAAACGGCAGCAGTTACCCTCACACTGCTGCCGGGCGCGGCGGAGCGTGGCGCCAGCTACGCCACTGTCTTGCGGGAGGCCCGGACTCGCGTCGATATGGCGAGTCTGGGTATCGACGAAATGCGCTGTAGGACCACGGTCACCGGCGCCCGCATCCTGGAAATCTTCGGGGATGGGGGCGCTGAGAAGGCCGACTCCCTGGCTACAAAGCTAAGGGAGGTCCTCAGTGCAGACGCGGTCAGGGTCTCCCGCCCCACAAAAAGGGTGGACGTCCTTGTATCGGGCTTGGACGATTCCGTCACCGCCGCAGAGGTGGTGGCGGCTTTTGCAGCACAGGGAGGGTGCCACGCCGACGACATAAGACCCGGGGTGATCGGCGAACGTGCAACGATGTGGCTCGGCTGCCCGGTGGCCGCCGCCAAGACGGTGGTCGGCGCAAAAAGGCTTAAAGTTGGATGGATAACGGCCAGGGTCACCCTGCTGGAGGCGAGGCCCCTTCGGTGCTTCAGGTGCCTCAACCTGGGCCACGTCGCCAGCAGGTGTGTTTCGGAGGTGGACCGCAGCGGCCTCTGCTTTCGCTGCGGAAAGCCGGGCCACCGGGCGCGAGAGTGCCGGGCCGAGCCCAACTGCGCCACCTGTGCGGCAGCGGGCAAGCCGGCGGGGCACCCTCTCGGCGGCGTGGGCTGCGTGGGCAAAGCCCCAAAAACCACAAAAAGGAAAGCGACCAGGGCTGAGGGGGGCAGCGGCGAGTCCGCCCCTATCCCGGCAACTATAGAGGAGGGGCCCATGGAGACCGCCCCATAAATGCCTAGTTTAGCTATCATGCAGGCAAATATTAACCACTCTGCCAGGGCCCAGGATCTATTGTCCCAGAGCCTGGCAGAGTGGGGAATACAAATAGCGGTGGTCGCCGAGCCCTACTTTGTCCCCGCCCGGGACGACTGGGTCGGGGACCGGGACGGCTTGGTGGCCATCGCCGCCCCGGCTGCCGCTGGCGCCCCGCCCATCGAACGTGTGTCGAGGGGTGGGGGGCACGTACTGGCAGCCGTGGGCGACGTCATAGTAATAGGGGTGTACTGTTCTCCCAACCGGGGCCTCGCCGACATTGAGCAGATGCTCGTCGAGGTGGGGTCTTTGGTTGGGCAGTCCGCCCCTAGCCCCGTGCTAGTCGCCGGGGATTTCAACGCCAAATCTGCGGCGTGGGGATCCCCGGTGACGGATGCGCGGGGTGAGTGCCTGGAGGAGTGGGCGGTCGCCATGGGCCTGGCCGTCCTCAACACGGGGTCGGAGGACACGTGCGTGCGGCAACAGGGCGGGTCGATAGTCGACATAACACTGGCATCGACCGCCCTGGCGCGCCGTGTCCGGGACTGGAGGGTGGTGGTGGCCGTGGAGACACTGTCGGACCATCGTTACATCCGATTCGATGTCTCCGCGCTCCCCACCGGACCGCGGGGCCTGGCCCGGCCCCCTGTTGGGGGGGGCGGTCCGCGCTGGGTGCTGGGGCGGCTCGACAAAGAGGTCGCTAGAGAGGCCGCAGTTATCGAGGACTGGGTGTCCGGTTCCGACATTGGCCAAGACGTGGACGAGGAGGCGGGGCGCCTAGGGGCCTCGCTGGGCCGCATCTGCGACGCGGCGATGCCCAGGGCGAGACCCCTCCCTCCTCGGCATCGGGTGTATTGGTGGGGCGACGAGCTTCGCCGTATGCGAATCGAGTGCGGTAGGGCTCGCCGCCAATACACTCGGTGCAGGCGTAGGCGGACCCGGGACGCCCAGGAGGAGGCCGCCTCCTACGCCGCTTACAGGGCTCTGCGCGAGTCGTTCCAAGTGGCAATCGCGCGGGCCAAGGAGGCGGCGTGGGAGGAGTGGCTGCGGACCCTTGACGGCGACCCGTGGGGCAGGCCGTACAAGGCGGTCCGCAAAAAGCTGCGGCCCTGGGCCCCCCCGGTCACGTCCAGCGTGGACGAGGGTCTGCTGGGAGAGGTGGTGGACGCCCTCTTCCCGCAGAGAGACGAGTGGGTGCCTCCGGCGATGGCCCGACCCAACAATGCGCGACCTGCCCGGGAAGACGTCCCCGCACCGCCGGTATCGGAAACGGAGTTCGGGGCGGCCGTCTCGAGGCTTAAAATGAAGAGGACCGCCCCGGGCCCGGACGGCGTTCCGGGGACGGCTCTGGCGGTCGCGCTGGAGGAGATAGGAGAGAGGGTGAGGTCCCTCTTCACCGCTTGTTTGGCGCAGGGTCGATTCCCCCGACCCTGGAAGACGGGCAAACTTGTTTTACTGCCGAAAGTCGGCCGCCCGGCCGGACTGCCGTCGTCCTACCGTCCGATCGTGCTGCTCGGCGAGGTGAGCAAGCTTTTCGAGCGGGTGCTCGCTGCTCGCCTGGCCGAGTCCCTATCTGTACGACCCGAACAGATGGGGGCTTTCGCAGCTGGAACTACGGGTCCGGCTGTTTGGATCAGGGTACGCGGGGTCAGGTAGGCCCTCCACCATTGCAAGCGCAAAGGTGGTACCTGACATTGAGGTTGGACTCGCGGTGGTCTATGTGGTGGTTGCAGAGGAGTGGCATGTTGTCTGCTCGGCTATGTGTGGGCCGAGCGTCATTCCTCGCGCGCAACAAGTGTCTGAAGTTACCGGCCCAAGGCAAAGGGCCACCTGGTGGTCAGACGCGGGGTTCGTGAGTAACCCTCAAGCAAGTGAGCTCCTGTGAGCGAGCTGCATCTCCGGCACTTTCCTGGATAGAAAGAAGAGGACTACCCGTTGGATTAGTTTTCCGGCAACCCAGCTGTAGGCATTGGGTAGATGCGATGATTTGTATTCGAGAGGTGAGCGTGCTTACAGCTCCGGGACCATTCTGGAGAAATGGGAGCCAGCTTCTCTGGCGTCCTTAACGGGGATTGAATCCGCTAGCACCAACTGCGCTGGTGCTGGTGCTTGCACTAGTGCTGGCGTGCTGGGGTGCGTGTGGTGAGCGGCTTTATTGCTCCGGTACCATTCTGGACAAATGGTAGTGAGTAATCACGGTGCAACTCACATTTTCTCTTGAGTACCAGGGGCGAGTGCTCTCGGAGGCGTGACCTACCGAAGATGGTCCCAGACACCTCGTAAGGGGTTGCCTGGTATAGTGTGCCGCTTTCCATAACGTAAGGTTGGTGAAGGAGGCCACTATAGGAAAACTCAGTAGACAAATAGGGTACGTGGCCGAGTGCATGGATCCGGATCTGGACGACGCGCAGTTCGGTTTTCGCCGGGGTCGGTCGACCCTGGATGCCGTTGCGCGGGTGAGGGATCTCGCCGAGGAGGAGGTCTCCCGGGGTGGCGTGTTGCTTGCGGTGTCATTGGACATCCGCAACGCGTTCAACACGCTGCCCTGGGACACGGTCAGGGCGGCGCTGCGGTACCATGGGGTGCCGCAGTACCTCCAGCGGGTCATCGCCGAGTACTTTGCCGGCAGAGCCGTCGTGTTCCCGACGAGGGCCGGCGAAGGTAGGCGGGCAATGACGTGCGGTGTTCCACAGGGGTCTGTCCTTGGACCACCCCTGTGGAACATCGGTTACGACTGGGTGCTGCGCGGGGCCACCTTGCGGGGGGTCGGTGTTATCTGCTACGCCGACGATACCCTTGTGCTGGCCCGCGGCAGCACCTACAGGGAGGCAGCCCGCCTCGCCACTGCGGGTGTGGCACAGGTGGTGGGGAGGATCCGCGCCCTGGGGCTCGAGGTGGCCCTGGAAAAGTCGGAGGCCCTACTTTTTCACGGGCCCCGAAACGGGCCGCCGCCGGGAGCCTCGATTATTGTCGGAGGAACTTCCATCGCCGTCGGTACTACAATGAAGTACCTTGGGCTCGTGCTCGACGGCCGATGGAAGTTCGAAGAGCACTTCCGGCGGTTGGCCCCAAAGTTGTTGGCCACCGCCGGGGCCTTGGGGCGGATCCTCCCCAACGTTGGGGGGCCAAGTGGAGCCTGCCGACGTCTCTACACCGGTGTGGTGCGCTCCATGGCGCTCTACGGGGCGCCGATATGGGCAGGATGCGCCATGACGAATCTGAACCTGGCGGTGCTGCGCAGACCGCAGCGCGCCATGGCGCTCAGGGTGGCCCGGGCGTACCGCACCGTGTCTTGCGTCGGCGCGTGTGTGCTCGCCGGTACGCCGCCGTGGGACCTCGACGCCGAGGTACTCGCTGCGGCGTACTGGCGAACGAAGGAGGCGATTGCGAGTGGCGATCGTCCCCATCCGCGGGAGATTCGTCGCTGGAGGGAGGAGGCGCGTGACACTCTCCTGCGGAGGTGGGCGTTGCGCCTTGAGGATTCGGTTGTGAGTCGAGATGTGGCGGCCGCCGTTCGGCCAATTCTCCGCGAGTGGCTCGAGCGGCGGCACGGGGCTCTCTCCTTCCACCTGACGCAAATGATCACCGGGCACGGTTGCTTTGGAAGGTACCTGCACCGGGTGGCAGGAAGAGAGCCCTCGGACGTGTGCCACCACTGTGTGGCGGGAGTCGCGGACACGGCGCAGCATACGCGTGAGGAGTGCCCAGCTTGGGAGGTCCCTCGCGCCGCCCTGTCCGCGACAGTCGGAAATGACCTGTCGCTCTCGGCCCTTCTCAGAGAGATGGTCGGCAGCGACAGGTCTTGGCAGGCGGTCGCGACATTCAGCGACGAGGTGATGTCGCAGAAGGAGGCGGCGGAGCGGGGCCGGGAAGACGACGTCGACTCGGCCCCGATGCGCCGCCGCAGACGTGGTAGGCGGCGTCGTGCCTTCGCGGGCCAGATGCCGCCGTAAGGCCAGGGACCGTGGGCGGAGGATCGGGGGATCCTCCGTCCACACAAAGGTCTCGCGCACCAGACGCCGAGACGCCCTGGCATTCCTGGGCGCCTCGGTGCTAGGAGGAGAGAAACAGTTGGAGGTGGAATGTGACGGGGCAGGGTCCTAAACACTCTGGGACTCTGCCCCGTCCCGAAAAGAAGGGCTCCGTTGCGGAGCGACGCCAGCGGGGCATGCGGTTGCAAGCCTTGTGGGTCCCGCAGCCCCGTAGGCGAATGAAGGAATGCTCCAGGTTTTTAGTGGGTGCAAACCCCACATAACGCAGTGGTTCCCCCGGCCCACTGCGTATTCGTGAGGAATTTTACCTGGGTGATCAAAAAAAAAAAAAAAAAAAAAAAAAGGTTAGGTTAGGTTAGGTTTTTTTTTTTTTTTTTTTTTTTTTTTTTTTTTTTTTTTTTTTTTTTTTTTTTTCTCTTAATACTAATCCCACCACTGTTTTTGTGGTGCCTATTGTGTGCGCAACTTCTCTCATACTAGTTCTCGCGTGCATGCCTCTCGTACTTTCATTCTTCATACTTTATCTTTCTTTCATACTTCACCATGCATTCTGTGGGTAGGACTCCCACTTTTTAGTCTAAATTATAGGGCATACTTTATTTATCACAGTGGGTTATTAAAACAATAAATGCTGATTATATTTACAACTTTCAATACACAATTTCTTATAAATATACACAGATACTTAGGTACTACCTTAATCTACTGCTGTTTTTTATTCTGCTGCTTATGTTACTTATATTTAAATACTATTATAGTACGAATAAAGTACATTGTTATTTAACTTTTATTTCTGCAGATGACTGTGTTGGCCAAATTAGTGCAGTAAATTAGGAATCTTTCCCTGGTTTTCTTGGACATGAACCCACACAGGCTCTCCCTCGTCAGCCTCCTGTCCAGCTCACACTCGAGTTGGTAGCGCTCCCTGATAAATAACGGGCATTCTACTAGTATGTGCTGGACAGTTTCCGCCACACTGGGGTCACAGAGGCACGCTGGGCTCTCCTTACACTTGAAGCGATTCAAGTATTCAGAGAACCCACCGTGCCCCGTTAGAACCTGCGTGAGAACACCCGTTGGCCGTACCTGTTGAACAATACGGAAAGCCACTATCGCGTCCGGAAGGAACATTTTCGTCACCGAGGCCGTCTCGCCCGACACGTATCTCCGATTCCACTCACCAAGCGTTTCCAAACGGATCTGTCGCTTGATGAATGAAATCGGGCATTGGTCGTAGTCCGGCTTCCTCCGTGACGACAATGCTGCCTCCTTCGCCAACTCGTCCGCCCGCTCATTCCCCGGCAGGCCCGCGTGGGCCTTGATCCAGAACAAAGACACAGCTTTGTTCTGGTGCAAGGCTTTTGCCAAATTGGCACGCGCGCGCACTGCCAGGGGATGGAGAGAACCATGGCTTGCAAGCGTCTGCAATGATGACATTGAGTCGCTATACAAACCATAGCTCGCCTCTTGCCGCGCGAGGATCACTTCGGTGGCTCTGCAAATGGCCAGGAGTTCCGCCTGGTAGACTGTGCAGTACGCGGCAAGGCAGAGCTTGAGGTTCCGGACTTCACCCTCATTATCCCAAATGGATAATGCGGCTCCGACCTTCCCCTCAATCTTGCTGCCGTCGGTGAATATTCGCACCGTCTGCACATTGCTACTGTCTAGTAGCGTTTGATCTGCCAGGCACATGAACTCCAGGGGCATTTGCGTAGCCGGATGAGGAGCTTCTGCAAACCTCACCGCACTCTCGATCTCCCTATCTCCTGGCACGAACCGAGATGACCCTTTCCTCGCTTCATACAGGGCGGCTGCCTCTTGTATGCGCAGGTCTAGAGGTAGTATCCCGGACAGTGCCAGTGCCGAGTTCAGTGAGACTGTGCGGTACGATTTGCAGATCTTCTGAGCGAATCCTCGTTGGACAGAGCCTAGCTTCTTCCGTATCCCTAGCTTTTTCGCAGCAGGAGCCCAGGCAGCGGCCGCGTAGGTAATTACTGGTTCAATAGTCGCGGTGTATATAGTGTGTATAATTTCAGCATTTAATCCCCAACTAACTTTCGCGGCGCGTGACAACTGTTTATAAATTCCGGCTGCCCTCCCGCAGACGTTCGCGGCATGCTCATTAAACGTGAGCTTTTCGTCTATGGTCAGACCCAGCAACTTCATTTTCTTAACCATTCCAATGTCGACCCCGGCCATGCTCAGGCATGGAGTGTCGTACTTAAGCCTGTTGGTTACCACCATCGCACAGGTTTTGTGCGGTGCGAACTTCAGCTTATTTCGGACACCCCAATCCTGAACATGGGCGAGGGCTGCATTGGCGGCTCTCGAGACTTCAGTCGCCGAGTCGCCATCCACGACCAAGACGATGTCGTCCGCGAACGCCTGCACGAAGACCCCGAATCGCTCCAGGTCTTTTAGCAGTGGGTCGAGAAGGAGGTCCCACAGGATTGGACCACCGATTGACCCCTGAACGCAGCCCTTGTCAGTCTCTCGAGTACATTCCTCCCCGGCATAACGAACATTAACCTTCCTACTGTCGAGATAGCTGTCTACCAGCCGCCTGATGTTGACCGGGCAATTTTCCTCAGCCAGCCTGACTTTTATAGCTGGCCACCAGGCGCTGTCGAAGGCCCCCTCTATATCCAATGACACCAGGACAATTAGCTTCTTCAGCCTTAACTTGTCCTGTACGTGCTTCATTAGCGTATAGAGGGCGTCCTCGGTGCTCCTCTGGGGCATAAAGCCAAACTGGCGGGTACTAAACCGCGGTATAAGCTGCCACTTTAGACGTGCTACGACCATCCTCTCCAGGACCTTCCCCAGAACAGGCAACAGACCGATTGGTCGGTATGCCTTGGGGGTCAGATAGTTGTCCTTGCCCGGCTTCCTAAGGACCACGACCGTAGCTTCCTTCCAGATCTCTGGGAAGTGTGCCAGGCCGAGGCACTTGTTGTAAAGGGCAAGGAACAATTCCGGGTCCCGGTGGATCGCTCGACTGCAGATGTCAGAAGTCAGTCCGTCCCCTCCTGGTGCCTTTTTGGGATTGAAACCTGCCACGGCGGTCTTCAGCTCCAGCATCGTAAATGGTGGGTCATGATATTCATCATGGACCCATTCATTTACTCTGCTGGCCGCTTCTCTAATTCGCCTGTGGTCAGCGTTGTCCTGGTCTACTCTGTCTTTGGGGTAGAACGTATCTGCTAGTAGGGCGGTTGATTCACTTGGACTAAGGAATGTACCATCGCAGCATAGGGTCAGTTCTTCCTGCCTTCTGGCAGTCCTACCGATGATCCTGTAGATTCCTTCCCAAACCCCCTCCCGATCCTGCTTCCGGCAGAACTCCTTCCAACTGGCGATTTGGGCACTCTTAGCTTGCGTCTCATATCCTTGTTTTGCTTTCAGGTACTCGTCGACGACCATCGCTCTCCGGACCGGCGCGGCGTTGCGGATGCGGTTCCTCTTCCTGGTAACCTCCTTTTTCTTCACAGCGAGTTCCTCGGACCACCACGGAATGGTAAGTTTTACTGTACTTTTTACCTTAGGCATAGATTTTTCGCACGCTTCTATGATAATGTTTCTATACTTTATTATTAATTCCTCTAATTTGAGTTTATTTTCTATTTCCATTATCATTTCTAGGTTTATTTTATTTACTACTATTAATTCCCCCATTTTAGTTTTAAATTTATCCCAATCTGCCTTCCGTGTGTTGTATTTCCTCGTTGTTCTATTAATGTTAATCCCTTTATCCCTTTTTACTTTAATATTAAATAAAATCGTGTTGTGGTCCGAGGACGTAACTCCTGTATCAACCCGCCAGCCGTCCACCAGGTCAAAAAGGCAGAGCGAACAAGCCGTGACGTCGACATGGCTTTTGTACGCTCGACCACCCCTGACCGTGTCAAAGGTGGGAGCGTCACCAGTGTTCAGTACCTGAAGCTCTAACTCATCCAGGGTGCTAGACATGACCTCACCTCTGGGGTCTTCCTTGTTGCTGCCCCACCAGGCACTTTTCGCATTAGCGTCGCCTCCCAACAGAAATCTACCGGTGGCCACTTCCGCTTTGATCCGGGTCAGCTGGTCCAAGTATGGCTCTATGGGTTGGTCTGGCTCAAAGTAATAGGAGACTACTGCGATTTCCCAGGCTTTGGTCCGGATCCCCACCACAACGATATTGTTTGTGGTGAGTTTCGGGTAGGGTATGACGTCTACGTCATGATCAAAGACGGCTATCGCCGCCTTTACCCTCCCACTTCCGTCAACCTCGCACTGGTAGATTCTCGCTCCACGGTAGCTCTTCATACTTCGGGCTCCTCCCACATAGGGCTCCTGGATCAGTGCCCACGAGATCTTCCGTTCACTGGCCTCTATAAAGAGTTCGGTGGTCGCCAGTTCCTTGCGTTGAAGGTTTGCTTGGGCCACTCGGTATGGTCTTTCTGTTTGTTGGACAGGAGTCTCCGGGGTGCCCTTAACAGTATGCTATAGATGAGCGGGATATTGCGTCCCACCTTCTCCTTATCGTACATTCTGGACTGAAGGCATGATGGTTGACGTTCTCAATATTGGCACGCGTACAATTGCAGCAGGTGGGTGGTAAGCCTGCGCTAAAGTCCCCACAGTCTGCCCTCATGTGCGGGCCGCCACAGTGGCCGCACTTTGCGGTGGTCTCGGTGCAAATGCGCCGGCTATGCCCATATGCAAGGCAGAGCGAGCATTGGACGAGCGGGGACTGGTCTTGGACCCTAACCCGCTGAAGATCCACATGCACCGCTCCGACCTCTAGCATGCGCCTCCAGACTTCTGTGGCGACTCGCAACACTACATGACCCGTAAGCGGGTTTCTGGTACGCTTTATGTAAAGAATTTCCACAATCTTCTGTTCTTCGTCAATGTCTTTGAAGATGTGGCTGTTCTGATTTTTGAGTGCCTTTACGATATCTTCGTTACTATTGTAACGCATTACGTCCCTCATCATTATCTGAGGGTTTTTATTTTTTACGTCCTGTACCTTCAGCTCAGATGCTTCCCCTATTCTCTCCTTTATCTTCCTCCTTTCTTCTTCTGTGCGGCAGCCTACAATTATCTTTCTATCCTTTGCCTTCCTTATTTTATCCACTGTAAACCCTCCCTCTTTGGCGTTTACAACTTTTCTGATCCTATCCAGCACTTGATCTCCCGTCTCTTTCTCATCCTTGGCCGTCACTACTATCGAATGTAGTGCCGTGTGTTGTGTAGTTGGATTTGGGGGCCGACTTGCCGCTACGCTGGCGTAGGAGAGCTTCTCCATATGGCTTTGGCCAGCTTGTAGTGCCTCTTTCAGCCTTCCCATGATCTCGTTATTAACGGCCAAGTTTCGAGTGTGCTCCTCTAGTGCCTTCCTAAGAGAGTCCGCCTCCGCTCCCCCGATGTTCCCCGGGGAAGGGGAGGAGGCTCGCTCCATCCTTTGCTCTTCCTGAGCTTCCCGGACTTGGATGCCTTGGGATTTGAAGGTCTTTTTTGTAGGGGGTTCGCGTCCCTTTTCCTGCTCTGAATCCTTGATAAGCATATAGAGCCGGTCTGCACAGGCCTAAACCTCATTTTTTATTTCTGTTTTTGTTGTCTTTGAGGTTGTCATGTATGTCTTAATTTTGTTACTCAAAATTCTGGCCTCTGCAACTCTACTCTTTTGTGGTGGTGGGCTTCCGATTTCGAACGAGACCGAAGCTCTTGTCGTTATCGGTGCGGTTTTTGCAGGTTTGGTTGGAGAGGTTCCCTCGCCATCGACCTTTCCCGCTTCCCATTTTCCCACACTAGTTCTCACACTTAAAGTTGAGGGTCCTGCCTCTACAGGTGCCTTCTGTGGGCTTTTTATTTGTGAGCACGTTGCTTGGGACCGGCTCTTTATGGGTGTACGCAAACCGGGCATCCCGCTCATCTTGAGTTAGTTGGGTTTTGGGATTAGTACTGTGTCAAAAGAGGTATTGTAAAGGGATACCCCAGTTGGTGTGTAAAATGTATAAATAATTATTTAAATACGGTCAAGGATCGAATTAAAAAGGATTGTAAAGTAATCCTGCGTAAAATTTGTCCAGTTCCAGTCACAAATGCAGTACACCTACCGGAACTGACTTTTAAAATATTAAATAAAATTTGATAAAATATCAATATGGTCTTAATTCTAAAATATAACAGCACAAAAGTGCTGTTGTATGTCCTAATCTAGTCTTAATCTACAGGTAAAAATATAGCAGCAAAAAGTGCTGCTATATGTCTTAACCTAATCTTAATCTAAAGTATAGCAACACGAAAGTGTTGCTATATGTCTTAAAATTAGTACAGAACGGTAAAATAAAACCTGTTCCGTCAATGCTGTCCAAAAATAGACACCACCAACCAATGGGGAGAGTCGAGCAGAAGTTGAATTTAAAAGAAAAAATTATTTCAAAAAATTTCAAAAACGTTTTTTCGCTTTTCGGCAAATCCCTTGGGGCCAGATTAAAGGTCTTCTCCTCCCGATTACGGAGACCCCAAACTCGGTGGGTCTATGACCTCCGGTACCAAAGTTAGGGTCCGGGGGGGTGAAGAAATTTTTCGGTGGGGGGGAGGGGGAGGGGGGGGTCGTCCCGAGTGGGTCCCTAAGGGTCTCGGGGAATGGAGGGAGGGGGAGGGGGGATAGGGGGGGTCCCAAGTCCTGAGGGGAGGGGGTCCTGAAGGCGACAACAGCTTCCTCAAAAAATTTTTCAAAAAAAATATTTTTTTTAAAAACTTTTGTCGCCTTTCGGCAAATCCCTAGGGGCCAGATTAACGGTCTTCTCCTCCCGATTACGGAGACCCCAAACTCGGTGGGTCTATGACCTCCGGTACCAAAGTTAGGGTCCGGGGGGGTGAAGAAATTTTTCGGTTGGGGGGGGGGGGTCCCGAGTGGGTCCTTTGGGGTCTCGAGGAATAGGGGGGGAGGGGGGGGGTCCTGAGTCCTGGGGGGAGGGGGGGTCCTGAAGGGGGTACGAATTTAAATAACTATATAAATATTTAAATAATATAAAATAAGACTGAAAATTTTTGGGGGTGCCGAAAAAGAAAAAAGTTGTCAAAAAATAATTTTGGGGGCCTAACATATACCCAGTCCAGATTGGGAGGGGGTGTCTTCTTTGGGGGGGGGAAATTTCACCCGTTTTTCTATATTCCCAGCCGTTCCCGAGATATTCGGGATTTTGTAAATTTAATTATGCCGAACAAAATATTAATTAGATTTATAAAATTTCGTTAAAATAAAATTAAAATATCATTGAAATTTATACATTCGTTAAATTAGATTAACATTTACAATAATTGAATGTTCTGACTTTGGTAAACTAGAGTAAAGCAGTGACTAAAGTTAACTTTGGAATTTTAATTTGACGGCGGGGGATAATTGAGGGGCAAGTAAAAAATTTTGTAATTTGTTTTTCTAAAAGTTCGTAGATAATGGGGGGCAACAAGGAAGGTATTTGGTATTAAAGCGGGGTAACAAACTCCGTTCCCGACTTTTATAATTTTATAACCTTCTGAGTCCCTAGTTCAGTTCCCGGTTTTTGACTTAATTTAATTCCCTAAAAACAGAATAGTACATTTAAATCACAGCATTTGTTTTATCACAGGTTGTCAGGTTTGCGGCAGAATAACCCGGCTGTATCGGCTTATTTTTGTCTTGTTTACCATAAATTTTTCCTTTCTTGCGTTATGCACGAACAGGGTCAAAAGTGAAATTTTAACTGAGGAGAAAAATTTGAGATTGGGGCTAACCTCGTAATTTACCCCGAGCTTTCCACAGGGGCGTCGCAGGAGAATAAAATCTGGTTACGGGGGTAGTCCTTGCAGGGAAAACACTGTTATCAGTGGTTATATTCCCTCTGCGACTTCCCGTTTGGGAGATATAGACCTCTGCACACAACTCGTGGCAAGTGCAAATCGGGGAAAAAGTCCCACGACCTGGGGGAGGCTATATCTTCGAAACTACTCGATGAAATTTCCTAAAATTTAATGAATTGTATACTAGTAGCTGATGGCTACTAGTATTTACCGTAAAAGATCTTAAAAACTGTGATTAATATATTTTCCTATTTTAATTTCTCAATAAAACCAAGTTACTCTACCACCGGAAATTTATATCACATGCACTAATTTTAAAAAATATATCTAATCTGATGTCCAATTTCAATTGTTTCTTCCTTAAGGGTTTGGCGACGTCCCAGCTTACCTCCACAGAAATTTGGAACCAGTCTGTAACTGATCCACAAAGATTTCGTGCTCGGGAAAAGTTGGCGTCAGTTTCACAACCGAACAGAATTTTTATAAATTTGTAAGTTCGATTACTCGGCGTTCACTTGAGATATTATAATTCTGAAAATACCTCCAGGGTCCTTGTGTTGTTCTCCTTCTTGGGGAGTGGTCAAAACTATTTTTCGGCCTCAAAAACAGGACCTCGTTCACCCGTGGATTTTCTTAATTCCCTTCGTATTTCGAATCGTATTTTAAATTCGGGAGTCTTGCCAATTTTGTAGCACTCAGCAGGGCGCACAAGATAGCAATTCACGATTTTACACTATTCGATCTACTTTTCGAGTAAATCCACTTTTTGTGTTTTTATAACCTTAAAGTTTTCACTGTTTTTGGGTAAAATTCCCCGCTTTTCACTTTTCCACCAAACTTTTTTCACCACTGTGTTCGCCTTTTTACGGCGCTTGTTTTAACACCGGACCCGAGTGATTTGAAACACTTTTTACCGCGTTCGCGATTTTTCGCAACGGAGCGCTTTAAAAACTGAACTGTTCGGTGCGGGGGGCACCGGGTGACTGGGTTAGGTTAGGTTAGGTTAGGTTAGGTTAGGTTAGGTTTTTTTTTTTTTTTTTTTTTTTTTTTTTTTTTTTTTTTTTTCTTAATACTAATCCCACCACTGTTTTTGTGGTGCCTATTGTGTGCGCAACTTCTCTCATACTAGTTCTCGCGTGCATGCCTCTCGTACTTTCATTCTTCATACTTTATCTTTCTTTCATACTTCACCATGCATTCTGTGGGTAGGACTCCCACTTTTTAGTCTAAATTATAGGGCATACTTTATTTATCACAGTGGGTTATTAAAACAATAAATGCTGATTATATTTACAATTTTCAATACACAATTTCTTATAAATATACACAGATACTTAGGTACTACCTTAATCTACTGCTGTTTTTTATTCTGCTGCTTATGATACTTATATTTAAATACTATTATAGTACGAATAAAGTACATTGTTATTTAACTTTTATTTCTGCAGATGACTGTGTTGGCCAAATTAGTGCAGTAAATTAGGAATCTTTCCCTGGTTTTCTTAGACATGAACCCACACAGGCTCTCCCTCGTCAGCCTCCTGTCCAGCTCACACTCGAGTTGGTAGCGCTCCCTGATAAATAACGGGCATTCTACTAGTATGTGCTGGACAGTTTCCGCCACACTGGGGTCACAGAGGCACGCTGGGCTCTCCTTACACTTGAAGCGATTCAAGTATTCAGAGAACCCACCGTGCCCCGTTAGAACCTGCGTGAGAACACCCGTTGGCCGTACCTGTTGAACAATACGGAAAGCCACTATCGCGTCCGGAAGGAACATTTTCGTCACCGAGGCCGTCTCGCCCGACACGTATCTCCGATTCCACTCATCAAGCGTTTCCAAACGGATCTGTCGCTTGATGAATGAAATCGGGCATTGGTCGTAGTCCGGCTTCCTCCGTGACGACAGTGCTGCCTCCTTCGCCAACTCGTCCGCCCGCTCATTCCCCGGCAGGCCCGCGTGGGCCTTGATCCAGAACAAAGACACAGCTTTGTTCTGGTGCAAGGCTTTTGCCAAATTGGCACGCGCGCGCACTGCCAGGGGATGGAGAGAACCATGGTTTGCAAGCGTCTGCAATGATGACATTGAGTCGCTATACAAACCATAGCTCGCCTCTTGCCGCGCGAGGATCACTTCGGTGGCTCTGCAAATGGCCAGGAGTTCCGCCTGGTAGACTGTGCAGTACGCGGCAAGGCAGAGCTTGAGGTTCCGGACTTCACCCTCATTATCCCAAATGGATAATGCGGCTCCGACCTTCCCCTCAATCTTGCTGCCGTCGGTGAATATTCGCACCGTCTGCACATTGCTACTGTCTAGTAGCGTTTGATCTGCCAGGCACATGAACTCCAGGGGCATTTGCGTAGCCGGATGAGGAGCTTCTGCAAACCTCACCGCACTCTCGATCTCCCTATCTCCTGGCACGAACCGGGATGACCCTTTCCTCGCTTCATACAGGGCGGCTGCCTCTTGTATGCGCAGGTCTAGAGGTAGTATCCCGGACAGTGCCAGCGCCGAGTTCAGTGAGACTGTGCGGTACGATTTGCAGATCTTCTGAGCGAATCCTCGTTGAACAGAGCCTAGCTTCTTCCGTATCCCTAGCTTTTTCGCAGCAGGAGCCCAGGCAGCGGCCGCGTAGGTAATTACTGGTTCAATCGTCGCGGTGTATATTGTGTGTATAATTTCAGCATTTAATCCCCAACTAACTTTCGCGGCGCGTGATAACTGTTTATAAATTCCGGCTGCCTTCCCGCAGACGTTCGCGGCATGCTCATTAAACGTGAGCTTCTCGTCTATGGTCAGACCCAGCAACTTCATTTTCTTAACCATTCCAATGTCGACCCCGGCCATGCTCAGGCATGGAGTGTCGTACTTAAGCCTGTTGGTTACCACCATCGCACAGGTTTTGTGCGGTGCGAACTTCAGCTTATTTCGGACACCCCAATCCTGAACATGGGCGAGGGCTGCATTGGCGGCTCTCGAGACTTCAGTCGCCGAGTCGCCATCCACGACCAAGACGATGTCGTCCGCGAACGCCTGCACGAAGACCCCGAAACGCTCCAGGTCTTTTAGCAGTGGGTCGAGAAGGAGATCCCACAGGATTGGACCACCGATTGACCCCTGAACGCAGCCCTTGTCAGTCTCTCGAGTACATTCCTCCCCGGCATAACGAACATTAACCTTCCTACTGTCGAGATAGCTGTCTACCAGCCGCCTGATGTTGACCGGGCAATTTTCCTCAGCCAGCCTGACCTTTATAGCTGGCCACCAGGCGCTGTCGAAGGCCCCCTCTATATCCAATGACACCAGGACAATTAGCTTCTTCAGCCTTAACTTGTCCTGTACGTGCTTCATTAGCGTATAGAGGGCGTCCTCGGTGCTCCTCTGGGGCATAAAGCCAAACTGGCGGGTACTAAACCGCGGTATAAGCTGCCACTTTAGACGTGCTACGACCATCCTCTCCAGGACCTTCCCCAGAACAGGCAACAGACCGATTGGTCGGTATGCCTTGGGGGTCAGATAGTTGTCCTTGCCCGGCTTCCTAAGGACCACGACCGTAGCTTCCTTCCAGATCTCTGGAAAGTGTGCCAGGCCGAGGCACTTGTTGTAAAGGGCAAGGAACAATTCCGGGTCCCGGTGGATCGCTCGACTGCAGATGTCAGAAGTCAGTCCGTCCCCTCCTGGTGCCTTTTTGGGATTGAAACCTGCCACGGCGGTCTTCAGCTCCAGCATCGTAAATGGTGGGTCATGATATTCATCATGGACCCATTCATTTACTCTGCCGGCCGCTTCTCTAATTCGCCTGTGGTCAGCGTTGTCCTGGTCTACTCTGTCTTTGGGGTAGAACGTATCTGCTAGTAGGGCGGTTGATTCACTTGGACTAAGGAATGTACCATCGCAGCATAGGGTCAGTTCTTCCTGCCTTCTGGCAGTCCTACCGATGATCCTGTAGATTCCCTCCCAAACCCCCTCCCGATCCTGCTTCCGGCAAAACTCCTTCCAACTGGCGATTTGGGCACTCTTTGCTTGCAACTCATATTCTTGTTTTGCTTTCAGGTACTCGTCGACGACCGTCGCTCTCCGGACCGGCGCGGCGTTGCGGATGCGGTTCCTGAACCTGGTAACCTCCTTCTTCTTCACAGCGAGTTCCTCGGACCACCACGGAATGGTAAGTTTTGCTGAGCTTTTTACCTTAGGCATTGATTGTTCGCAAGCTTCTATAATTATATCTCTATATTTTATTGTTAATTCCTCTAATTTGAGTTTATTTTCTGTTTGCTTTATCATTTCTAGGTTTATTTTATTTACATTCATTAATTCCCCGATTTTAGTTTTAAATTTTTCCCAATCTGCCTTCCGTGTGTTATATTTTCTTGTTGTTCTACTAATGTTAATCCCTTTATCCCTTTTTACTTTAATATTAAATAAAATCGTGTTGTGGTCCGAGGACGTAACTCCTGTATCAACCCGCCAGCCGTCCACCAGGTCAAAAAGGCAGAGCGAACAAGCCGTGACGTCGACATGGCTTTTGTACGCTCGACCACCCCTGACCGTGTCAAAGGTGGGAGCGTCACCAGTGTTCAGTACCTGAAGCTCTAACTCATCCAGGGTGCTAGACATGACCTCACCTCTGGGGTCTTCCTTGTTGCTGCCCCACCAGGCACTTTTCGCATTAGCGTCGCCTCCCAACAGAAATCTACCGGTGGCCACTTCCGCTTTGATCCGGGTCAGCTGGTCCAAGTATGGCTCTATGGGTTGGTCTGGCTCAAAGTAATAGGAGACTACTGCGATTTCCCAGGCTTTGGTCCGGATCCCCACCACAACGATATTGTTTGTGGTGAGTTTCGGGTAGGGTATGACGTCTACGTCATGATCAAAGACGGCTATCGCCGCCTTTACCCTCCCACTTCCGTCAACCTCGCACTGGTAGATTCTCGCTCCACGGTAGCTCTTCATACTTCGGGCTCCTCCCACATAGGGCTCCTGGATCAGTGCCCACGAGATCTTCCGTTCACTGGCCTCTATAAAGAGTTCGGTGGTCGCCAGTTCCTTGCGTTGAAGGTTTGCTTGGGCCACTCGGTATGGTCTTTCTGTTTGTTGGACAGGAGTCTCCGGGGTGCCCTTAACAGTATGCTATAGATGAGCGGGATATCGCGTCCCACCTTCTCCTTATCGTACATTCTGGACTGAAGGCATGATGGTTGACGTTCTCAATATTGGCACGCGTACAATTGCAGCAGGTAGGTGGTAAGCCTGCGCTAAAGTCCCCACAGTCTGCCCTCATGTGCGGGCCGCCACAGTGGCCGCACTTTGCGGTGGTCTCGGTGCAAATGCGCCGGCTATGCCCATATGCAAGGCAGAGCGAGCATTGGACGAGCGGGGACTGGTCTTGGACCCTAACCCGCTGAAGATCCACATGCACCGCTCCGACCTCTAGCATACGCCTCCAGACTTCTGTGGCGACTCGCAACACTACATGACCCGTAAGCGGGTTTCTGGTACGCTTTATGTATAGAATTTCCACAATCTTCTGTTCTTCGTCAATGTCTTTGAAGATGTGGCTGTTCTGATTTTTAAGTGCCTTTACGATATCTTCGTTACTATTGTAACGCATTACGTCCCTCATCATTATCTGAGGGTTTTTATTTTTTACGTCCTGTACCCTCAGCTCAGATGCTTCCCCTATTCTCTCCTTTATCTTTCTCCTTTCTTCTTCTGTGCGGCAGCCTACAATTATCTTTCTGTCCTTTGCCTTCCTTATTTTATCCACTGTAAACCCTCCCTCTTTGGCGTTTACAACTTTTCTAATCCTATCCAGCACTTGATCTCCCGTCTCTTTCTCATCCTTGGCCGTCACTACTATCGAATGTAGTGCCGTGTGTTGTGTAGTTTGATTTGGGGGCCGACTTGCCGCTACGCTGGCGTAGGAGAGCTTCTCCATATGGCTTTGGCCAGCTTGTAGTGCCTCTTTCAGCCTTCCCATAATCTCGTTGTTAACGGCCAAGTTTCGCGAGTGCTCCTCGAGTGCCTTCCTGAGCGAGTCCGCCTCCGCTCCCCCGATATCCCCCGGGGAAGGGGAGGAGGCCCGCTCCATCCTTTGCTCTTCCTGGGCTTCCCGGACTTGGATGCCTTGGGATTTGAAGGTCTTTTTTGTAGGGGGTTCACGTCCTTTTTCCTGCTCTGAATCCTTGATAAGCATGTAGAGCCGGTCTGCCAAGGCTTTAACCTCATTTTTTATTTCTGTTTTTGTCGTCTTGGAGGTCGTCATGTATGTCTTAATTTTGTTACTCAAAATTCTGGCCTCTGCAACTCTACTTTTTTGTGGTGGTGGGCTTCCGACTTCGAACGAGACCGAAGCTCTTGTCGTTATCGGTGCGGTTTTTGCAGGTTTGGTTGGAGAGGTTCCCTCGCCATCGACCTTTCCCGCTTCCCACTTTCCCACACTAGTTCTCACACTTAAAGTTGAGGGTCCTGCCTCTACAGGTGCCTTCTGTGGGCTTTTTATTTGTGAGCACGTTGCTTGGGACCGGCTCTTTATGGGTGTACGCAAACCGGGCATCCCGCTCATCTTGAGTTAGTTGGGTTTTGGGATTAGTACTGTGTCAAAAGAGGTATTGTAAAGGGATACCCCAGTTGGTGTGTAAAATGTATAAATAATTATTTAAATACTGTCAAGGATCGAATTAAAAAGGATTGTAAAGTAATCCTGCGTAAAATTTGTCCAGTTCCAGTCACAAATGCAGTACACCTACCGGAACTGACTTTTAAAATATTAAATAAAATTTGATAAAATATCAATATGGTCTTAATTCTAAAATATAACAGCACAAAAGTGCTGTTGTATGTCCTAATCTAGTCTTAATCTACAGGTAAAAATATAGCAGCAAAAAGTGCTGCTATATGTCTTAACCTAGTCTTAATCTAGAGTATAGCAACACAAAAGTGTTGCTATATGTCTTAAAATTAATACAGAACAGTTAAATAAAACCTGTTCCGTCAGTGCTATCCAAAGAGAGACACCGCCAACCAATGGGGAGAGTCGAGAAGAAGTGGAATTTAAAAGAAAAAATTTTTTCAAAAAATTTCAAAAAAGTTTTTTCGCTTTTCGGCAAATCCCTTGGGGCCAGATTAAAGGTCTTCTCCTCCCGATTACGGAGACCCCAAACTCGGTGGGTCTATGACCTCCGGTACCAAAGTTAGGGTCCGGGGGGGTGAAGAAATTTTTCGGTTGGGGGGGGGGAGGGGGGGGTAGTCCCGAGTGGGTCCCTAAGGGTCTCGGGGAATGGAGGGAGGGGGAGGGGGGATAGGGGGGGTCCCAAGTCCTGAGGGGAGGGGGTCCTGAAGGCGACAAAAGCCTCCTCAAAAAATTTTTCAAAAAAATATTTTTTTAAAAACCTTTGTCGCTTTCCGGCAAATCCCTTGGGGCCAGATTAAAGGTCTTCTCCTCCCGATTACGGAGACCCCAAACTCGGTGGGTCTATGACCTCCGGTACCAAAGTTAGGGTCCGGGGGGGTGAAGAAATTTTTCGGTTGGGGGGGGAGGGGGAGGGGGGGGGGGTCCCGAGTGGGTCCTTTGGGGTCTCGGGGAATAGGGGGAGAGGGGGGGGGGGTCCTGAGTCCTGAGGGGAGGGGGGGGTCCTGAAGGGGGTACGAATTTAAATAAATATATAAATATTTAATTAATATAAAATAAGACTGAAAAATTTTTGGGGGTGCCGAAAAAGAAAAAAGTTGTCAAAAAATAATTTTTGGGGGCCTAACATATACCCAGTCCAGATTGGGAGGGGGTGTCTTCTTTGGGGGGGGGGAAATTTCACCCGTTTTTTGATATTCCCAGCCGTTCCCGAGATATTCGGGATTTTGTAAATTTAATTATGCCGAACAAAATATTAGTTAGCTTTATAAAATTTTCGTTAAAATAAAATTAAAATATCATTGAAATTTATACATTCGTTAAATTAGATTAAATTAGATTAACATTTACAATAATTGAATGTTCTGACTTTGGTAAACTAGAGTAAAGCAGTGACTAAAGTTAACTTTGGAATTTTAATTTGACGGCGGGGGATAATTGAGGGGCAAGTAAAAAATTTTGTAATTTGTTTTTATAAAAGTTCGTAGATAATGGGGGGCAACAAGGAAGGTATTTGGTATTAAAGCGGGGTAACAAACTCCGTTCCCGACTTTTATAATTTTTATAACCTTCTGAGTCCCTAGTTCAGTTCCCGGTTTTTGACTTAATTTAATTCCCTAAAAACAGAATAGTACATTTAAATCACAGCATTTGTTTTATCACAGGTTGTCAGGTTTGTGGCAGAATAACCCGGCTGTAACGGCTTATTTTTGTCTTGTTTACCATAAATTTTTCCTTTCTTGCGTTATGCACGAACAGGGTCAGAAGTGAAATTTTAACTGAGGAGAAAAATTCGAGATTGGGGCTAACCTCGTAATTTACCCCGAGCTTTCCACAGGGGCGTCGCAGGAGAATAAAATCTGGTCACGGGGGTAGTCCTTGCAGGGAAAACACTGTTATCAGTGGTTATATTCCCTCTGCGACTTCCCGTTTGGGAGATATAGACCTCTGCACACAACTCGTGGCAAGTGCAAATCGGGGAAAAAGTCCCACGACCTGGGGGAGGCTATATCTTCGAAACTACTCGATGAAATTTCCTAAAATTTAATGACTTGTATACTAGTAGCTGATGGCTACTAGTATTTACCGTAAAAGATCTTAAAAACTGTGATTAATATATTTTCCTATTTTAATTTCTCAATAAAACCAAGTTACTCTACCACCGGAAATTTATATCACATGCACTAATTTTAAAAAATATAACTAATCTGATGTCCAATTTCAGTTGTTTCTTCCATAAGGGTTTGGCGACGTCCCAGCTTACCTCCACAGAAATTTGGAACCAGTCTGTAACTGATCCACAAAGATTTCGTGCTCGGGAAAAGTTGGCGTAAGTTTCACAACCGAACAGAATTTTTATAAGTTTGTAAGTTCGATTACTCGGCGTTCACTTGAGATATTATAATTCTGAAAATACCTCCAGGGTCCTTGTGTTGTTCTCCTTCTTGGGGAGTGGTCAAAACTATTTTTCGGCCACAAAAACAGGACCTCGTTCACCCGTGGATTTTCTTAATTCCCTTCGTATTTCCGCGCGCCAGCGCGGAAAAATTCGGGAGTCTTGCCAATTTTGTAGCACTCAGCAGGGCGCACAAGATAGCAATTCACGATTTTACACTATTCGATCTACTTTTCGAGTAAATCCACTTTTTGTGTTTTTATAACCTTAAAGTTTTCACTGTTTTTGGGTAAAATTCCCCAATTTCCACTTTTCCACCAAACTTTTTTCACCACTGTGTTCGCCTTTTTACGGCGCTTGTTTTAACACCGGACCCGAGTGATTTGAAACACTTTTTACCGCGTTCGCGATTTTTCGCAACGGAGCGCTTTAAAAACTGAACTGTTCGGTGCGGGGGGCACCGGGTGACTGGGTTAGGTTAGGTTAGGTTAGGTTAGGTTAGGTTAGGTTAGGTTTTTTTTTTTTTTTTTTTTTTTTTTTTTTTTTTTTTTTTTTTTTCTTAATACTAATCCCACCACTGTTTTTGTGGTGCCTATTGTGTGCGCAACTTCTCTCATACTAGTTCTCGCGTGCATGCCTCTCGTACTTTCATTCTTCATACTTTATCTTTCTTTCATACTTCACCATGCATTCTGTGGGTAGGTCAAAAAGGTCGAGTGAACAGGCCGTGATATCCACATGACTTTGATACACCTTACCGCCTCTGACGGTATCAAAGGTGGGGGTATCGCCAGTGTTGAGTACCTGTAGCTCTAGCTCCTCCAGGATGCCGGACATTTCGTCCCCCCTGGGGTCCTCTCTGATGCTGCCCCACCAAGAACTCTTCGCGTTCGCGTCGCCGCCAATCAGCAATCTACCGGTGGCCACTTCCGTTTTGATCCGGGTCAACTGGTCCAAGTATGGCCCTATGGGTTGGTCTGGCTCGAAGTAGTAGGAGACTACTGCGATTTCCCAGGCTTTGGTCCGGATTCCCACCACAACGATGTTGTTTGTGGTGAGTTTCGGGTAGGGTATGACGTCCAAGTCATGATCAAAGACGGCGATCGCTGCCTTTACCCTCCCACTTCCATCGACCTCGCACTGGTAGATTCTCGCTCCACGGTAGCTCTTCATACTTCGTGCTCCCCCCACATACGGCTCCTGGATCAGTGCCCACGCGATCTTATGTTCACTGGCCTCTAAAAAGAGTTCGGTGGTAGCCAGTTCCTTTCGTTGTACATTCGCTTGGGCCACGCGGTATGGTCTTGCGTGTTGTTGGACAGGAGTTCCCGGGGTGCCCTTAGCAATATGCTATTGTTGAGCGTGATATTGCTTCCCATCTTCTTCTTATGGTGCACTCAGAGCTGAACGCGTGGTGGTTAGCATTAACTATGTTCGCACGCGCGCAGTTGCAACAAGACGGCGGAAGGCCTGCGTTCCAATCCATGCAGTCCACCCGCATGTGAGGTCCGCCACAGTGTCCGCACTTCGCCACAGTCTCTGTGCAAAGCCGTCTACTGTGACCGTAGCCTAAACAGAGCGAGCACTGTATCAGTGGTGACTGGTCCTCAACCACAACTCGCTGCATGTCGACGTGCACTTCTCCGACATCGAGCATGCGCTTCCAGACTTCTGTGGCGACCCTCAACACTACGTGACCTTGGTGCGGATTTCTTGCACGCTTCCTGTATAGGAGCTCAACTTTGCTCTGCTCTTCGTTAAGGTCCCTAAAAACGTTACCGTTTTGGTTCCTAAGGGCCCTCAGTATCTCTTCATTATTATTATAATTAAATACACCCTTTAGCACCACCTGCGGGTTCTTATTTTTAATGTCTTGCACGCTCAGCTCCGTTGCCTCCCCTATTTTGTCCCTTATCTTTTTCCTATCTTCCTCGGTGCGACAACCTACAATTACCCTGCGATCCTTCGCCTTTCTAATTCTTTCCACACATATTCCTCCTTCCTTTGCATTTACTGCCTTGCGTATACTATCCAGTACATGCTCTCCCGTTTTTGATTCGTCCTTGGCCGTTACTACGATGGAATGTAGTGTTTGGTATTTAGGAGCTTGTTTGGAAGGCTGACTTGCCACTACGCTGGCATATGAGAGCTTTCCCATATGTTCCTGGCCAGCTTGTAGCGCCTCTTTCAACCTTTCCATATTCTCGTTATTTACGGCCAGGTTTCGAGAATGCTCCTCCAGGGCCTTTCTGAGGGAGTCTACCTCGACCTCTCTGATAGCCTCTGGAGAAGGGGGAGGGGCTTCTTCAGCCCTCAGCTTTTCCTGGACTTGTATGCCCTTGGTAGCATAGGTCTTTTTCGTAGGGGGTTCTCGCCCTTTCTCCTGCTCATACTCTTTGATTATAGAGTAAAGCCGGTCCGCTTGGGCCTTAACATCTGTTTTAATCTCATTTTTAGTATTCCTCGAGGTGGTCATGAGGGTTTTGATTTTGTTAAGGCATATTCTGGCCTCGGCTACTCTGCATTTCTGCGCTGGCGGGCTCCCGATCTCAAAGGACACAGACGCTCTTGCCATCATTGGTGTTGTCTTCACAGGTTTTGTGGGGGAAGGTCCCTTTTTATCGGTTTTACCCGCTTCCCATTCTCCCACACTCTTCCTCACGCTTTGGGTGGAAGGCCCTGCCTCCTCTGACACCTTCTGTGGGCTTTTGTCTTTCGGGTTTACTGTCGCCTTCCTCTGGACAGGTGGGGTACGTATACCTATTCCGCTCATTTTAGTGGTTTAAATGGGATTTGTCACGGATTAGTACTGCGTCAATGGGGTATTGTATAAGGTACCCCAGTTATGTAAATTTGTATATATAGATTAAGTCAAAATTTTTTTAAAAATAAAACAATGTAAAAATAAAATAGAAAATTTTTAAAATCCAAGGAATCCTGTCCTTACAATGCGTTCCTGCGAGAGTGTGGTCACGTTACAGTCACAAATTACGATAACTACAGGAACGGATCTAAATTAAATTAACAAAAGTCCTTAGTCTATTTTAACCTAAAATATATTGGCACAAAAGTGCCAATATATGTCCTTATTTATATACAAAAATTCAAGGGGACAGAGAACCACCCACTGTCCTAGTCTCTGTTTCCTGCAAAAATATAAGTGTTGCTATATGTCCATAAAATGCAGAACAGCAAAACAAGGCCTGTTCCGTCAGTGCTGTCCAAAAGGGACACCGCCAACCAATGGGGAGAGTCAAGCAGAAAAAGAATCCAAAAGAAAAAATTTTTCAAAAAAATTTTATAAATTTTTTTCGCTTTTCGGCAAATCCCTTGGGGCCAGATTGAAGGTCTTCTCCTCCCGATTACGGAGACCCCAAACTCGGTGGGTCTATGACCTCCGGTACCAAAGTTAGGGTCCGGGGGGGTGAAGAAATTTTTCGGTTGGGGGGGGGGGGGTCCCGAGTGGTTCCTCTGGGGTCTCGGGGAATAGGGGGAAAAAGGGGGGGGTCCTGAGTCCCGAGGGGAGGGGGGGTCCTGAAGGGGGTACGAATTTAGATAAATATGTAAATATATAATTAATATAAGAGAGTCAAGAAATTTTTTGGGGGCCGAAAAAGGGGGTCAAAAATAATTTTAGGGGGTCTATTATAATATGGGTGCTCTAAAATATGATTATTTAATTTTGGCTGGAATTTTAAAAATTTAATAATTTGAGGGAGGCCGAAAAAAATTTTTTAAAAAAGGGGGGGATTTTTTGGGCCTATATTTGTCTGAGTCCCGACGGGGAGAGGTTTAACGGGGGGAAGAAAATTTACTAGAGGTCCCTATCTCCACCCGTTCCTGAGATATTTAATATTTAAGTGATTTTAAAGGACGGTTCCAGAATTTTATAAACGCAAGTTTCAGAATTATGAAATTTAGAAAATAAAAGTAGGGACTTGGCGAGCTACCCGGGGGGATTTGGGGCTTGGTCTTCCCGGAGTTTTGTTGAAATACTATACTAGTATAGTATTTCAATCTGGTGTTATTTTTGACCTAACTCCAGCCGTTCCCGAGTTACGAGGGTTTTCCTGGAGCCAGGGGAGCGATCCTCCTCGAGTCGACCTATAAGTCGACAAGTATCGACTTTGAAGTCGAGTCGACGTCGAGTCGACCTCGACCGGTACTCGGGTTCAACTTTGCCCCTATAATTAAATAAATACTGGGGTGCCTGGGATGGGGTTGATATATGGGAAGATAAGGGATGAAATGGAGATTATTTTGGTGGATTAATTTTGCAATTTTTAATTATTATTGTTTACAATTATTGGTCAGATAAATATTACTAATCACTGGAGATTTTTCAGAAATATACCGGTATATAATTATTGTATTCCTATATCAAGGCAATCAATTAATTAAAGTTAAAATAGGGATAAAATCAATACAATTAAAAATAATGTGAAATAATTTTAGGTTAAGTATGGACATACATATGGCAACAATGGCCGTCAAAATTTTCACAAATATGTACTCAAAATTACTCAATTTTGGGCTCGTTTTTTTGGGGTTTGAATTCCCTGTCCCGATGACTTAGTCTAACACATAAAATTTTTAATAATTTAAATTAAAACAGTACATATATTAGTCCGAATTTCACAAAAGTATTGCGTCGTATTTTTCCCACATTCCCGATGGCAAGTTGAAATTGCACTTTTTTATTTGAGGCTTTTTTAAAATTTAAAGTTTGCAATTAGCTAGAATTTGCTCTAAAAACACCAAAACAGGCTTCACCTTCTGGCTAGGTCTATCCTAGGCCGAGTTATAGCCAGTTCTAGATTTTCTAGGCCTAAATTACAGGATTACCAAGTTAACGTGAAGCGTACGAGCAAGGTATGAATTTAGAAAAAATTTTGTTTTTATATGAAAGAATGAATTTAAATTTAGCACAAATTTTTGTAATATAGGCTTTTAACTATTGTAAATTAATCTAATTTAAAAAGGGGAAATAACACAATACTGGGAATGGGAAAAAATATTTTAAAAGGAAAAAATATTATTTCAACTGTAAATACTTTGTTTCGGCACTTAGGGTCCCAGGTTCTTCGCGAAAATTTTCAGGGTGGTCGCTGGCTGTCGCAGGCGACTGTTCAGGTCCACAGATCTCGAAGTTAGCCTTCCTGGGCTGGGTTCCGCAGGTTTTTGTGGCGCGGAAATTTCCGCGGGCGTCTTGTACCGCTGTTCAGGGCCTGGGATCTCACGGAAAGTCCTTTCCGGAGGTCCAGGATTGTCGGGGTCACTTAGTCACTCACTGTCATGCACTGTTAGCAGCAGGAATTCCTCGAAAATCGGAAGGGATTAGGGTTTTCAAAGAAAGTTTGCCTCTTTTCCTCCCCGACTTCGGAAAAAGTGGGCCGAAATTGTCAACACTTGTCAAAAAATTCTGATCTTTGTATCAGAATGTAGGCACTGATATTGTCTATGAAATAGTACAATAAAAACTATATGTCCTCGCGACCGATCGCGTTCCACAAAAATTTTTCCGCAGTGTTTACCTTTTTCCTCAGATTTCTTCGTCCGCGCTCCGTAAGAGGGTGTAAAAGACCCTCTTAGGAGGGTTCAAAAAATCCGAAATTTCGCGAGGATGTAGACACTAAGGTAACACTTGCTGAGGTAATTAAAAAATAGTATGTCGTCGCGACCGATCTCGCGCCGCACGCAACTATCCAAATTTCTTTGGTTTTTTCCGACTTCTTCGGTTGGAAAAAAGTTATTTTAGGGCACAAGTCACTGGGTTTTCAACCGATTTCAATTACGAAAACACTATCGGTTAGCTCTCGCTAGCGCGCAACTTTTAAGCTGTTTTTTATGATTTTCGCGTTTAAAGCACTCAAAACTTGATTTTTCCAGCGCGGAGCTCACAAAAACGTGGCCGTTCGGGTTAGCGGCGCGCGGGTCACTGGGTTAGGTTAGGTTAGGTTAGGTTAGGTTAGGTTGGGGGATCCCCTCACAGTGCATACGTCCTCGTTCGTTTCCCCCGGGCAACGCCCCAGTTCTGACCACCGTAACGGAGTGGCAGACTGGGTGCGGCTAAAGTGCGCTGTGCGATCGTAGCCTTATTTTATTTTATTTGCGGATACTGCGATCATTGCTGAGAATTATATCATGTCGGAACCTGCGCGGGATGCCCGCGGGCGATTTTTAAAACCCAAAGGCCCTTCTCAGGGCCAACCAAAAGGCCCTTCTCAGGGCCACCGTGACGCTTCAGCGTCAGCTGAAGAAGGTAGGACCTTCTATGGAGGAAGGCCGGAAGAGTCGGAGTCCGACAACGAGTCCGTTGTGTCGGTGGCGAGCTCCATGGAGGTAGAGGAAGGCTCTCGTTCGCAGTCGCGGAAGCGGGCCTTCCTCAAGGAAGTGTCCGACGGCTCCTCGGGTTCGGCGAAGGAGCCGAAGAAGAAGCCAAAGGCCAAGAAGACGGCAGCGGACACCCACGATGTGGGTCTAGCGGACGCCCAGCGCCATTTGGACCTGGCTCGGAAGGAGCAGCTCCAGCAAGAGCTGGAGGAGCGTGTTGCGGCCAAGGAGGAACGGGCACGCGTCACCCGTGCGAAGTCCGGCTACGGTGCGTCCCGCGTCCTGTACGCGGACCACTCATTGGCCGAACTGGAACGGATGGCCCTGGAGGACGAAGAGGGGATCGTGGAGGTCGCCTCCAAGTCCTCGCACCTGAAGGGCACGTTCCAGAAGTGCCTAAAATGCCGGGCCGCAAGCATGCGTGGCATTGTCGCCGAACTGGTCCAGCGCAAAGACAATGAGGAGACGCGGCAGCTGCAGGCGAGGATCGATCGCCTGCAGGCGGAAGTCAGCCAGCTACACCAGAAGCTGGCTGATGCCACGGCACGGCCAAGTGTAGCTGAGCCGAGACCAGCGGCAGAGGGTCCCTCCGCCTCAAACCTTGAGGATATCATCCGCAAGGTTGTGATGGAGGAGAGGGCCTTCACAAGAGCCTGCCTGGCAGGCATTGAGGACCGGCTCCTGCCGGAGAAAAGCTACCGGCTGCCTCTTGCGGCGGACAAAAGGAGGGGTGTGCCGGGTCCGACTTCACAGAGGGAGGAGGACCCTCTCCTGCCTGCCACAACTCCGACCAACCAGCAGGGCTGGACAAAGGTCGCCGGCAAGGGGAAGGGCAAGGGCAAAAAGTCGGCAGCGGTCCCTGCCGCCACCGCCCCTGCCGCCCGCACCACCACCGCCCCTGCCGCCCGCACCACCACCACCCCTCCCAGCCAGTCACAGACGACTGGCAAAGGGAAGGGGAAAGGGAAGGGGAAAGGGCCACCCAAGGCCGCCAGCGCTGCTTCCACAGCCAAAACCGCCGGCACCAGCAGGAAACTCGTTCCTCCCAAGACCGCAGCCGTCGTGGTGACGCTCACCGCGGAGGCTGCGGAGCGGGGGGAGACGTACGCGTCAATTTTATTAAGGGCGCGTGCCAATGCCGATCCCACCCAACTGGGGATCGGCAAAATCTCTTGCCGGCGGACCCAAGCCGGGGCTCGAATCTTCGAGTTCCCGGGGGTGGAGGGCAGTGCTCACGCGGACCTCTTTGCAACAAAGTTGCAGGAGGTCATCGCGGACGCGGCTAAGGTGGCCAGGCCTGTGAAGACGGCGGCCATCGAGGTGACCGGTCTAGATGACACGGTCACCAAGGAGGAGGTGGTGGCGGCGGTCGCAGCAATTGGGGGCTGCGTTGCCGCAGCGGTGAAAAGCCGGGACATAAGGCCCGGCCGCGGCGGCATGGGTACTATTCGCCTGGGGTGCCCAGTCGCCGCTGCTAAAGCCGTCCTTGACAAAGGACGGCTTAACGTAGGCTTTAGCTCGGGTGCAGTCCGGGCACTTGCGGCACAGCCATTGAGGTGCTACAGGTGCCTCGGTATCGGGCACACCCGGGCCCTCTGTCCGTCCACGGTGGACCGGACAGAGAGCTGTTACCGCTGCGGCAAAAAAGGCCACAAATCCGCCGAGTGCGAGGCTGCCGTGCCACACTGCGCAGTTTGCGCCGCCAGTGGCCGCCCCGCAGGCCACATAACGACGGGGAGGATGTGTAATCCTCCCCCAAAGAAGGGAAAAGCAAAGGCGCCGAGCAAGCCTGCCGCTACCGCCACTGTGCCCGAGGTTGTGCTTTCGGCTGCTGCAGGCCTGGCTGAGGAGGAGGGGGGTGCGATGTCCGATTAATGCATAGAGTCGAACATCGCATCCTCCAGGCGAACACCAACCACTGCGGGCCGGCCCAGGATCTGCTGATGCAGATCATGGCCGAGTGGTTGGTGGACGTGGCGGTGGTTGCCGAGCCTTACTCGGTCCCCAGTACCTGGCTGGGTGATCGGGACGGCTTGGTGGCGTTGGTGGCGCGGTCTTCCACGGACTCCCCTCCCCTCTCACTTTTAGAGAGGGGACCGGGATACGTGGCCGCCGCGTGGGGGAGGGATATGGCCCTGGTGGGGGTCTATTTCTCCCCAAACCGCCCTCTAAGGGATTTCGAGGACTTCCTCGAAATCCTTACGGCAGTCGCCAGGAGGGCGGCACCACGCCAGGTCGCCGTGATAGGCGACCTGAATGCCAAGTCGGTGGCTTGGGGCAACCCGGCTGCCTCCTGCAACGTCCGGGGACGCGCCGTCGAATTCTGGGCGGCCTCGTGCGGCGTGTCCCTCCTCAACAGTGGGGCGGTCCGCACGTGTGTGCGGCAACGCGGAGGGTCGGTGGTAGACGTCTCGTTTGCCACCCCCGCCCTAGCCGCCCGCGTTGTGAACTGGCGGGTGGAGACGGTGGAGACTTTGTCGGACCACCGATACGTGCGGTTCGACATCTCCACCGGCCCCTGGGGGGGGATGGCCCGCTCGGGCCAGTCTCCCTTCCCGCGGTGGGCTCTCACCCGCCTGGACCGGGAGGCAGCAAAGGAGGCAGCCTTTCTCCAGGACTGGCTCTCGCCCCGTGTCGAGCCTGTCCTGGACGTGGACCGTGTGGCGGTCCAGCTCAGGGGGTCCCTGACCGAGGTCTGCAACGCAAGCATGCCTCGGTCACGCCGTCCGCCTCCCCGTCGCGCCGTCTATTGGTGGTCGGAGGAGCTGGCGGGGCTCCGGGCCGCCTGCGTGGCGGCCAGGAGGGCCTATACGCGGAGTCGGCGGCGCACTACCCGATCTCAGGCCGGGGAGGACCGCCTCTACGCCTCTTACCTAGAGGCAAAGACGGTCCTCAAGTCGGCTATGTGCGCCGCCAAGGACTCGGCGAGGGCCGAGATGCTGGAGGGCCTCGACAGGGATCCGTTTGGGCGGCCATATAAGGCGGCGCGGAAACAACTGCGCCCCTTTGGTCCCCCAGTAACGGAGACCCTGGAGCCGGCGTTGCTGGATGGGGTGGTCCGGTCCCTGTTTCCGTGCAGGACCGACTTCACCCCACCAACGATGAACCTCCCGCTTGGGGGGTGGTGGCTTCGCCGGTGGAGGAGGTCCCTCCAGTATCGGCGGAGGAACTTCGCGCGGGGGTTCTGGCCCTCCGCGCGAAGAAGACGGCCCCTGGACCGGACGGTGTCCCCGCACGGGTGGTGGCCATCGCGGCGTCCCTCATGGAGGATAGGTTTCGGGACCTCTTCAGCGCGTGCCTTACGGCTGGGAGGTTCCCGAAACCGTGGAAGGAGGGGCAGTTGTGCCTCCTCCGGAAGGAGGGACGTCCGGTGGACTCCCCCTCGGCATACCGGCCCATCGTTCTGCTCGATGAGGTCGGTAAACTGTTCGAGGGGATCATCGCCACCCGGCTAAATAGCCAGTTGCGGGAGGTAGGGCCGGACCTGTCGGACGCCCAGTTCGGTTTCCGACGGGGGCGTTCGACGGTCGACGCATTGGCCCTACTCAGGGGTCAGGTGCAGGAGGCAATCGAGTCGGGGGGTGGAGTGTTGGCGGTGTCGTTTGACATAGCCAACGCCTTCAACTCCATTCCCCACTCGACGATATTGGAGGCACTCCGGTACCACGGAGTGCCCCAATATCTGCAGGTGATCCTGGCCAGCTACCTGGAGGACAGAGAGGTCCTCCTGGTGGACAAGACGGCCAGGATCAGGCGTTACGGCGCGGAGTCCGGTGTTCCACAGGGGTCGGTGCTAGGGCCCCCCTTGTGGAACATCGGGTTCGATTGGCTCTTGCGGGGAGCCCTCCTCCGGGGGACGAGTGTCATCTGTTACGCGGATGACACTCTTCTCGTTGCCCGGGGGAGGAATTTCGGGGAGGCGGCCTGTTTGGCCTCGGCTGGCGGATCCTTAGTGGCAGGTAGGATCCGCCAGCTAGGATTGAGGGTAGCGCTGAACAAGACCGAGGCCGTGTTCTTTCACGGGCCTCGGCAGCGCTGCCCTCCTGCCGCCCACATCGTCGTGGAGGGCGTCCAAATAGGTGTGAAGGCCCAGATGAAATATCTGGGCCTAGTGCTGGACAGCAGGTGGCGCTTCGGCCCGCACTTCAGCGGGCTGTCGACGCGCCTGCTGAAGGCCGCGGACGCCCTCTCATGGCTCATGCCGAATCTGGGGGGGCCCAGTGCACGGTGCCGGCGATTGTATGCCGGCATCCTGCGGAGCATGGCCCTCTACGGGGCACCCATCTGGGCGGACTCCCTCCACAGGAGGGAGAATGCAACCGCCATCCGCAGGCCCCAAAGGGCCATTGCACAGCGGGTGGCGAGGGCCTACCGCTCGGTGGGCTATTCGGCGGCGTGCGCTCTGGCCGGCACCCCTCCCTGGGAGTTGGAGGCATGGGTGCTCGCCAGAGTGTACGAGTGGGCGGCACGGCGGAAGGCGCTCGGGGAGCGCCCCGCCGCGGAGGAGCGGGAGGCCGTGCGGCGAGAGGCGAGGGACGCCATCGTCCTTCATTGGGCGGCGGACCTCGCCACCGCCACTTTTGGACGCCGGACGTTGGACGCGCTCGGTCCAGTCTTGCAGGGCTGGCTCGAGCGGCCCCACGGTTTCCTTTCGTTCCGTTTGGTGCAGGTGTTGTCCGGACATGGTTGTTTCGGAACGCACCTGCACCGGATCCGGAGGGAGGAAACCCCGGCGTGCCACGATTGCGGCGCGGCAGAGGACACGGCGCAGCACACCCTCGAGGTGTGCCCAGCCTGGGCTGAGTTGCGCCGTGTCCTAGTTTTAGTTGTTGGGCAGGACCTCTCACTTCCCGGCGTGGTCAACTCCATGCTGGGGAGTGAGGAGGCCTGGGCTGCGGTTGCCTCCTTTTGCGAGCAAGTTATGTCGCAAAAGGAGGCGGCGGAGCGTGCGCGGGAGGATGATACTCTCGCGCCGCCGCTCCGCAGGCGGAGAAGGGGTGGGAGGAGGCGGTTGTACGACCGTCTCCTCCCACCTCCAGGTGGTGGCTAGCGGGCGACAGGCGCGGGGGCGCCTCTCGTCTGCATTGCACAGTCACCACCCTCGGGCGGGAACGGCCGAGCACTCGCGTTCGTTCCCGGGCCCCTCCACTAAGGGAGGGGCGTGAAGGGCCTGCCGTAAAGGCGGGCGGTCGTCGGCGGAGGACTGGTAGTCAAGGCTGTGCCGGTTTCCCAGTCCTCCTCCACACAGACGATGCGGGAGTGCCGCTGGGTTATTTTAGTGGGTATACCGGGCTAGACCGGGGAGTCCCACATAGCCCCCCATTCCCCCAATGGGTGGGTATGCGTAATGCATTTTTTCCCAGCGAGATCAAAAAAAAAAAAAAAAAAAAAAAAAAAAGGTTAGGTTGGGGGATCCCCCACAGTGCATACGTCCTCGTTCGTTTCCCCCGGGCAACGCCCCAGTTCTGACCACCGTAACGGAGTGGCAGACTGGGTGCGGCTAAAGTGCGCTGTGCGATCGGAGCTATCATTTTATCACTTGCGGTAACTGCGATCTTGCGTTGAATTTTATTGTTTTATTGTTTTTATCATTTTAATAATGGTAAAGCCTGCGCGTTATGCCCTCGGGCATTTCGTTAAAAAAGGCCCTTCTCAGGGCCAACCCAAAGGCCCTTCTCAGGGCCACCCCGACGCTTCAGCGTCAGAAGCTAGCCGCGCGCCGTCTGCGGCTAGCTTCTTCGATGCGGCGGACTCGGACAATGAGTCCATTGTCTTCGAGTCGGACGCCAGTTCCATGGAGGTCGAAACTCGATCCAGAAAGCGGGCCTTTCTGAAGGCAGGGTCCGATGGCTCTTCGGCCTCGGCGGGTTCGGCGAAGGAGCCTAAAAAGAAGGCCAAGGCCAAAAAGTCGGCGGACACCCACGACGTGGGCCTTGCGGACGCCCAACGTCAGCTAGACTTGGCAAGGAAGGAGCAGCTCCAGCAAGACCTGGAGGAGGAGGTTGCTGCTAGGGAGCAGCGGACGCGCGTCGCCCGGGCCAAGTCCGGTTACGGTGCGTCTCGCGTCGTCTACGCCGACCATACGTTGGCCGAACTCGAGCGGATGGCTCAGGAGGATGAGGAGGGGATCGCGGTGGTCGCCTCCAAGTCCTCGCACCTCAAGGGCACTTTCCAAAAGTCCCTAAAATGTCGGGCTGCGAGCATGCTCGGGATCGTCGGTGAGCTGGTGCAGCGCCAGGCCACCGACGAGACGCGGCAGATGCAGGCGACAATTGATCGCCTGCAGTCCGAAGTGAGCCAGCTGCATCGCAAGCTGGCTGAGGTCACGGCCCGGCCAACCCAGGCTGCGCCCGTCCCTGCGGCAGAGGGCCCCGCCCTCCATCACGGCCTCGAGGATATCATCCGCGGGGTCGTGAGGGAGGAAAGGGCCTTTGTGAGAGCCTGCCTCGCGGGGATTGAGGACCGGCTCTTGCCGGAGGTGAGCCACCGACCACCGCTTGCGGCGGACAGCAGGCGGAGTGAGGTGCGCGAGCAGGGTGAGGCATCCGCAGAGGACGCTCTCCTGCCATCCACCACCCCGACCAACCAGCAGGGCTGGACTAAGGTTGTCGCAAAAGGCAAAGGGAAGGGGAAGGGGAAGGCCACAAAAGCGGCAGCGGCCGTCCCTGCCGTCCCCGTCCCTGCCGTCCCCGCCACCATCCCTACCAGCCAGTCTCAATCGACTGGCAAGGGGGGGGCGAAAGGTAAGGGGAAAAACTCCCCTCCGGCCGGAACCAAGAAGAGGCTCGTTCCTCCGAAAACCGCAGCCGTCGTGGTGACTCTCACCGCGGAGGCTGCGGAGCGGGGCGAGACTTACGCGTCCGTGATGTCGCGGGCGCGTACCAACGCCGATCCCACCACGTTAGGGATCGGCAAAGTCTCATGCCGCAGGACGCAAGCCGGGGCTCGCATCTTTGAGTTCCCGGGTGCGGAGGGCATTGCAAATGCAGACCTCTTTGCAACAAAGTTGAGAGAGGTCATCGCGGACGTGGCCAAGGTGGCTAGGCCCGTAAAGTCGGCGGCCTTGGAGGTGACCGGTCTAGACGACACGGTCACCAAAGAGGAGGTGGTGGCGGCGGTCGCGGCCATGGGGGGCTGTAGCGTCGCAGCGGTGCAAGGCCGGGGCATCAGGCCCGGCCGCGGCGGCATGGGCAGCATCCGCCTGGAGTGCCCAGTCGCCGCTGCCAAAGCCGTCCTCGCCAAGGGACGGCTGGCCGTGGGCTTCAGCTCGGGTGTAGTCCGGGCACTTGAGGCCCAGCCTCTGCGTTGTTATCGGTGCTTCGGCATCGGACACACCCGGGCTCTGTGTCCGTCCAGCGTCGACAGGACGGACACTTGCTACCGCTGCGGCAAGGAGGGCCATAAAGCCGCCTCCTGCAAGGCCGCCACGCCGCACTGCGCGGTGTGTGCCGCCAGTGGCCGCCCGGCAGGCCACGTCACAAAGGGGAGGAATTGTAGTCCTCCCCCCAAGAGGGGCAAAGCTAAGCAGGCAACGATCCGGCCTGCCGCTGCCACCGCCGCCGTCCCAGAGTCTGGGACTACGGCAGCCGCTGGCCTGGCTGAGGTGGGGGGTGCGATGTCCGACTAAATAATGTCTAGAGTCGAACATCGCATCCTCCAGGCGAACACCAACCACTGCCGAGCGGCCCAGGACCTGCTTATGCAGACCATGGCCGAGTGGTTGGTGGACTTGGCGGTGGTCGCCGAGCCGTACTCGATACCTGGCCGTTGGCTGGGCGATCGGGACGGCTCGGTGGCATTGGTGTCGCGGCCTGCCACGGACTCCCCTCCCCTCTCGCTTTTAGAGAGGGGACCGGGATACGTGGCCGCCGCGTGGGGAGAAATAGCCCTGGTCGGGGTCTATTTCTCCCCAAACCGCCCTCTAAGGGACTTCGAGGATTTTCTCGAAGTCCTAACGGCAGTCGTCGGGAGGGCGGCGCCACGCCAGGTCGCCGTGTTGGGCGACCTGAACGCCAAGTCAGCGGCTTGGGGCAACCCGGCAGCCTCGTGCAACGTCCGGGGACGCGCCGCCGAATTTTGGGCGGCTTCGTGCGGTGTGTCCCTCCTGAACAGGGGGGATGTTCACACGTGTGTGCGGCAGCGGGGAGGATCAGTGGTGGACGTATCGTTCGCCACCCCCGTGCTAGCCGCCCGCGTCGTGAACTGGCGGGTGGAGATGGTGGAGACCATGTCGGACCACCGTTACGTGCGGTTCGACATCTCCACCCAGGGCCCGCGGGGGGGAACGGCCCGCTCGGGCCAATCTCCCTTCCCGCGGTGGGCTCTCACCCGCCTGGACCGAGAGGCAGCCCAGGAGGCGGCGTTCCTCCAGGACTGGCTCTCGCCCCCTGTGCGGGCGGCCCCGGACGTTGACGCCGCGGCGGTCCAGCTCCGAGGGTCCCTGACCGAGGTGTGCAACTCGAGCATGCCTCGGTCTCGCCGGCCGCCTCCCCGTCGCGCCGTCTACTGGTGGACGGAGGAGATAGCGGGACTCCGGGCGGCCTGCGTGGAGGCCAGGAGGGCCTACACGCGGAGCCGGCGGCGCACGAGCCGCTCTCAGGCCGGGGAGGACCGCCTCTACGCCTCTTACCTAGAGGCAAAGGCGGTCCTCAAGACGGCAATGTGCGCCGCCAAAGACTCGGCTCGGGCCGAGATGTTGGAGGGTCTCGACAGGGATCCGTACGGGAGACCGTACAAGCTGGCGCGGAGCCAGCTGCGGCCCTACGGTCCCCCCCTGTCGGAGACCCTCGAGCCGGCATTGCTGGATGGGGTGGTTCGGGCCCTGTTTCCGCGCAGGACCGACTTCACCCCACCAGCAATGGACCCCCCGCAGGAAGGGGCTCCGCCGGAGGCGGAGATCCCACCGGTGACGGAGGACGAGATCCGGGACGGGATTCTTCGCCTCCGCGCGAAGAAAACGGCCCCTGGGCCGGACGGCGTCCCTGCACGGGTGGCGGCGATAGCTGCCTCTCAGATGCAGGACAGGTTTCGGGACCTCTTCAGCGCGTGCTTTGCGGCTGGGAGGTTCCCGAAACTGTGGCGGGAGGGGCAGCTGTGCCTCCTCCGTAAAGAGGGACGCCCGGTGGACTCCCCCTCGGCATACCGGCCCATCGTACTTTTGGATGAGGTCGGTAAAATGTTCGAGGGGATAGTCGCCGACCGGCTGAACAGCCACCTGCGGGGGGTGGGACCTGACCTGTCGGACGCCCAGTTCGGCTTTCGAAATGGGCGTTCGACGGTCGACGCCTTGGCCCTGCTGAAGGGCCAGGTACAGGAGGCGGTCGAGTCGGGGGACGGAGTGTTGGCGGTGTCGTTCGACATTGCAAACGCCTTCAACTCCGTCCCCCACTCGACCATATTGGAGGCACTCCGATTCCACGGAGTGCCCCAATATCTGAGGGCGATCCTGGCCAGCTACCTGGAGGACCGAGAGGTCCTCCTGGTAGACAAGACGGCCAGGATCAGGAGGTATGGCGCGGAGTGCGGTGTTCCACAGGGGTCGGTTCTAGGCCCCCCCCTGTGGAACATCGGTTTCGACTGGCTCCTGCGGGGCACCCTCCTCCGGGGGACGAGCGTCATCTGTTACGCAGATGACACTCTGCTCGTTGCCCGGGGGAGGGACTTTAGGGCGGCGGCCTGTCTGGCCTCAGCTGGCGGATCCTTAGTGGCAGGTAGGATCCGCCGGCTGGGATTGAGGGTGGCGCTGCACAAGACCGAGGCCGTTTTCTTCCACGGGCCTCGGCAGCGCTACCCACCTGACGCCCACATAGTCGTGGAGGGCGTCAGGATAGAGGTGAAGGCCCAGATGAAGTATCTGGGCCTAGTGCTGGACAGCAGGTGGCGCTTCGGCCCGCACTTTAGCGGGCTGTCGACGCGCCTGCTGAAGGCCGCCGATGCCCTATCGTGGCTCCTCCCGAATCTGGGGGGGCCCAAGGAGCGATGCCGGCGCCTCTATGCCGGCATCCTCAAGAGTATGGCCCTGTATGGAGCCCCAATCTGGGCAGACTCCCTCCACAGGAGGGAGAACGCGACCGCCATCCGCAGGCCCCAAAGGGCCATTGCACAGCGGGTGGCGAGGGCCTATCGGTCCGTAGGCTTCGCGGCGGCGTGCGCTCTGGCGGGCACCCCTCCCTGGGAGTTGGAGGCATGGGTGCTCGCCAGAGTGTACGAGTGGACGGCTCGGCGAAAGGCGCTAGGCGAGCGCCCCGTCGCGGAGGAGCGGCAGGCCGTGCGGCGGGAGGCGAGGGACGCCATCGTCCTCCATTGGACGGAGGACCTCGCCTCCGCCGCCTTTGGCCGCCGGACGCTGGATGCGCTCGGTCCAGTCCTGCGGGGCTGGCTCGAGCGCAGACACGGTTTCCTCTCGTTCCGTCTAGTGCAGGTGTTGTCCGGACATGGATGTTTCGGAACGCACCTGCACCGGATCCGGAGGGAGGAAACCCCGGCGTGCCACGACTGCGGCGCGGTGGAGGACACGGCGCAGCACACCCTCGAGGTGTGCCCAGCCTGGGCTGAGCTGCGCCGTGCCCTGACAGGAGTTGTCGGGCAGGACCTCTCACTCCCCGGCGTGGTAAACTCCATGCTGGGGAGTGAGGAGGCCTGGGCGGCGGTCGCCTCCTTTTGCGAGGATGTCATGTCGCAAAAGGAGGCGGCGGAGCGGGCGCGGGAGGATGACCCTCTCGCTGCGCCGCTCCGCAGGCGGAGAAGGGGTGGGAGAAGGCGGTTGTATGACCGTCTCCTCCCACCTCCTCCTGGTGGTGACTAGCGGACGACAGGCGCGGGGGCGCCTCTCGTCTGCATTGCACAGTCACCACCCTCGGGCGGGAACGGCCGAGCACTCGCGGTCGTTCCCGGGCCCCTCCACTAAGGGAGGGGCGTGAAGGGCCTGCCATAAAGGCGGGCAGTCGTCGGCGGAGGGCTGGACGTAAAGGCTGTGCCGGTTTCCCAGCCCTCCTCCACACAGACGATGCGGGAGTGCCGCTGGGTTATTTTAGTGGGTATACCGGGCTTGCCCGGGGAGTCCCACATAGCCCGTCCATTCCCCCAATGGGCGGGTATGCGTAATGCATTTTTTTCCCAGCGAGATCAAAAAAAAAAAAAAAAAAAAAAAAAAAAAAAAGGTTAGGTTAGGTTAGGTTTTCAGACGGGAGCGTTCGACGGTCGACGCGTTGGCCCTACTCAGGGGCCAGGTGCAGGGGGCAATCGAGTCGGGGGGTGGAGTGTTGGCGGTGTCGTTTGACATAGCCAACGCCTTCAACTCCATCCCCCACTCGACGATATTGGAGGCACTCCGGTACCACGGAGTGCCCCAATATCTGCGGGCGATCCTGGCCGACTACCTGGAGGACCGAGAGGTCCTCCTGGTGGACAAGACGGCCAGGATCAGGCGTTACGGCGCGGAGTCCGGTGTTCCACAGGGGTCGGTGCTAGGCCCCCTTGTGGAACATCGGGTTCGATTGGCTCCTGCGGGGCACCCTCCTCCAGGGCACGAGTGTCATCTGCTACGCGGATGACACTCTCCTCGTTGCCCGGGGGAGGGACTATGGGGAGGCGGCCTGTCTGGCCTCGGCTGGCGGATCCTTAGTGGCAGGTAGGATCCGCCAGCTAGGATTGAGGGTAGCGCTGAACAAGACCGAGGCCGTGTTCTTTCACGGGCCTCGGCAGCGCTGCCCTCCCGACGCCCATATCGTCGTGGAGGGCGTCCGGATAGGGGTCGGGGCCCAGATGAAGTATCTGGGCCTCGTGCTAGACAGCAGGTGGCGCTTCGGCCCGCACTTCAGCGGGCTGTCGACGCGCCTGCTGAAAGCCGCGGACGCCCTCTCATGGCTCCTCCCAAACTTGGGAGGCCGAAGGATCGATGCCGGCGCCTCTATGCCGGCATCTTGAAGAGTATGGCCCTCTATGGGGCACCCATCTGGGCGGACTCCCTCCGCAGGAGGGAGAATGCGACCGCCATCCGCAGGCCCCAACGGGCCATTGCACAGCGGGTGGCGAGGGCCTACCGCTCAGTGGGTTTTTCGGCGGCGTGCGCTCTGGCCGGCACCCCTCCCTGGGAGTTGGAGGCATGGGTGCTAGCCAGAGTGTACGAGTGGACGGTGCGGCGGAAGGCGCTCGGGGAGCGCCCCGCCGCGGAGGAGCGCGAGGCCGTTCGGCGCGAGGCGAGGGACGCAATCGTCCTCCATTGGACGGAGGACCTCGCCTCCGCCACCTTTGGACGCCGGACGTTGGACGCGCTCGGTCCAGTCTTACAGGGCTGGCTCGGGCGCCCCCACGGTTTCCTCTCTTTCCGTTTGGTGCAGGTGTTGTCCGGACATGGTTGTTTCGGAACGCACCTGCACCGGATCCGGAGGGAGGAAACCCCGGCGTGCCACGACTGCGGCGCGGCGGAGGACACGGCGCAGCACACCTTCGAGGTGTGTCCAGCCTGGGCAGAGCTGCGCCGTGCCTTGACCGATGTTGTAGGGCAGGACCTCTCACTTCCCGGCGTGGTCAACTCCATGCTGGGGAGTGAGGAGGCCTGGGCGGCGGTTGCCTCCTTTTGCGAGGTCGTGATGACGCAAAAGGAGGCGGCGGAGCGTGCGCGGGAGGACGACCCTCTCGCGCCGCCGCTCCGCAGGCGGAGAAGGGGTGGGAGAAGGCGGTTGTACGACCGCTCCTCCCACCTCCTGGTGGTGACTAGCGGGCGACAGGCGCGGGGGCGCCTCTCGCTCGCATTGCACGAGTCACCACCCTCGTTGGGCGGGAACGGCCGAGCACTCGCTGTCGTTCCCGGGCCCCTCCACTGAGGGAGGGGCGTGAAGGGCCTGCCGTAAAGGCGGCGGTCGTCGGCGGAGGACTGGACGTAAAGGCTGTGCCAGTTCCCAGGCCTCCTCCACACAGACGATGCGGAGTGCCGCTGGGTTATTTTAGTGGGTATACCGGGCTTGCCCGGGAGTCCCACATAGCCCCCCATTCCCCCAATGGGTGGGTATGCGTAATGCATTTTTTCCCAGCGTGATCAAAAAAAAAAAAAAAAAAAAAAAGGTTAGGTTAGGTTGGGGTGCGGGTCAGGTAACCTCCACGTTGGCCTAGTTGGTTGCTGGTCTCTTTCGGATACGTCCGGGGGAAGAGCAACCCGCTGGGCTGGTGCACCCCGGGCACCGTCAATAACTTCCCATTCGTGGGTTCTTGTTGGCGGTGGCGAATACCTGACAGGGGGGGATGTCGCTCTGGGTGTTCCCCTGATTAGCAGGGGACACTCCAGACGCGACATAGGGGTGGGGCTAGGTTGGGTAGGTAGGTTTTGGGTAGGTTAGGTAGGTTTGCGGTGGGGCTCACTTCCGGGCCTCTGGGCGGGCCGCCCACCCCTGCGGGAGGGTCTCCCGGGTGCATTGACCAGCTCTGCACCCTGCTCTGCCCGGCTCTGCAACCGGGCTCTGCCCGCTCTGCACCTGGCTTTGCCCGCTCTGCACCTGGCTCTGCACTCGGCGCTCGTGCGGTTTGAGCTCCCCGAGTGCACTGACCAGCTCTGCACCCTGCACTGACCAGCTCTGCACCCTGCTTTGCCCGGACCTGCATCCGGCTTAGCCCGCTCTGCACCTGGCTCTGCGCCCGGCTCTCTCTCTTGCGGGTGGGGGCGGCCGACGCCCGGGGGCGGGAAGTGGGCCCACGAGGTGGTGTTGACTTGTCGTTGCCGGCCCTCCTTTGGCGTGGGATGGTCGGCAGGGACAAGTCGATGGAAGGAGGAGGCGGCGGAGCGTCGGTCTCGACGCGCCGCCGCAGACGCGGAGGGCGGCATCTGACCTTCGCGGGCCAGATGCCGCAACGGTGGGGACCGTAAGGTCCAGCGCGGTGGAGGGTACGGCGCAGCACACCGTCTAGGTGTGCCCAGCGGGGGCGTAGCTGCGCCGTGCCCTGAGGAGATGTCGGGCGGGACCTCTCGCTTCCCGGTGTGGTGAATTCCATGCTGGGGGGTGGGGGGTCCTGGGCGGCGGATGTCCCCCTTTTGCGAGGACGCCAAGTCGCAAAAGGGGGTGGCGGAGAGGGGGTGGAAGGGGGCGGTCATACGATCGTTTCCTCCCACCTCCTGGTGGTGACTAGCGGGCGACGGGCGTGGGGGCCGCCTTAGCCTGCATTGCACTAGTCACCACCCTTGCGGGCGGGAATGGCCGAGCACTCGCGGTCATTCCCGGGCCCCTCCATTGGAGGGGCGTGAAGGGCCTGCCCTAAAAGGCGGGCGGTCGTCGGCGGAGGACTGGACGTAAAGGCTGTGCCGGATTCCCAGTCCTCCTCCATTCAGACGATGCGGGAGTGCCGCTGGGTTATTTTAGTGGGTATACCGGGCTGGGGGGCCCGGGGAGTCCCACATAGCCCCCCATTCCCCCAATGGGTGGGTATGCGTAATGCATTTTTTCCCAGCGTGATCAAAAAAAAAAAAAAAAAAAAAAAAAAAAAAAAAAAAGGTTAGGTTAGGTTAGGTTAGGTTAAGTCGGCTATGTGCGCCGCCAAGGACTCGGCGAGGGCCGAGATGCTGGAGGGCCTCGACAGGGATCCGTATGGGAGGCCATATAAGGCGGCGCGAAACCAACTGCGCCCCTTTGGTCCCCCCACTTACGGAGACCCTGGAGCCGGCGTTGCTGGATGGGGTGGTCCGGTCCCTGTTTCCGCGCAGGACCGACTTCACCCCACCAACGATGAACCCCCCACTGGGGGGGGTGGTGGCTTCGCCGGAGGAAGAGGTCCCTCCGGTATCTGAGGAGGAATTTCGCGCGGGGGTTCTGTCCCTCCGCGCTAAGAAGACGGCCCCTGGACCGGACGGCGTCCCCGCACGGGTGGTGGCCATCGCGGCGTCCCTCATGGAGGGTAGGTTTCGGGACCTCTTCAGCGCGTGTCTTACGGCTGGGAGGTTCCCGAAACAGTGGAAGGAGGGCCAATTGTGCCTCCTTCGGAAGGAGGGACGCCCGGTGGACTCCCCCTCGGCATACCGGCCCATCGTTCTGCTCGATGAGGTCGGTAAATTGTTCGAGGGGATCATCGCCACCCGGCTAAATAGCCATTTGCGGGAGGTAGGGCCAGACCTGTCGGACGCCCAGTTCGGTTTCCGACGGGGGCGTTCGACGGTCGACGCGTTGGCCCTACTCAGGGGCCAGGTGAAGGAGGCGGTCGAGGCTGGGGACGGAGTATTGGCGGTGTCGTTTGACATCGCCAACGCCTTCAACTCCGTGCCCCACTCGACCATATTGGAGGCACTCCGGTACCACGGAGTGCCCCAATATCTGCGGGCGATCCTGGCCAGCTACTTGGAGGACCGAGAGGTCCTCCTTGTAGACAAGATGGCCAGGATCAGGCGCTACGGCGCAGAGTCCGGTGTTCCGCAGGGGTCGGTTCTAGGCCCTCCCCTGTGGAACATCGGTTATGATTGGCTCCTGCGGGGCACCCTCCTCACGGGCACGAGTGTCATCTGCTATGCGGATGACACTCTCCTAACTGCCCGGGGGAGGGACTTTGGAGAGGCGGCCTGTCTGGCCTCGGCTGGCGGATCCTTAGTGGCAGGTAGGATCCGCCAGCTAGGATTGAGGGTAGCGCTGAACAAGACCGAGGCCGTGTTCTTTCACGGGCCTCGGCAGCGCTGCCCTCCCGACGCCCACATCGTCGTGGAGGGCGTCCGGATAGGGGTCGGGGCCCAGATGAAGTATCTGGGCCTCGTGCTAGACAGCAGGTGGCGCTTCGGCCCGCACTTCAGCGGGCTGTCGACGCGCCTGCTGAAAGCCGCGGACGCCCTATCATGGCTGCTCCCGAATTTGGGAGGGCCGAAGGAGCGATGCCGGCGCCTCTATGCCGGCATCCTCAAGAGCATGGCGCTCTACGGTGCACCCATCTGGGCGGACTCCCTCCACAGGAGGGAGAATGCAACCGCCATCCGCAGGCCACAAAGGGCCATTGCACAGCGGGTGGCGAGGGCCTACCGCTCAGTGGGTTTCTCGGCGGCGTGCGCTCTGGCCGGCACCCCTCCCTGGGAGTTGGAGGCATGGGTGCTTGCCAGAGTGTACGAGTGGACGGCACGGCGGAAGGCGCTCGGGGAGCGCCCCGCCACGGAAGAGCGGGAGGCCGTGCGGCGGGAGGCGAGGGACGCTATCGTCGTCCATTGGACGGAGGACCTCGCCTCCGCCGCCTTTGGCCGCCGGACGCTGGATGCGCTCGGTCCAGTCCTGCAGGGCTGGCTCGAGCGCCCACATGGTTTCCTCTCGTTCCGTCTAGTGCAGGTGTTGTCCGGACATGGTTGTTTCGGAACGCACCTGCACCGGATCCGGAGGGAGGAAACCCCAGCGTGCCACGACTGCGGTGCGGAGGAGGACACGGCGCAGCACACCCTCGAGGTGTGCCCAGCCTGGGCAGAGCTGCGCCGTGCCCTGAATAGTGTTATCGGGCAGGACCTCTCACTTCCCGGCGTGGTCAACTCCATGCTGGGGAGTGAGGAGGCCTGGGCGGCGGTTGCCTCCTTTTGCGAGGTCGTGATGTCGCAAAAGGAGGCGGCGGAGCGTGCGCGGGAGGACGATCCTCTCGCGCCGCCGCTCCGCAGGCGGAGAAGGGGTGGGAGAAGGCGGTTGTACAATCGTCTCCTCCCACCTCCTGGTGGTGACTAGCGGGCGACAGGCGCGGGGGCGCCTCTCGCTCGCATTGCACGAGTCACCACCCTCGATGGGCGGGAACGGCCGAGCACTCGCTGTCGTTCCCGGGCCCCTCCACTGAGGGAGGGGCGTGAAGGGCCTGCCCTAAAAGGCGGGCGGTCGTCGGCGGAGGACTGGACGTAAAGGCTGTGCCGGTTTCCCAGTCCTCCTCCACACAGACGATGCGGGAGTGCCGCTGGGTTATTTTAGTGGGTATACCGGGCTTGCCCGGGGAGTCCCACATAGCCCCCCATTCCCCCAATGGGTGGGTATGCGTAATGCATTTTTTCCCAGCGTGATCAAAAAAAAAAAAAAAAAGGGTGAGGTTAGGTTAGGTTGGGGGATCCCCCACAGCGCATACGTCCTCGTTCGTTTCCCCCGGGCAACGCCCCAGCTCTGACCACCGTAACGGAGTGGCAGACTGGGTGCGGCTAAAGTGTGCTGTGCGATCGTGACTATCCTATCTCTCTTGCGGAATTGCGATCATTGCTTTGTTTTTAACTAATATGCCGAAACCATTGCGGGATGCCTTCGGGCACTTCAGCAAAAAAGGCCCTTCTCAGGGCCAACCCAAAGGCCTTCTCAGGGCAACCCAAGGGCCCTTCTGAGGGCCAACCCAAAGGCCCTTGTCAGGGCCAACCCCAAGGCCCTTCTCAGGCCAACCCAAAGGCCCTTCTCAGGGCCACCCCGACGCCTTCAGCGTCAGAGGCTAGCCGCGCGCCGTCTGCGGCTAGCTTCTTTGACACGGCGGACTCAGCAAATGAGTCCAATGCGTACGAGTCGGACGCCAGTAGTTCGATGGAGGTCGAAACCCGATCTCGGAAGCGGGCCTTCATGAAGGCAGGCTCCGATGGCTCTTCGGCCTCAGCCTCCGGTTCGGCGAAGGCGCCGAAAAAGGGGCTAAGAAACAAAAAGCGGACTGCGGACACCCATGATGTGGGCCTT